>CM053785.1:1042971929-1043204429 GCA_028749045.1 Cupressus sempervirens | reverse complement strand
TGATGAAATCAACCCAAACCAAAGCCAAAATAAATATTATTAATCCTAATATAAAAATATAAAGATTATACATAGTTTCCAAGAAGTACATGTCCATACAAGACCTAAAACAAACACAAAAATGGAAAAACCAATCAAAACAACAACTTAGAATCTCCAAATTTGTTTCAAATGTAACTCATTCCTTCCATTATTCTTTGGTGTGACTGCAATATTATAGACTATTTACTAGTTTAAAACTTCTCAAATACCTTTTTAACCAAATCTTTACATTCTTTTAATCATGGTGCATTTTCATGACAACATTTTATACATTTTGTTGATCTCAAATTAGTTTTTACAAGTGAGTCTCTATACACTTAAGTAATTTACTTGGTTCATGCCAAAAAAGTAGCATATTTTAAGCACAACAGTGAGTGCCGAGTCACTCAAGTGCCAAGTGGACAGTGTATGCTGAGTGATTTAGGAGCCGAGTAAGTAGTGCATGTCAAGTCATTCAGATATTAAGTCATAGTATAGAAATCATTATATGCTGATCATCAAAGACTTCAGATGTCAAGTAACATAGTTTTCTCATAGTTGTTTGTGTTGACACAAACTACTATGTTAACCATTTTTGAGTTGACTTATAGATTGAATTACGCTATTTTGGTGATAAGGACAAATCTTAAGTTGGAATCCCTATAAAGTAAATACATCCAATCAGGTAAAGGTAAGGTTTAAGTTACAAAATAGATGAATCATAACCATTGATTCATACCTAACCCTAAGTCACCTAGGTCTTCTTAAGGAGGACAAACCCTAAACTTCATATGTGTGTGGAAGGAGCAAAGAGAGAAGTTTTCATGTGCAAACATAGTATTCATGATGGCTAAGGAGTCTTGAATTGAAATTGCATTGTAGAATTAGTTAAAGGAGAATAGAGGAAGGAAATAGTAAACAATAGAGAGACATCTAATCAAGAAGGATCAAGAATACATTAGTTTAGAGGTGATCTATCATCAAGTAATAAAGTGCTAACTACAGGATCAATGCCAAGTCATTCTTCAGGTGAATCAGTTAAATCTCTTAAAAAAGTAGTCCTAACTGGCTCTATTGAAATCCTCTAACAAGGTGCTTACTTAATTATGAGTTAAAGTCCTTTAACAAGGAAAACTTCTAACAAGGTATTGAAATACTTTAACAGGGTAAGATCTAATAGTCTTTTGTAAGCCTTTAACAAGGCAAACCTTTCATAGGGTAGATCATGTCTCACGATCAAACATTGTAACCTTCATTGGATACACTTTATTACTGCAGTAGTGAAGATTTGTGGGTGTCATCCCCACCCTAGTTTTACCTTCTCATTGGAGGGTTTCTGGGTAATCATATCTAGTGTCATAAATGTGTGAATACTTACTTGTTTACATGATTTAGATGTACATGCTTTACATGGTATTTCAATTTACTTATAGAATGTATGAGATGGATTTGTGGTGAATGTTTTATGGGGTCAAAGTTTAAACTATCGATTCACCCCCCACCCTCTCAAAAGTTTACCTTTTCGATTGTAATTCCAAAAATTGGTAGCAGAGCCTTATTCTTTGAAAGAGAAGCTTTGCAACTTTGAGGAAGATCTTGAAAATGAAAGCCTACAAGTTGGAAAGATATCTGAGAATTAGAGAATTAAAATATAACTCATTCTACATCAACTAAATGAAGTAAGAGAAGACTTAAAGAAATCTTTGAAGAGAAGGAAGGAAATTTCTATTGAGGAGAATGACACATAATACAAAGAGATGAACACCAATAAGCTATTTGCTAATGAAGACTCCAATGAATTTTATGTAGTAACTATAGATCTAATGGAAAAGAATAGAGCCCAAGCTGAAGAAATTAGAAATGTCAAGTTAGAGCAAGAATCACAAGACATACTACTATGTGAGGTGACTAAATAGAAAAAGAAAGCTATGGAAGACAAAGACATGATTGAAGATGACGAAAGAGTTTTGACCAATAGATTGGAAGAGAAATCATCAAAGATAACTAAGATTGCTAACATGCAATTGGATACTCTGAGTCAAATGATGAGTGTCAACTATGAATTGAATGTCAAGGACATTGAAATAACAACATTAAAGTTGTAGAATGAGCAATTGAATAATGAACTAAAATGGGAAAAGGAATTTGTTGAAAGTTTCAATATACCAAGTGAAGCCATCAAATACTTTGAGCAATTATTGAGATCCCTTAGATCCAACAATGATACATCTGGACTGGGATACACAAGTACTAAAGAAGGAGAGTCATTCAAAATTGCTAAAGAAAGGAGAAAAAAATGTAAGAATTCCAAAACTACTTGTCATAATTATGGTAAGAAAGGACATACTACTAAAATGTGCAGGAGCAAGACTGCAAATCAAAATATTAAGCATTAGAGCATGGTTCACTACCATAAGTGCAACAAACAAGGTCATAAAACACATGAATGCAAAACTAAGACCATGCACATACAAAGATTTGAAGGATACTATTGAAAATATAAAAAGTATGGACATAGAGACTTTGAGTGTAGATCCAAACCCATGTGGTCATCAAACAGGAAAAAAAAGGTAAAGTACAATGGAAACTCTTACAGATGGGATTATAATACAAGATATAGCTATCATTATTGTCAAGAGTATAGACTTGTTTCTAAGAATTATATTAGGACTTACTTTAGAAGTGACTACAAAAGGTGGTTGAGTCAAACCACATGTTTTAGTTGTTTGAAGATTGGTCACATCATTTGATATTGTCCAACAAGGTCAAAGGCACCAAGTTGTGAGTTCAATAAAGGTAAAGGTAGAGGCAAGGTAGATATTGAAAATTTTAGAAATGAAATCAACAAGACATGGAAGAAAAAGGAGGATTGCAACACAACACATCAAGTGGAGAAGGGATCACTTCACCCAATGGGTCAAGTGATCACACCTCATCAAACTAAGAAATTAAGAGGTATGTGGGACTAATATTCAAAATTTATATCGATCATACATTAGTTCCAAAGGATTTAGTACTAAAAAGTCTACATAAGCATTGATAAAGATGCAAGATGTTATTAGGAATCAAAGAAAAAGTCTTTCAATTTTCATGTTATTGCCAACCATGAAAAGTTTTCTATGATTGGCAAGTGAAATGCTAGAGGATGCTGAGCTAATAGATTGGCTAGTTGTTACCAAGCTCATAATGATTTTTGAACAAATGAAAAGACTAGTGGATGCTGAGTGAGCCATAAATTAGTTGATGATGAGCTTACAGTTGTGTAAGAACTCAACATTAATTGCAATATTTCAAAGGGGTATATAATTGATTTATGCTCATTTAACATGATTCAAAATTGAGAAAGAACAAGAAGAGCTAGAGGCGATTTGAAAATTCATCTGAAGTGATTATAGGAGATCTGAAAAGAAATTCAACACCATTTCATTAGATTTTACAAGGTATTTATCATGTTTTGAGCTATGTTGTTTCTTATTTCATAAACCCTAGTTTTATAAAATGACATCTAGTTCAAAAGGTGTAGAGGGTAAAGAGGTTATGAATGTTCAATTGGTTAGTAATGAATTAAAACAACCTATTTTCAAAGCCATACCAGAAATTGGATACAAAAAAGATCCCTCTAGTGCATTATCCATGATACCACCAAAATTTTTAATGATTTAGGTTGTCAGAAAGTGTTACAATTTTAAATTTGGGAGTATTGGTGACATGGAAATAAGAGAAGCATATGGAAAAATTTGTGGAAATAGTGTGTTAAGGGAAGAATTCAAGATTGTAGAAAAGAAAGGGTTAACTTGTGCTCTAGATTTCCCTATTTTTTTCAAAATTGAATGGATTAGGATTGTATTGAGTAGGATTCATGATAGTTCACTATGATTAGACAATGGGCCAATCAAAATCACCAAAAGAATAATCTATAGGGTAACAAGGTATCCAAACCCAGATCAACCAAAGACTATGAGGAGTGAGTCAAAAGATGTTATTGAAAAGAACATAGGGGCTATGTGGAATAAGAGGAGAATGACAATTGACACCATCATAGATCCTCTGATAGATTTTGTAGTAAGGGTAATTGCACATAAGTTTTACCAATCAAGCAGATTGAATAGTGTACCCTAAATTGCAATAGATGTAGGTTATAAGATTGTGAAGAAGGATCATACATATGAACTTACTGAGCTACAAGTACAACAATTTATTGAAAACCTAGGAGCAATAAGGAAAATAAAGAGTGCTCAATGAGAATTTGGATCTATTTTGAGATGCATCTTCTTTTATGTTCAGAACACATTTCCTACATTTGGCACTATGGCATGGAAGACAAACAAGTCCATGGTAGTTCAAATAGGAGAGTTCATTAAATAATTAGGTAAAATTTTTGAGTTAGTAATGACCAATTACTTTGAGAACTTCAAGCAATCTATGAAGAAAAGATTGAGGATTCTAGTATCATTAGTTGAAAAACATTATGATGATGTTGGTTTCCTAGTTGATGTTGATTTTATATTTGTTCAAGCAGTAAATTCAAAAGTAAGATGGCTAAGGCCATTAGGCTATGAAATTAATGTAGATGAGGCCTCTACAGAAATAACAACATCACTTTTAGAAGATATAGATAAAGATGCCAAAGAATTTGGTAATTATGAGATGGCCAAATCTAAGATTATCATGGAAATAAAGACTGCCTTTGTCATCAAGAAGAAGGAGAAGTTGGTAAAGAAATTGAAAGCTAAATTTGATGAAAGTGCCAAGCAGGAAGAGAATGAAGAAGAAGAGGATGAAGAGGAAGAAGACACTTAGACCCAAGCACCACTTGCATTAACACAAGGAAAGAGTGAAGATCAACATGAGGAAGAAACATAAATTGCAGAAGGTGTTGAGATAGAAGAAGATGAGGAAGCACCTATTTGTACTGATAAGAAGAAAAGAAAGACTAAGGAACAAGTAGTGACAAGACTCAAGAAGGTTTCTAAACCAATCCAGCCCAAACCTATAGCACCTATGACAAGGGCTAGAGGACATGTCACTACACAAAAGGGTAAAGAGAAAGACAAACCTACAGAGCGGGAAGGAGGAGCATAGAAAAGACCAAGGAGAAAGTACATTTCTCAAGCTAAATCTAATGAGGAAAGAATAAAATATGATGACAAATAGCCAATTCCAAGTGGTGTGTCATAATCCATCTTTAGATCTAGACAACCTATGTGAGAATGTTAGAAATAATGCAGATTTATCAAGATTTTCTCACACTGATTTTGATAATCTCAGAAAAGTTGAAAATAATCAAGTGGAGGAGGAAATATATGCCATGATTGAAATTTTTAAGAAAGCACCTCTAGAGATCACCAAATCTATGCCTAAAGGCCTATATGAAAGAGTTGAGAAAAATTGGCATTATTGTTTGAACCTAGAAAGGCAAATTTGGGAGACATTACTTGCTCAAGTTTTGCCTAGACTTAGTAAGGCACAAATTTCTAAAGCCATAAATAAATGTGCTATTAGATTTGTTCCTAAATATAGAGCCTTCAACATATTGCAGAATAACATAAAAGATGCTGTAAAGAAGTCCACACAAATGTGGAAAATTATAGTAAAAGAAGGAGAACAGGAGCCTATTGAGGTTAAAGATGTTGAAGAAGATTACAATAGTGAAGGCACAGTTGAGGGAGATACTAAAATGAATGTAGATGATCAGGAAACAATTGAGGTAGAGCAGCAACAAGAATAGAGTGTACAAGATACATAATTACCAAATGTTAGCCATTAAAAAACAAGTTTGAATATTGAAATAGTTACAACAAAGGATGTTTCTGATATCACTACTTAGAACATCAACCCCTTAACAAAAGAAGACTTGAAAAAGATACTTGATCAAACTACACTATAGGCTAAATTATGTCATAACCCTATATTAGTGAGTGTAGATGAAATTCAAAAATCAATGACTGACACTACAAGGGAAGAAGTGAAAACACAAGAACCACCTACCTCTACCCCTCAAGTCATTAGCATACAATTTCTAGATAAAATACCAAAAGTTACATCAGAAAAGGTTGATATAGTTGGAGAGGATAAAATGGAAACTCAAGGCACTACTGAAACATAGAGTCAAATAGGTTAGATAGATTTATCTACACCTCCAACACATGTTCAAGGTGCAATTCAAGGCATTGTGGCAAAAATGGACAAGCCTGAAGAGACCAAGTTGACACCCATGCTGAAGGAACAAGAAATAATTCAAGCTTTGGTAACTTTACCAGAATCTAGTACTCCTTCTAGTCACACTCTTCAGAGGCCAAGCATAGATGCAACACCTTTTCAATTCTCAGTGCAAAGTCCAAGTTCATCAAAGGTAGAAGAGGTAATAACATATGGAAATGTAAGCTTAAATGAAAAAATTATTTTGCCAAAATATGATTATGCCACAATGACAATAGAGTAGATGGGTATACTAGAAGAAGCCCTAGCTAGAAGGAAACATCAACAACTACTCAGAAGGGAGCACAAGAAGAAGTAAGCTTTGCTTGATATCAAAGACATATTCTTAGATGCATTCAATCTACCTACTCTAGATGACTTATTAAACAATTGAAAAATATAGTGGAAAAGGTAAGTGATGCCAACCTTTATACTAATGCAAAATTATTAGAATGGTCTAAAAAGTGATTTAAAAGTAAAGTGAATGAGAAAATATCTGGTGATATAGCACTTACACAAGTTGCATTAGCAACTAAGGTAGAAAGTGTGAAGAAGGTACTTGAGAAAATTTTCTCATTGTATGCTAAACTATGCAATCCCACACTCTTCAAACAAGAAACAAGGAATCACATTGTAAGCTTGGAGATTAACATATAGTCATCAAGAGCTAAATTTCCCATGACTCCAACTCAAAGTGAGAAGCATTTTTGGACTTCATTGCAAACCCAGAGTCAGTTAGCAGCATTATTTGTAGAAGAAGCCAACATAAGGGCCAAACTAATCAACATCCAAACTACATTGACTCCTCACATAGAGATTTTGCACAAGGAGTTAGACTATGCAAAAACTCTTATGAAGAAAGACACCAATCATTCTACATTAGATGGCTTAGTTCACCTTGCTACCAAGCTGGCCATCCAAATTAAGTCTTTGGATGTATCTTGTGACAATTGGGATGCTACTCTTAAAATTATCCTTGAGGTCCATAAATCTTTCTTAAACAAATACACTATTAGTGTATAGCCCATTGACATCAGTGTAAAAAATAGGGAGAAAGTAAAAGCTTAAGAAAAGGGGGAGAAAGAGAGTTAAGATAAGAGAGAGTAAGAGCATGGGGGAGCGAGTATGAAATGAAAGAGTATCAGTTAGCAAAGAACAACAAGGAAGTGAAAGAGTATCAAAAAGAGTATCAGTTAAGGCATATCTACTCAGCAAGAGTAATATTTTGAGTATAGAACCAAATCTAACAACTCAAGGGGAGTTATTAGATTTTGAGGTATAAGTTGTTGCAAAATTTTCATATTTTGAAATTTTGTATATTAGCCAAATAAGATATATGTTATGCTTGTAAGAATAAGGATATTAATACATGACCAAGCATTTTTGACATTTATGTCAAAGGGGGAGATTTTTGATCTAAGATTAGTTTTGACAAGTGAGTATCTATACACTTAAGTCACGTACTTAGTTCATGCTGAAAAAATAGTATATGCCAAGCACAACATGTATAAGATAGAGCATGCCAAGTCCATAGGAAGTGTTGAGTCACTCATGTGCTCAGCCACTCAAGTGCCATGTAGATAGTGTATGCCGAGTGATTCAAGAGCTAAGTAAGAAATGCATGTTGAGTCATTCAGATGCTAAGTCATAATATAGAAATTAGTATATGCCAAACATCAAATAATTTAGATGTTGAGTAACACAATTTTGTCATAGCTATTTGTGTTGGCACAAACTACTATGTAAACCATTTTTTAGTTGACTTACAGATTGAATTACAATATTTTGGTGACAAGGATGAATCTTAAATTGGAATCCCTATGAAGTAAATGCATCCAATCAGGTAAAGGGAAGGTTTAAGTGAAAAAATGGATGAATCAAAACCATTGATTCATACCTAACCCTAAGTCACCTAGGTCTTCTTAAGGAGGACAAATCCTAAACTTCATATGTGTCTTGAAGGAGTGAAGAGAGAAGTTTGCATGTGCAAATTGAGTACTCATGGTGGCTAAGGAGTTGTGAATTGAAATTGAATTGTAGAATCAATTAAAGGAGAATAGAGGAAGGAATTAGTAAAAAATAGAGAGACATCTGATCAAGAAGGATCAAGAATACATCAATTTAGAGGTGATATGTCATCAAGCAACAAAGTGCTAACTGCAGAATCAATGCTGAGTCATTCTAATAGGTGAATTGGTTAAATATCTTAACAAACTAGTCCTAATAGGCTCTATTGAAATCCTCTAACAAGGTGCTTACTTAATTATGAGTTAAAGTCCTTTAACAAGGCACACTTCTAACAGGGTGTTGAAATCCTTTAACAGGGTAAGACCTAATAGTCTTTTGTGAGCCTTTAACAAGGTAAATCTTTTATAGGGTAGATCATGTCTCATGATCAAAAATTTTAACCTTCATTGGATACTCTTTATTACTATAGTAGTGAAGATTTGTGCTTGTCATCCCCAATCTAGTTTTACCTTCTCATTGGAGGGTTTTTGGGTAATCATATTTGGTGTCATACATGTGTGAATGCTTACTTGTTTACATGATTTAGATGTACATAATTTACATGGTATTTCAGTTTAATTATTGAATGTATGAGATGGATGTGTGGTGAATTTTTTATGGGTCAAAGTTTAAACTACTAATTCACCTCACCCTCCCCCATAGAAGTTTACCTTTCCTATTGTAATTCCAACACATTTGTGCATTACAAGTTTTGCAAGTTTAACTCCAAATTTTACAAACCTTTGCATGGAAACTTGAATAACTCTAAAATGGAATTAAATAGACATTTTACATCAATTTTATCCTTTATAAGGCATTCTGTCATATTTTTACCTTCTTGACCACTATAAGACCTTCTTGCACAATTTTGACAACTTATTACAAATTTCTTCTCTAGCCTTTACATCTTGACTTAATGGACTAAAATACATCATAAATGACTCAAATTAGTTTAAATATCTCATATAAGATCTCTTATACTCCTTTTTTTCTTGTTCTTAAGGTGTCCTTGCACCAATTTATCTTCTTTCTAATATTTTCTAATCGAATCTACTACCCTCCTTTTTTGAATATGATATAAGTTTATAACACCTGGGAAGGTTCAATAACTACCCCTAATTTGAATTGTATGAGATACAAATCCATCATTGGATGTTCAATGAATCCCTAAATTAAAAACATACATGTTTTTTTTTCACCATAAAACATGAAAGGTGATACATCTCATTCTTGGTTGAGAGGTCAATAATAAATGACCATAGGAACTAATAACTAAAACAAGAACATAGAAAGTTATTTAAGCTCTCAATGATTTTAAATTTCATTAGAAGATAATAGTAATATCAGAATAAACTAATTCATCATTCATGAAAGATCATAATAGATCAAGAATTTCAAAGAAAACATTCACAAGGAAACGTTCCTCAATTCAGTCTTTAGATAACACAAATCCAAATTAATTCTATAAACCCATTCACATTGTATTGATTCCTAGTTAAATGAAAAAAGATCCATCAAATATCAGATATCAATTTGGTTCTACCATTACTATCAAAAGATAACATTTAACACATGCTAATACAGAGAAAAAACCATCATGTTTTCCTTCCTTAATCTTCTAATCCCAAAAAAGGTTTTCTCTTCTACCTTGAATAGTTTCATTGTCAAAGGGGGTCTCCCTAAAAAAAAAAACCCCCTTGTTAGCTAACAAACGTACTTATGATAATAGAAAAAGAGTTTAAACATGACAAACATCCTCTAAGTTAAAAAGAAAAACCATAAACATAAAGAAAATCACTATGCAGAAGGACTATGACTTTCATTTTTAGCCTGATCCTCATCACAATTTTGAACTATGTACTTATTTCCATTAGCAATATGCACCTATGAATTTATAAATTCCTTAAACTCAATAGTCACATTTTCCACATGTCCCTAACCCACTTCATTATGTTGAGTTTTTCTGTGTACTTTGGTACATGTTATTGGTAGAGAGTTAGCATGGCTTTGATGTGTGAAACCTTCAAAAAATCTATGGCTATAGGATTAACTAATTCTTTGGCTACCTTCAAATATTTTTTGAAATATTTATCCAAAGGTTCAATGTCAAAGTTCCCTTCTTTGAACAAAGCCACACTATTGGGATTTATAATTTGCATGAGTATGTCATGGGATGTGTTGATTCATGCTTGTTCAAATTGATTTCTTGGTTGTAGCTATGGATTTAAAGGCTTCCATGGTTTTATTCCAATGGTGTTTTTTTTTTTTTCTAGAATAATATATGGTGATTGATGCTTTTGGAGGTGGAGTTTGTTTCCCTCAATGAGGGTTTTCCAAGGTATATCTTGTGTCACATTTTTTATAGAAGTGTTGTCTATTCTCTTGCATGTGGATTTCAATTGCTTATTTATTTTATATATATTGAGGGTTTTGTAGAAATAGTAATATTTTTGGTTGCAATTTTTCTTACAAGTAGTATCAGATCTATGTTTTTATTATTGTAACCCTAGTTTAAATCTTTGGGAATGCATGAGAGGATAAAAGAAATGACAAGATATATAGACTTGTAGGTTTTTTATTGCGAATAAAAGGGTTTTGGATTTTCTATTATGATGAGTTATTGGAAGGTTTTGGGCATATGAAATTGTTTGTCAAAAGTATTTTTTTGATGTTTCATTTAAATGGAATTTTTAGGAGGAAATTTGCAAAAATTATCTCCTAGTTAAAAATAGACCTCACCATTGGATCCAAGTTGGTTTTTTTTAGCATATAATTCTAATTCAGCATTTCATTGAGTGTATGATTTCCCAATCACCATTCTATGCTCTAGTCATCACAATCTCCTTTAACGTCATATGTTAACTACAAGTAAGACTTGGACTTAGTTTATATCTCTTTCGTAGTTTGTTCTTTTAACTGATGGTATTACTTTGTATAAAGCATGCATTACTATGCATATTTTATAATCAATCAATGAGAAATAGATGTAATATCATTTTCTTTATCAAATCTGATACCATGTAGAATTTTAAAAGTAAATCACCATAATTAAATTGAGAATCTTGCTGAAAGAAAGGAGTGAAATAAATTATAGTATGGTAGTTGTATTTCTTTATTAGCATCTATTTTGAGGTGGCGAGGGGGGTTTTATTCCCACTGGGTTTTTCCTCTTTCCTCTCTCTTTTATTTATATATTTCTTTTCTCCTTAGAATAAGGTGTGGGGGTGAGGGGGAGTGGGGTATTAGCATATAATTCAAACTTAGCATTTCACTAAGTGCATGATTTTCCAATCATCGTTCTATGCTCTAGTCATCGCAATCTCCTTTATCATTGCATATGAACTACAAGTATGACTCAGACTTAGCTTATGTCTCTACCATAATTTGTTCTTGCAATTGATGGTATTACTCTGTATAAAGCATTCATTACTATGCATATTTTACAATCAATCAATGAGAAATAGATAAAATATCATTTTCTTTATCAACTCTATTTTTATCTACAATTTGGCTTCTTTCTTTCAACAAGATTCTCAATTTAATTTTGCAAATTTACTTACAAAATTCTACAAAAATTCCATAAATTTTGATATATAATATGCCCTAGTTTGGCCACGTGGAGAGAAAATTAAAGATTTTTTAAGTTTCAGCACATGAGAATAGCCAAATTTAATCTCGTCATAATTGTTTTGCCAACAAAAAATGATTGCAGTGAAATGGTAAAAAGACTATCTTGGTAAAATGAGCATAATGTTCACTCAAATTATCATATTTGGACTTCTTGCAGTCATTGGAAATCTAATATAGAGAACTACAACATGGTGTAGGTTGTATTATGTAATTTTGATATTTTGTTAGGATTTAAGAGCCCAAAACTTAGATGTTGTATATTTTGATTGCAATTTTGCACATAAATTGGGCATATAGAGTTGGACTTTGGATTTTGAGTAGTCAACAAAAAGATCTTGGATAGCTCTACACATTCATTTAGATTTGATGCAAATTTGGTATGATTTATTTAATCAAATATTGATCTAAATGGTTTATGATATATATTGACTATGGTAACATTGTGAGTATATGACATTGTATGTTTTGGAGATTTAAAGTCTGATGTCATTGTATACTTAGATTGTATTTTAGATTGGTCATCATTTTTTAGTTTGGATATGTATGATGATTTTTTAGGTTTACAAGTTGTGCAGTGTTGTAAGCATTGAGTACTTACATGTTGTATTTATAGGTTAGATATGGGTTGTGTTTTCTCATAAATCTTTCATTATTGATACATATTTATATTGGTGGAGTGGATTTGGGTTATCTATGCCCTTATTCACATTATTTATTGATTTTCCTTCATGTAAAAGGGATAAGATATTGTTACTAGGTACAATCATGGTGGAGAATTATAGTTGACTATTTTATGCTAATAGGTTGGAAAATTTAAGAGTTATTTTATTAGTTCATGGATGTGATCATGTTGTCATGGATTTTGGCATGACATGATTGGATATATAGGTACATCCTTGATGTTCATTAGTTTGGATTCTTGATCTAGTTATAGCGGTATATCTTCTTTAGTTGAGGATCATAGTTATTTGGTTTCTTTTGAGGAGCTCATGATGTGCACTTAGAGTTATTTGATGGTTTGATATTGTGGTTGATTCTTATGGTTAGAGGAAGGTTTTTCATCATGATTTCATAGATATATTGGATACACAGTTTAGTGGGGTCTTGTGACAATAATAAGGTGGCAGTGCAAGATTGATTCCTAGTTTGGTTTGAATAATCTTGGTTTGTAGATCTTAGTTTCACTTGGTACTAACACTTTGGTTGTGTATGTATAGCTAGAGGATATTTATATAGGATATGGGTACCATGATGCCATAGATGACTTGATACTATAGTGGAGTGAGAGTTTTTGGCATTGATACATTTATTGAGTGTTTGAAAATGTTAGAGGATGTCTTAGATCCTGTGCCTGTAGAATCATCTTTGACATTTTCATGGTGCACTTTTTATCTTTATAGTGTATGGATATATTTCTTCATGGTATGTGGAGATGGTTTTCTTCATGGTATCTAGAGATGGTTTTCTTCATGGTATGTGGAGATGTTTTTCTTCATGGTGTGAAGAGATGGTTTCATCTTGAGGACTCATGGAGTTCTTGGTAAAGGTGTGGTTTATGCTTTCAATTGGCATGTTATCTTTGATGTAGGATGGTTTCATTATTATGTCATGTTATACTCTTGATACATGTTTAGAGTTTTGACATGTTATGGTATTGATGCAGGGGACTCCCTGTAGTGCCTCTCCCATTTGACTTTTGTAAGTCATCCTGATGGATGCACCTTTGCTGATCTTTTGTTGTGATGGATCATGATTGTGACCCTAAGTGGTCTACATCATTGAGGTGTTGATGCAGGAGCATACAGAGGTATAAGGGCAATCCTGTGTCACCCAAAAAAATGTACTTAGACTTAGTTTCTATTTCATGTCTTTACATTTTTGGATACCCATTTGGCTCAAATAAAGGTTCCAACTCTCATAGTTCAACTATCAGTGCGTTTGAAAATCTTGAAAAAATAGGAGCATGTATTTGGGCCATCATTTTGATAAACTAGAAGGTGTGAATTGGCCAGATGAATATAATCATGATTTAGAGCATTCTAGAAAAAGAATCAGGTCAATAGGTCCCATGGTTTGAAAGTTATTGCAGTTTTTCAGGTTTTGGAGACCTCCTAAGAATGCTTCAAAGTCAGGTTTGGGGCATTAAATGACCTCAAAAAGAGTCGAAAAATGGGGGACAAGAAAAGCTGGTCCATAAGGCTATAGAGCACTTCGAGAGCTTTCCGAAAATGTAAACGGTTCATCAATCAGAGCTACGGTTCAAAAGTTATGCCTCTCGGAAGTTCGGTTACCGTTTCTGGATTCTTCTAGATTTGCACCGACTTCTAACGCAGCTTCTGGAACCTTCTATTTCATCGGTGGATGCCTACTAGAACTTTCTAAAATTTACTCCTAGTCCTTAACCCTTCGGGGTCTATTTAAGGAGATTTCTGGCATTGTAAAAGGCAGTTCGGAGTGGAGTTTGAGAGGAGGTGCTAAAAAGAGAAATATTCTCTAGATTTATGCTATTGTAAACCCTTAGGGCATATTCTGAAGTTTATCTTCTCTATACTATTTGTACTAGCTTATTTTCTCAGTTAATATAATTTCCCTTTTCTATTGTGTCCATTCTGTTCTTGGGTTGTGTCCCCATCAAGTGGTATCAGAGCGAGTTTTCCTGAGTGTGTAGACAGAGCGCCGACTGTGAGGCAGTTTGCACCAGGACTGTGTGGTTATGGGTTCAAGTTAGAAGATGCCTCCATGAAGAGAGCGTGGCAGAAGGGCTAGAGCTATTGATCCTAAGGAGGTTAGAGCCCTCCAGAGGCAGGTACAAGCATTGCAAGAGGAGCTTCGTAGAGGAGAAAATGTTGCCGCAGGTGACAATAGTGAGGATGACAATGAAGAGGAAGTAATGGGACCAGAAGAGGAAGTTGACGGGGAAGTTCTGAATCTTGTAGAGGAAAGGCTTTTTAGGGCCATTACTAAGTTTGGGAAAAGACCTACAATTGAAGTGGGTATATTTTCAGAAAATCTGAAACCAGATGAGTTGATTGATTGGATCAATGAACTGGAAGAATACTTTGAGTATGAGGATATAAGGGACCCAGATAGGGTTAAGTTTGCAAAGGCCAAACTGAAAGGCCATGCCAAAATCTACTGGCAAGAGGTTCAACTGGAAAGACTTAGAAGAGGAAAGGAGAAGATCACAAGATGGGATCGCATGGTGGACAAATTGAAGAAGCAGTTCATTCCTGTGGACTATGAGCTTGATCTATTTAAGAAGATGCATGGGTTAAAGCAAGCAACAAGATCAGTCCAAGAATATACAGAGGAGTTTTACCGACTCTTGATTACAGTGGGGCATGCAGAAGCAAATAAGGAGAAGGTTGCTCGTTATATCAGTGGGTTGTGACCTAGCATCCAGGAGGAATTAAGTCTAGTAAGAATGACCATCGTTGAAGAGGCATACCAATTTGCCCTATGAGTTGAAGAGAAGCTGAATAAAAGGTTTGAAGGAAGACAAAGAGGGCACGGTCAAAGAGGAAGGGGAAGCGGTAGATCATCTGGAGGCCGCAATGAAACCCAAAAGAAAAATGAAGATGTGGGTACTAGCAGAAACTAGAGGAATGAGCGTTTCAACTGCTCCCATGATCAAGACTTTGGAAATCAAAGAGGAAGTGGTAGAGGACATGGACAAGGAAGAGGAGGCTTCCATGGTACCTATTTCCATTACAATGAAGAAGGTCATCGTGCCTTTGAATGCCCTCAACGACAAGGAAGGACAGATAGGAGAGCTGAGGGCCAAGCTAGGGTTGCTCATGTGGATGAGGATGCACAATCATCAAATTTAGAGGATGTAGAAAGAGGAGAGACCTTGGTAAATGAAAGATTCCTACTAAGTGGTGAGAATGAACCAAGACAACGAAGGAGTTTGTTTCGTACCAGATGCAAGTGTGAGGATAAATGTTGTGACATGATCATTGATGGTGCTAGCACTGATAACCTGGTATCAGAAGAGATGGTCTCTAAGCTAAAGCTCAAGAGGGAGAAACATCCCCAACCCTATCGAATTTCTTGGGTAAAAGATGATCATAAGGTCCTGGTAAGTGAACAATGTTTAGTAAAATTTAAAATTGGGAGTTACCATGATGAAGTTCTCTGTGATGTTATTTCGATGGATGTTTGCCATCTATTGTTGGATAGACCATGGCAGTTTGATAGACATGCAATACATGATGGACATACAAACACATACTCTTTGACAAAGGATGGAGTTTGCCACAAATTGAAGCCCATGAAAAAGGAAGGTGAAAAGGTATGTAGCAGTGTTAGGATTTGTCTTGTTGATGGAAGGAAGTTTTTAGATGGCATGAAACATCAGCATATGTGCTATGCTTTGATTCTTAGGAAAGATAAAGAAGGTAGTAGTGAAATACCATTTGAAGTTTCAGATTTACTAGGGGAATTTGGAGATATTATCTCTGATAATGTTCCAGATGGATTGCCACCAGTAAGGCAAATCAGTCATCAGATAGATCTGATTCCAGGAGCTAGTTTGCCTAACAAGGCTACTCACAGGATGACTCCTACTGAAACAGAGGAACTAAATAGACAAGTTCAGGAGTTGCTGAGGAAGGGCTTGATTCAAGAGAGCCTGAGTCCATGTGCAGTACCTACAGTACTTGCACCAAAGAAAGATGGAGAGTGGAGGATGTGTACAGATTCTCGAGCTATAAATAGGATAACCATCAAGTACCGGTTTCCATTACCAAGGATGGATGATCTTATGGATTGCTTGAGTGGAGCTCAGTACTTCACAAAGATAGATCTGAAGAGTGGCTATCATCAAATATGGATTCGAGAAGGAGATGAGTGGAAAACAACCTTCAAGACCAAGGAGGGTCTTTATGAGTGGTTAGTCATGCCCTTTGGATTAACGAATGCCCCAAGCACCTTCATGCGGCTCATGAATGAGGTACTTAAGAAGTTCTTGGGAAAATTTTTTATTGTCTATTTGGATGATATTTTAATTTTCAGCAAGACTTTGGAAGAACATTTACCGCATATTCGTAGTGTCCTTGAAAGGCTAAGGGAAGAGAAACTGTTAATTAATCTAAAGAAGTGTGTCTTTGCAAAAAGGGAGTTAGTCTATTTGGGATTTGTTATATCATGTGAAGGTCTCAAAATGGATCCAGAGAAGGTAAAAGCCATCTTGGAATGGCCTACTCCAAGGTCTGCTACTGAGGTAAGATCATTTCATGGTCTGGTTAGTTTTTATAGGAATTTTATTAAGAATTTCAGTGGCATATGTGCATGCCTAACTGATACAATAAGAGAGGATAGAAAAGAGTTCAAATGGACTGCAGTAGCTGCAAGAAGTTTTGAATTGCTGAAGAAGAAGGTGACTGAACAGCCTATGTTGGCACTTCCATATTTTAGAAAAGTGTTCCAGGTGGATTGTGATGCTAGTGGTAGTGCTATTGGGGCTGTATTAAGCCAAGAAGGTAAGCCTATTGCATATTTTAGTGAAAAATTGAATGATGCAAAGAAGAAGTATTTTGTTTATGATCAAGAGTTCTATGCAATAGTTCAGGCCTTAAAGAAATGGAGGCATTATTTATTGCCAAAGGAATTTGTTTTGTATACTGATCATCAGGCATTACAGTACCTAAATAGCCAAGGTAAATTGAATCAGAGGCATATGAAGTGGGTAGAATTCTTGCAGAGTTATACATTTGTGTTGAAGCATAGAAGTGGAAAATCTAACAGGGTTGCAGATGCACTAAGTAGGAGACAATCACTGCTTACAGTAATGCAAGTTGAAGTAGTTGGGTTTGATGAACTCAAGAATTTGTACCCCAAGGATCCTGATTTTGGTGAAGCATGGAAAGCTTGTAAAGAACCTGTTGTTGTAGACAAAACCAAGTGGTTAGACTATTTGATTCAGGATGGCATGTTGTTCAAAGGTAGTCAATTGTGCATTCCAAGGAGTTCCATGAGGGAAAATCTGATTAAGGAGAAACACAGTGGAGGGATGGCAGGACATTTTGGTCAGGATAAGACCATTGCCATTCTTAGAGAACATTATTTTTGGCCTCAAATTACACAGGCTGTGAAGAAGTTTGTACAGAGTTGCCAGGTTTGTCAAGTTGCCAAGGGGTTTAGTCAAAATACTGGCCTATATCAGCCATTGCCTGTTCCATAAAGGCCATGGGAGGACATAAGTATGGATTTTGTTCTTGGAGTGCCAAGGACACAAAGGGGTAATGACTTAGTATTCATGGTGGTTTATAGGTTCTCCAAAATGGTACATTTCATTCCATGCGACAAAACTCATGATGCTGTCCATATTGCAGACTTGTTTTTCAAAGAGGTGGTAAGACTACATGGTCTTCCAAGGAGTATAGTTTCTGACAGAGATACTAAATTTGTGGGGAATTTCTGGAGGACATTGTGGAAGAAGTTGAGAACAGACTTGAAATTCAGTTCCACACATCACCCACAGACTGATGGCCAAATAGAAGTGGTAAATAGAAGTCTGGGAAAGTTGCTGAGATGTTTAGTTGGAGATAAGCCCAAGGGATGGGATTTGATTCTACCACAGGCAAAGTTTTCTTATAATAACTTTGTAAATAGGAGTACTAGAAAATCACCATTTCAAATTGTATATGGGAATAGCCCCAGGACTGCACCAGAATTGAGGAAGATAGAACAAAGGGAGAGGACAAGTGCTGAAGCTGAGGAATTTGCTGAACACATCAAGCGTCTACATGAGGAGGTTCAAGCACACATTATCAAGATGAATCAAGAGTATAAAGCTAGGGCTGATCAAAGGAGAAGACATAAGGAATTCCAAGTAGGGGATCTAGTCATGGTGCACTTACAAAAAGAAAGATTTCCAGTTGGTACTTACAACAAGCTGAAAATGAAGAAATTTGGCCCTTGCAAAGTTTTGAAGAAACATCACTCAGGAAATGAGGTGGAGCTGCCAGATGGTATTCACATTTCTCCCATTTTCAACATTGTAGATTTAACAGAGTATCATGATGATGGTGCATATGAGGAGCTGGTTTTAGAGAGATGTCCAATTCCTACTTCTAAGAAGGAGGAGATAGAAGACATTCTAGATCATCGTGTGGGTAGGAGTACCAGAAACATGCAGTATGAAGAGTATTTGGTCAAATGGAAAGGACGACCAATCGAGGACTCAACTTGGATTTCAAAAGTTGAGGTTTTCCATTTGGGATTTCCTCTACCATTCATAAAGTGACAGGGTCACTTTTCAATCTACCCTGGGTGTCTGATGCAGGAGCATCCAGAGGTATAAGGGCAATCCTATCTCACCCAAAAAAATGTACTTAGACTTAGTTTCTGTTTCATGTCTTTACATTTTTGGATACCCATTTGGCTCAAATAAAGGTTCCAACTCTCATAGTTCAACTATCAGTGCGTTTGAAAATCCTAAAAAAATAGGAGCATGTATTTGGGCCATCATTTCAGTAAACTAGAAGGTGTGAATTGGCTAGATAAATGTAATCATGATTTAGAGCATTCCAGAAAAAGAATAAGGTCAATAGGCCCCACGGTTTGAAAGTTATTACAGTTTTTTGGGTTTTTGAGACCTCCTAAGAATGCTTCAAAGTCAGGTTTGGGGCATTAAATGACCTCAAAAAGGGTAAAAAATGGGGGATGAGCAAAGCTAGTGCATAGGGCTATAGAGCACTTCGAGAGCTTTCTGAAAATGTAAACGGTTCGTCAATCGGAGCTACGGTTCAAAAGTTATGCCTCCCGGAAGTTCAATTACCGTTTCTGGATTCTTCTAGATTTGCACCGACTTCTAACGCAGCTTCCAAAACCTTCTATTTCATCAGTGGATGCCTACTAGAACTTTCTAGAATGTACTCCTAGTCCTTAACCCTCTGGGGTCTATTTAAGGAGATTTCTGGCATTGTAAAAGGCAGTTCGGAGTGGAGTTTGAGAGGAGGTGCTAAAAGGAGAAATATTCTCCAGATTTATGCTATTGTAAGCCCTTAGGGCATGTTCTGAAGTTTATTTTCTTTGTACTATTTGTACTAGCTTATTTTCTCAGTTAATATAATTTCCCTTTTCTGTTGTGTCCATTATGTTCTTGGCTTGTGTCCCCATCAGGTGTTTAGATTTATGTTTCTTTATCAGTTGCGTTGATTATGCTTTTGTCTAATCTTTGAGATTATGATGTGATTTTTGGTTCACTGAGGTTTGTGCTAGTGGTTACCAGGATTGATGTGGTATCATGAGGTTGTTCCGTGATCACCTTGAGATGTGTGCAGAGATTGCACTATGTTCTATTAGCATGCTACACGGGACTAGGTTCCTGTAGTAGTGGTTAGTCATGTTTATGACTGTGTTTGCTTATGTGTTTTAAATGCCTTTTTAATGCAGAGTAATCAATCATTATTAAATGCTTAAGTAATTAGAATGGATTGTTCTTGTTGGATTATTTGGTTGTGCTGTGAACATTTAACTTGTTTTATTTTGATATGAGAGATATCTATTCTTATGTGATGTTTTACATTTGAGATGACCTGAGGGTCAAATGTTACTCTTTGATTCCAGTATCATAGATATTAGACTATTATGCTATTCAGTTAATCATATTGCATGATGATGCCATTTTGAGATGACAGTGTGTTTTATGAGGATATCTGGTTATCTGGTATTTGGACATGCCTCTGATTTTGTTATTTGATGGATTTAATGCTATGGTTATTTACTTCATTCCTACGTTGTTATGCTTTATGCGAACGTGAGTGATGTAAATAGATTATTTTAATATAATTAAATAAATGGCTAAATTAGGTGATTTAATGCATTTATTGCTTCGGTTATGTTATTATATGCAATTGCACTTGATCGTGTTGTTTAGTGTGCAGGATTTATATCCCTGGCAATGGCACATGGAGTTAGTGATTCAACCATTCATATTTTACCAATGTCGTCCTTGTATGGTTGACATATCCTTTATTAAATGTTTAATTTAAACCTTTTAGTGATTATTAAATCTGAACTCATTTGCATTATGTGATTAGACTAGTAAGTGTGTCTGTGCATTTAGAGGTTTGCATTGTCGCAAAAGTTGTTTAGGTGATTTCTATGTTTTTGGGTTTTTGGGCTTTTTAATTGATTTATTTTAATTTCTGGCAGCTTTTCCATAGATGAATTCCTTTTTATAGGAATAGCCTATTTTCGTTTGGGTCGATTCGGGGGTTAACTAGGTTGGCTGGTTAAATGCCCTAATCGATTATTCACCTGGAAAGTGAATAAATATCCAAAGAGGAATTTAATTCCTCACTTCTCACTTTCAAATTGGAAAGTTGGAGAGTAAAACCCAAAATCCTCTTCATGAGGATTTATTGTTTTGTTCGTTGTGGGAGCTACGGGCGTGGGATCGTCTTGAGGTTGGGCTCGTTGGATCCAGCTCAGGGAAACCTTGGATTACCGCAATTTTCAGCTACTTTTGTGAGATATTTATTTTATGGTTCAGATTCCCATTTTGCCCTTTTGGCTGTGAGGTAGGGCTTTCCTATTTTATTGTTTCTGCTCCGTTTTTGCTTCTTTTTTTGGTAGCCGTTTGTTTGGAGGCTGAGAACTAGTGTTCCCCTCCATTTCTGTATGCTAGTTCTACTTGGTTGGGCGGGCATGAACATTTCTCTATTTTTTGGGATGAGGGTTTGGAATTTTACGCCATTATGCTGGCCGTTTTTGCATACGGTGTTCGATTCCATTTATTTTTAGATTTTTGGGGTTTTTTAACCCAAAGGCCAAATGGGTTTTAACTTTGAAGTTTTTCCAAAATTTGGGATTTTTACCTCGTTTTGCATGCCGCCTTGTTTTCTCAAATTTTCTTGGCACAATGTGGGTCGTGGACTTGGATGATCCATTTAGATATCAGTCAGAGCACTTTTGTACTTTTATGTTACATTGGGATTCGTGTTGCATCCGTACTCTCGACATTATGTTCGGTTGAGTGAATTTATACTTCTTGTTATTGTTTCTTTTAGACCTTTGCTTTTGTTCATGAATGCTAGGATTCGTGTAGAATCCATACTCTCGGATTGAGGTTAGTTGAGTGAGTTCACGATGTTTGGTCTTGTTACATCATTGGGATTTGTGTAGAATCCATACTCTTTGATTGAGGCTGATTGAGTGATTTCATGATGTATGATTTTATTGGCTTTGGGATTCATGTAGAATTCATCCTTCCTGTGTTGCTTTTAGTTGGGTGTTTTCTTTGCATTGTATTCTCATTCTTGTCCTTGTGTTATGATCTTCGTAATGGTGGTGCGCCACACACAAGTACGTGTGCGTACATTTGTTGGGTGACTTGTGAGGCCCGATCTTCTGTGTATTTGCCGAAAGTTATGATCATTGGGGTTGGGATGGGAGTATGCATGCCCATGAGCACTTGTTGTAGGATGAGCATGGGTAGGGTAGGGTAGCATCTGGAGGGGGCTTCTATCTCGCAGCTCGGTGTTCATGGCACTGAAGGTTGACAGAGGATAAGAAGTTTTAAACAAGTGATAACTAAATAAAATGTGTGATTGTTAATAAAACTTAAGATAAGTAAAATGTGTGAGCACCCGATTAAGTTCGAGGATGCAATGTGTGAGCACCCATTTAAGTTTGAGGACACACGATCCGAGCTTGGGATTTTTGATGCCCAGCGACTCTCCAGGATGTCAGCCCCTACATAGTAGCCTATTGAGTATCTGACTATGACCTTTACTCCTTGCATTGTCTTAGGTTCTTGGTTCAGCCACCATACTATTTGGCGTGAGTGTTAGCCTTGGATGTTGTGCTTTATGTGTGTTTGTGGTTGGATCATTATCTCCATCAACACGGTGGGTGTGGACCTACGAGTGCCACGTGGTTGGGAGGCATAGCTACCTTCACCACTGCTAGGGACCGGTGTACAGAGATGATCTTTTGTCCTAGTGTGACCGTTGCTGGATGTCTTCACTTGGTACTTCAAGTTCCAGAGTATGCTTTCTTGTGATTTATGCTTTCATTGGGATGCTTGTATATCATATTTAGATGATGTTATTTTATTTGGCGAATTCCCTTATTATGATGTTTAGCATATGATTAGATGATGTGATTTGCTTTAGTAGTATATTTGTTGCTTACTACTGTTTAGCATGTGATAGGTGATGTTATCTACTGTAGGATTATCTTATGCGTTATCACTAGCATGTTAGATTTCCTTATGCTTATATTGTTGCATGTTTTTAGTAGTGACGTCCCTATTACGACAATACCAACGACCTGGTCGGTGGCTTGGGATGTTACGTGCGGGGGATGGCTAGGATCCACGATGGTTTTATGATGCTATTGATGGTTGGGAGGAACCGTGTACTTAGTTTGTTGCTTTTTTTCTCTGCGATGTTTATATTCAGTGTGTTCTTTGCTGCTGTAGTTTAGAGGGTTTGATGTTCTTCTTTTTGTGTTGTTCTTGCACTCGAATATTCATTCCTCGAGCCTTTGTGGATCCAGTACTCCCTGGTGTGGAAGTTCTTTGCTCTAATTTTGGTCCTTTTTGCTTCTAGGAGTGTTTTCATGTTTCTATGGGTGACATTTGTTCAGCATGGTGCGACACTTTAAAAAGTATCGCACACCCATGCAAACTATGTCATATGAAACTATAAAGTATCGCATGGCTTCTTGAGAAATGTCGTACGACATTGAAAGAGTGTCACACAGCTTTATGAGAAATGTCGTGCAATACATTTCCAGTATCACATGCCTTCTTGAGAAGTGTCGCACGCAGTAAGGGATAAGTGTCACCCTCCCTTAGTGAAAAGTGTCACATGCCTTTTGGTTAAAACCTGTGCGTGCCAACAACGGGCACTTTTTGTAGTGTTTTGATCTTTTTGAGAGTTGATCTGGACACCCTTTTGGGCATTCTTCAAGCCTATGTTGTTGCATTTTGAATTCTGTTGGTTTCTCTTGAAATCGAGTTTTCGTGCTTCTATTTTAGTCTCTTGGGGTTTAAAATATATGGTTTAAGTATAAGTTGACGTATTTAATTTCTTATACTTAAGATATATTTTAATATATGCAACAAATCATTTGAGATAGGTTTCAGACCTCTCGGAGATAAGTTATGGATTCTAGAAAATTTCAGGGCTTCAGAAATCCAGACTTAGCCAATTTTCAGGGCTTCAGGATTTCAGGCTTAGCAAAATTTTGGGATTCTGCATTTTACCCCAGCTTGGTGTTTTGTTGATGAGTGGTCATTTCTTATGCCCTCATCTTGTTGTGGTGGTTGTTGGCTTTTTTTTGGGTGTGTCAGTTGGGTAGTGGTGTTTGGAGATTCGTTGGTTATCGGGATTGTGTTGAAGTCTTCTGTTGTGATCTTTGTGATCCCTGTATGATGTTGTCTTGTGCATTCATACTTGTAAAAAAAAACAAATTTTGGCTTGATTTCAATCCTTGTTTCCAAGGATCTTCGGGTGGGGCATTACACTCCCCTTAATACCATAAAATCATAATAAAAACAAAGAAACAACAAGAAATGTGAGAAACAAAATATGGACTTCTTATTATAGCCGCAAATGCAAAATTACAAAATTCTCAATTACACTATGCTAGCCCAAATGGGTGCCTTCATTATAGTAATTTTCAAGATAGTATTGTGAACTATCACCCAGAGCTGTCCTAGAAAATGTTTAGGCCTTTCTTAAATAAGCAGTTTTATGCTACCTGAGAAGGTTCTAGATGCTCAAACTTAATTCCTAGGGCCATCAGGCCCTAACAATACACATGGAGTCGGCCAAATACATCTTTGACAAATTATTTTAGAAATTTTGATAGCCCAATTTTTGAAGGCCATAACTCATGAACCATTGCTCTGATTAGCTATTATAAGCACTTTTTAGAAATGCCAGCTTTTGATCTACAGGCTTAGAACTGCGCTAGTGCCTTTTGTCGAGTTGTTAGACCTCATCTGAGCACTCTAAGGCCTCCAATGGTGAGCCTGAAGATTTTTATACAAAATTTTCCACTGAAAATCTGCAATAACTTCTCTGATACTTAAGCTAGAGCAATGCCATTTTTATGGTAGGATTATATCTTAAAAATGAACCTCCCTATAGAAAATGAGAACATTTTGAACTCGTATGAAAAACTCACTAAAAATAGAAAGTTCCCATAAATAATAACCACCCTGTCCACTAGTCCTTATTAAAATAGAGAAGGCTGAAAATAAAATATTTTTGGGTGATGCAAGATTTCCTTAACACCTAGGATGCTCCTGCATCAAACACCTGGGTAATTTGAGAAGCGACCCCATTATGTCTTAGGTGTTTAGAGGAAAACCAAGATGGTTGACCTCCTCCTTTGCTAGCCATGATGAATCCTTAACTGATCTCCCTTTCAATTTGACCAGATATTTCTCATAAGTTCTATTTTTGGTACTTTTTCCAATATCATTGTCTAGTATCTCCTCAATCTTGTTGGTAGCCAAACTAGTTGCTAGAATGCTCCACCACTTTCTAGAACTTCACCTCCATCACCTCCTTCATAATACTCTACTAAACCTAAAATATTAAATATCAATGAAATATTCAATTCAATAAGAAACTCCACTTCACACACATTTCTAGAATCATGCCTCTTCACTATCTTGCACAGTCCAAACTTCTTCATCTTTAGCTTATTATATGTACCTACTGGAAAATGCTTCTTTCTCAAATGAACCATGACTTCATCTTCAATCTAAAATTTCTTATATATCCTTTTCACATCTAACTTAGCCTTATACTATGTATTCATCTTTATGATGTGCTTTCTCACCTCCTCATGGATGTTTTTCAAATGTTCAACAAAATATTTTTCTTCAATACTACTTACCTCTCCCTTATCCAACTTCCTCAATTCAAAAACATTTCTGGGACTACTCCCATATACAATCTGGAATGGTGATTTACCGGTACTCCTATTGATAAAATTATTATATGAAAATTCTGGCTATGGTAAAATCATATCCCATCCTTTTGGTTTATCTCCAACCAAGCATCTTAGCAAGTTTCCCAAATTGTGATTCATAGCTTCTATCTATCCATCAGTTTATGGATGATGTGATAAACTGAACTTCAAATCTATCTTCAACTTCTTCCACAATGTACGCTAGAAATACCCAACAAATTTGGTATCTCAATCTGAAACTATACTCTTTGGCAGACCATGTAATCTCACCACTTCTCTGAAAAATAACTCTACTACATGAAGAAAATCACTAGTTATCTTGCAAGGAATAAAATGTGCCATCTTTGAAAACTTTTAAACCACCACAAAAGTAAAATCATGCATGTGCTGTGTCCTTAGTAATCCCAAATCAAAATCTGTGCTGACATCCTCCCATGGCTTCTTTGGTATAGGTAATGGTTGATACAACCCTACATTTTGTTTCACTCCTTTTACCATCTGATATACTTAGAAATTCTGTACATAATTCATCACTTCTTGTTGTAACTATGGTTAGTAATAATTTTCACCAACAAAAGCTATAGTTTTATCTCTACCAAAATGTCCAGCCAATCCTCCACTATGCTTCTCCTTGATGAGGTTCTCTCTCATTGAACTTCTTGGAATGCATAGTTTGCTTCCTTTGAACAAAATATTATCTTGGATCATAAAATCCAACAACTTTGTCTTGTCAAGTGTAACAGGTTTTGTACAAGCCTTCCACACTTTACCAAAACTAGGATCATCTTGATACAATGTACTAAGTTCCTTGAACCCAACCACCTCTATCTGCATTTCTATTAGCAAAAGTTGTCTTCTACTAAGAACATCTGCAACTTTATTAGACTTCCCACTTCTATATTTCAAAACAATGTATAACTCTACAAATGCTCAACCCACTTTAAATGCCTTTGGTTCAATTTTCCTTGGCTATTCAAATATTGCAAAGCTTGATGATCAATATACAAAAAAAACTCCTTGAGAAGAAGATACTATCTCCACTTCTTCAATGCTTGAACTATAGCATAAAATTCCTTATCATAAACATAATATTTTCTTTTTGCATCATTCAACGTCTCATTGAAATAAGCAACTAGTCTACCTTCTTGGCTCAAAATAGCTCCTATTGCAGTACCACTAGCATGACAGTCTACTTGAAACACCTTGTTAAAATTAGGAAGTGCTAAAACAAGCTTTTCAGTAATTTTCTATTTTAATAGATTATAACTCTTATCTGCTCCTACAGTCCACTTAAACTCTTTCCTATCTCCTCTCATTGTTTCAGTCAAGGGTCCACAAATACTAGTAAAAATTCTTATGAACTTTAAGTAAAATGTAGCTAGTCCATGAAAATATCTTACCTTTGTCGCATTCCTTGGAGTACGCCATTCAAGGATAGCCTTCCCTTTCTTTGGGTCCATTTTCAAACCTTCTCCTGAAACTACAAATCCCAAGTACACCAACTCCTTTACAAAATTGCACTTCTTTAAGTTTATCAACAACTTGTTTTCCCTCAACTTTTCAAATACCTTGTGGATATGAATCAAATTCTCCTCCAATGTCTTACTAAAGATCAATATATCATCTAGGTAAATAATGATGAACTTACCTAGAAACTCCTTTAGTACCTCATTCATGAGCCTCATGAAAGTGCTTGGTGCATTGGTTAACCCAAAAGGCATGACTAACCACTCATACAATCCTTCCCTTGTCTTGAAAGTAGTCTTCCACTCATCACCTTCTCTAATACAAATCTGATGGTACCCACTCTTTAGATCTATCTTTGTGAAATATTGAGCTCCACTCAATCAGTCCATAATATCATCCATCTCCAATAATGGGAATCTATACTTGACGGTGATCTTGTTGATATCACAAGAATCTATGCACATCCTCCATTCTCCATTCTTCTTTGGTGCTAACACTGTGATGCAGGAGCATCCAGAGGTATAAGGGCAATCCTGTGTCACCCAAAAAAATACCTAGACTTAGTTTTTGTTTCATGCGTTTTCATTTTTGGATACCCATTTGGGTCAAATGAAAGTTCCAACTCTCATAGTTCTACTATTAGTGTTCTAGATTAGAGTTTTTAAGCACCTTGGGATACGTGAAAATGTTAAAAAAATAAGACTATGTAATTGAGCCATAATTATGGTGAGTTAGAAGGTGCAATTTGGAGGGATGATGGTAATTGTAATTTAGAATATTCCAAAAAAAAAATCAGGTCAAAAGGCCCCACAGTTAGAAAGTTATTGCAATTTTTCAATTTCTAGAGACCTCCTAAGAATGCTTCAAAGTTAGGTTTGAGGCATAAAATGACCTTGTATGGGCCTGAAAATGGGGGACAAGCAAAGCTGGTCCATAGGGCTATAGAGCACTCCAAGAGCTTTCCAGAAATGTAAACAGTTTGTCAATTGGAGCTACAGTTCAAAAGTTATGCCTTCTGGAAGTTTAGCTACTATTTTTGGATTCTTCTAATTTTGCACCAACTTCTAAAGTGACTTCTGGAGCCTTCTATTTTGGTGTTGGATGCCAGCTAGCACTTTCTAGAATGTATTCCTAATCCTTAACCCTTTGGGGGCCTATTTAAGAACATTTCTGGCATTGTAAAAGGAGTTCAGAGTGGAGTTTGAGAGGAGGTACTGGGAGAAGACATTATCTCCAGATTTATACTATTGTAAGCCCATAGGGCATACTTTGGAGTTTTTTTTCTCTGCACTAAGTGTATTATCATATTTTCATAGTTAATAAAGTTTTCCCTTTCCTGTTGTGTCCATTTTGTACTTGGGTTGTGTCTGCGTCACACTGCTATAGAACATGGACTCAAACTCTCTCGAATCAACCCCTTCTACACCAACTCATGAACTTGCCTGTTCAAATCTTCACTTTATGCTGGTGTCATTCTGTGCACTACCTTGTTTGGAAAACTGGCTCTTGGAACCCAATCCATATGGTGACTGATCTTCCTCACTGGGGGCAATCCATTAGGTACATTATTTGATACAATATCAGAAAAATATTTCAACATATTTACAACTTCTATAGGTACCTCCTCTACTTCTTCTTTACTATCTTTATAAATTATAGAAAAACATATATGCTCATGTTTCATACCTTTAAGAAACTCTTTTCCATCAACAAAACATATTTTAGCAGCACTATATACCTTTTCTTCTTTATCCTTCAATGACTTCAACTTATGTTTCACTTCATCCTTAGTTAGAGTGTAGGTATTTTCTCGTCCATCATGTATAGCATGCTTGTCAAATTACCACAGCCTACCCAACAACATATGGCATATGTCCATAGTTATGATATCACATAGTACTTCATCCTAGTAGCTCCCAATCTTGAACTTCACTAAGCAATGCTCATTGACCATAACCTCATGGTCATCTTGCACTCAAGCAATATGGTATGGATGTAGGTGTTTCTATCTCTTTAGCTTCAACTTGGTGACCATCATTTCTAACACCAGATTGTGAATGTAGACACCTATAAATCCTTTAGAAAATAAAGTATTTTTATTTTCTTAAAAATTCCCTGATGACATCATCATTAATTAATTAATTTTTTTTAGCCATTAAATCCCTTTATCTTAATTAAAAATATTTAATTAAAGAATCCCTCCCAAAAATGTTTAAATCTTATTTAAACATTATTTTCTTATTTATTAATTATTTAATTAATAAATTGACCAAAAATCCCAAAATAAATAATTTATTTATTTTTTGCCCAAAACTTGGCCAATTTCCTTAAGACCACTAAACTCTTCCAAAATCTTCTAATGCTTCTTTAATTTTAATTAAAGGCTAATCCCATCATTTCCTACCCCTAATCCCAACTCAAAATATTTAATCCTCATGTTTATTAAAAATATTTTAATAAATATCTCCTCAACCCAAACCCTTGAAATAAATAAAAATTTATTTATTTCCTAAAAACCTTATTTATCCTCATGCTAGGAAGTTCTAGACTCTTCTAGAAAGTCTTCATCCTCATCCAAAGCCTAGACTCTTCTAGAAGATGTCAATCCTTATCTTTGACCCTAATCCTAATCCCCCCCCTAACCTTGTCACATTCCCTAAACATGGGTTAAGACTTGCTAACCCAAGCCAAAGCCAACAAATATCTCCTCTTTTACCCACCCTCATTAAATTCCATCCACTTGCCCATCTCTAATAAGCCTAATCTAATCTTAACCCAAGCCTAATCCAAGCTTTAATCATTTGCACATTGCTAAGTCAAGGTTAAGACTTTCTTAATCCAACTCAAGTCAAAATATCTCAACTCTCTCACAAATATCTCAACCATAAAACTTTATGAAGCCCATAAAGTCATAAATGACTCTTACAAGCCCATTCATTGCTCTTACAAGCCATTATGAGGGTCTTTATGAGCTTTGAGCCTCCTTTGTTGACCTCTCAACCCCTTTTTTTTTAACCAATGAGCTTGTGACATGTGTCACTCCCTGATTGGTTGTAAGGAAGTATGTCATGTCCCCTTTTTAAATAATTAAAAAATAATAATCTTTGCTAAGACAGGCAGGCCCAAGAAAGTGAAGTTTCGGAAAAAGGGAGTTAATCTTTGGAAACCGTTGGACTAATAAATGATAATTATTATTAAAATATGTTTCATTAACCTCTCTTGGACGTGAGTTACAGTTATGCCCTTTTTAAAGAGGTTTGGAGGCATTTTGGGGGGATTCCAGACTTGATTTTCACTCATTCTTTGTTATTCTTCAGAGGCTGCCAAACCTGTGGAGAAGGAGACCCAAGAACGGGAGTTTGCAGGTTTCCAGGGAGACCCAAGAATGGGAGTTTGCAGGTTTCCAGGAAGGCTAAGGACGGGAGTTTGAAGCCATTCCATGTGCATGCTCATACAGAGTTTGCCTTTGTGCTGAACAGTGCAGATTTGTGAGTTTCCGGGTGTATTTTTGTAAGAGTTTGGTGTTTCCGGTTGAGTGTTTCATATCAGTTTTGGCTGCTGCTGTATTTTATACTTTAAGCTGTTAAAATAGATCTGAATATATATATTGGGACGTGATTAAACTTTTGAGATAGATTATTAGTGTTCTTGTGGTGTTTCCGGGCATATTTTGTGCTATTTCGGGAGCCCGATGAGCATAGTTTTGGTCCTACATTTTCGAGCTGTTGTGTAAAGGCTATACGGATCTGGAAATGTCAATTTTTAGGTTGTTATGCTGCTGAAAGTTCTGTAAAAATTTCCATTTTCAGATTCATTAATAATTTGTGAAGTTGTGAAGCTTTTAGCACTATTTTCAACATACCCGATTTGGGGTTTCTTGAGGAATTTGGTGGATCTTTGGGATATTAGCTGTTTGATTTTAAAGATCTGATTAGAGGTTGGAAATGTCATGAAAAATCAGAAAAGGGACATTTCAGACAATCCATGTGCTCTCCTCTCATTCAATCTAAACCTTCCATAAACTTTCTCCCATCCTTACATCCTAGCCCTTGATCCCTCAAGCCCTTTGCCTATTTAAGGAATCCTCTCCCAAGCCATTTTAACACAATCTAGAAAGTAAAGCCATAATGCCATTTTGAGAAGCCATTTTTTTACATCAAATCTATTCACCAAAATCTATCAAAAATCCTCCATTGAAGCTCATTTGATCATTTGAGCATACATACATAATCAAGCCATCTTAGCTATTAGACACACCTCTACGTCAAGTGATCATCCTCATTGAGAGAGCCTATCCATAGCTCATATTCTCATTTGAGGACTTCACTTTGTCTCTCATGAAGTTATGTTAAATTAGTATGCAAATGCTTTTTGATTTTTTTAATTTAGTGTTTATAACATACTAAAGTAGCATATACAGTGAATACTTCCACCATCAATGATCATATAACAACATTTATCTTCACATTTGCACCTTGTTCAAAACAAACTCCTTCTTTGATCAGGTTCATTCTCACCACTCAGTAGGACTCTTCTATTAACTAGGACTTCTCCTCTTTCAACATCTTTAGAATGTTAGGATCTAGCATCTTCATCAACATGTGCAACTCTCACCTGACCTTTTGTTCTTTGATCTATCCTTCCTTGGCACTGGGTACATTCAAATGCTCTATGCCCTTCTTCTCTGTATTGAAAACATTTTCCATGGAAGCCTTCTCTTCTAGATCCTTGTCCTTTGCCTTTTCCTCTTAGATCTCTATTGTTCTAATCATGGAAATGATTGGAATTGTTTCCCCTTTGGTTCTAGTTACTACTTTTAGCCTCATCCTTATTCTTATGATCATCATTATGACCTCCATAAGATTATTTTCTAGATCTTCCACCATGACCTCTTCCACTATTCTTATTATCAAAATTCTTGCTCAGTTTCTCCTCAATTCTTAGGGAAAATTAGTATGCCTCCTCAATACTACTCATTCAAACTAGACTTAGCTCATCCTAAATGCTTAGCCTTAACCCATTAAGATAACGAGAAACTTTCTCCTCATCAGCTTCTACATGGCTGGTTCTAATGAGGACTTGGTAGAACTCTTTGGTATACTCTTGAACAGATTTTCCTGCTTGCTTCATTCCTTGCATCTTCTTTAATAGATCAAGTTCATAATCCATAGGAATCAATCGTCACTTCATTTTAGCTATCATCCAATCCCATCTACTAATTTTTTCCTTCCATTTTTATTTCACTCCAACTAAACCACTTGCCACTAGATCTTTGCATGTCCCTTTAGTTTTGCTTTTGCAAACTTGACCCTATTTGGATCCTCAATATCTTTATACTCAAAGTACTCCTCTAGTTCATTGATCCAATCAATCATCTCTTTTGGGTTAAGATTTCCTAAAAATATGGGAACCTCAAACTTAGGTCTTTTTCGAATCTTGGAGATGGTCCTAGAAAGCCTCTCTTCCTCTGGATTTAGAATGATCTCTACTTCAACATTTTCTTCTACTTCGTCCTCATCCTCACTTTCATCTCTTACATGGAGATTTATTCCTCTTCACATTTTTTCTTCCAACACTTGCATTTGTGTTTGGAGGGCTTGGAAACCCTTGGGTGTAACACCTATAGCTCTTTTGCCACACTCTCTTCGTGGAGGCATCTTTGTGCTTCCACTAAAACCCTAGTGCAGACTACCTCACAATCGATGATCTGTGTACATGATCAGCTCAAACCATAGTCCTAGTGCAAACTGCCTCATAATCAGCAATCTATCTACACAATCAAGAACTCTAGCTCTAATACCACTTGATGTAGGGGAATCCCCTTAATACCATAAACTCATAACAAAAGCAAAGAAACAACAAAAAATGTGAGAAACAAAATATGAACTTCTTATTATTACCACAAATGAAAAATTACAAAATTATCATTTACAATAGGCCAATCCAAATGAGAACCTTTATTACAGTAATCTACAAGATAGTGCTGTGAACTATCACCCAGAGCTATCTTAGACAATGTTCGGGCCTTTCTTAAATAGGTAGTTTTATGCCACCCAAGAAGGTTCTAGATGCTCAAACTTAATACCTAGGGCCAATAGATCCTAACAATACACAGAGTTGGCCAAATACATCTTTGACAAATTATTTTAGAAATTTTAGTGGCCCAATTTCTAAAGGCCATAACTCACGAACCGTTGCTCTAATCAGCTATTATTACCACTTTTTAGAAATACCAGCTCCTAATCTATAGGCTCAGAACCATGCTAGCACTCTTCTGTCGAGTTTTTGGACCTCATTCAAGCACTCTAGGGCCTCCAACAGTGAGCTTGAAGATTTTTTTGCAAATTTTTCCACCAAAAATCTGCAATAACTTCTTTGATACTTAAGCTGGAGCAATTAGATTTTTATGGTAGGCTTATATCTCTATAATGAACCTGCCTGTAGAAAATGAGAACATTCTGAGCTTTCATGACAAACTTACTAAAAATAGCAAGTTCTCATAATTAGTAACCACCCTATCTACTAGTCCTTATTAAAATTGAAAAGGCCAAAAATAAAATATTTTTGGGTGATACAAGATTTCCCTTACACCCAAGATGATCCTATAGTAGGTATGTTCATATGGAACATTTTATCTCTTTGGTTGAGATGGTTTAGATCATGTTGTCATGTTTATGTTCTTGAGGCCATGGTTGGAACTTTTCCATTGACCTTGGTTTAGTTTCTTTGTATTGAGTACATTGATCATTTGCTAGATACTTCATGATATTACTATGTTGCATTTGGAGTTTTCATGGGTTGATCAATCACAGGTGCTCATAGATACTTAGAGATGGTGGTGATCCTAATTTCTCTTGGATTATTAGAAGTATTTGTTGGGATAATTGTTTGGTTTCAGCAAGAAGTTCAAGGGGCATTTCACATGATATAGACTTGAGAGGAGATTATTATTAGACGAGTCTTGGTTGGACACTTGGATATCTTGACGAGCATTCTCATTCCACACTCTTCATCTATTGAGTGGTTTACTACTTGAGAGGTATAGCCCATTATTTCTCTTAGGTCATTATATTTATGATTGTCTTTAATGGATATGGATATTGAGCTATAGTACATGTGAGTTATTTCTGGAGGGTTCATTTGTGATATGGTTTAGCATTCATTATGTCTATGTGCATATGTTGTTATGTTAGTTGAGTTTAGGAGATGGTCTTATATTAGGTATATTCCTTGGATTAGGAATGGTTATTCCTTGGTTTTGGAATGGTTTATGAGTTTGATCTTCTTTTGATAAGATTACATACATGATTGGTTATATGGTATGGTTTGGGTGTTGTTGTGGCTTCGTGGTTGGGGTTTTATAAAGGATATCATACTTGCATAGTTTGCATCTAGAGGTGTGTGCAGAGGGACATGATATAGGTTATGGTTTGCATGGTTTCTCTTTGATCTTGGTTATTTTTCCTATATGTTTGGTTTCACTTACATTGGATTTGGGATTTGTTAGAGCTTGTGATCACTAGTTTTTGTTCATGTATTTCATGTGAGACATGGCATGATTACTCCTTTATCTCTTTCCTTTATTGGTTGTGGAGAACTTGGGAGAGTGTTGGAGACTTTTTATGAGAGTTATTCTTGCAGGTTATTGGTGTATATGTTGTGGATGTCCTTGATACTACATGGACTCACTTCTTTGAGATGATGTGATTGAATTGGTTATAGATTTGACATTATCTTTTGTAGTGGGAGCTTCTTGGTATATATTTGGTAGGTATTTCTCTTAAGGCTTGTGATTGCAAGTTACAGATTGGATATGCTGATGATGTAAGATTCACTTAGTATACCTTCATAGTATGGATAGTTGGATGGGTTGGCACTTGCTGTGGGTGCCTTCAACTATGGATTTTGAAAACTATGAATACACATGATTACTTTTAGAGCAGCTACTTTCTCTTTGCAAGTCAATTGGTACACGATTTTATGATTCTTATGTGATAGGTTGGGTGACTTTCTCTTTAGATGGCTTCTATGTATGTCCAGTGGTAGTGACATAATAGGAGATGTGATCATTCATGTTTGAGATGTTGGACGCTCCATTTTTTTTGTAGGCACTAGGATAGAGAACATTGTATACTTTGATTCATGATGGTGAATATACAAGGAGGGATTTTTTCCATGTTCATTTATGTGGTTACAGATTGAGATTATGCAATGTATACAACAAGTGAGATATTTTTGAGATAATGGATGTTGCACACATTGCATAATATTATTATATTGTATTAGTTTATTATATTATATAATTTTGCACTTAGGAGCTCCTAGATGAACATGCAACATGGAGAGATTCCCATGGGATATACTTGATGAGTTTTATTGTAACATTGTGATAATATTTGATGTACTTATTTAATATTGGGGAATAATATTAAATGTCCAATATTAAATGTGGGTCAATGGGGGTTTGTTAGCACATGATTTGTATAATACAACTTGGTGATTTTGTCAATCTTGCTGCTAAATAAGTAACCACAATGGTAGTTATTGTATGAGAAAAATAAAAAAGGGAAAATAGAAAAGTCGATCAAGACAAGGCTTGATAGGTTTGCCAAGGGATAATTTGTGAAGGTTGGAAGCATGGCATGGGATGTGTGGATTCATGCTTGTTCACATGGATTGCTTAGTTTTGTCTGTGGCTTTGGAGGCTTCCATGGTTGTATTGCAATGGTGTTTTTTGCTAAATAAAACATGGTGATGGATGCTTTTGGAGGTTGGATTTTTTTTTCTTTCACTGAGGTTTTCCCAAGGTATATTTTATCTCACATTTTTTGTGGGTATGTTATCTATTCTCTTGCATGTGGATTTTAATTGCTTATTTATTTCAGATCTATGATGGGTTATGTGGAAATAATAATATTTTTGGTTGTAGGTTTCCTTACAAGTTGTACCACATTGAGCTTGACTCAAAAGTCTTTTACTATCAGGTGATGTAGGGTCAAAAATCTAAGGAGCTTGAACTAGGGGTAAAATGCCACAACCATCCAGGAAGTTGATATATTTAGCCATCATGTTAACCACTTATTTTAGTTCTTTATTCTCCTTTGCATCATTCTATGATTGAACCAAAACATACTAAGTGCATTCACTTAACTAACTCTCTTTGGTCTCTCTATTTAACACACCTAGACTCACATTTGTAATTTCAAAGTCTCTGATGTTTAGACCTACAAAAGAATCTTTTGGTTTGTACAAGGTAATATCTTCCATAACTTCCCATTTTTTAGAATCAATGACTAAGAAAGAATAATTATTCATCCTTTTGGGCTTTAGGGACTTAGTAGTGTACTTTCTTTCCATGTCTCTTATAGGTACGCAGACTAGTACTAATATCCTCTTCCTATTTATTGAACTTGTAAGCTAATTTGGTATTGATGAGGAAGGTGCAAAAGCTATCAATTCTTTTATGGGTGTGTTCAATTAATCTAGAACCTTTGAAACACTATCCAAAGTGGCTTAAACCTATTATTCATTGTCTATTGAATCTTCATTTTGTTCTTTCTCAACACCAAGATTTATGCAGGTTTATTCTTGAGGTGATGCCATGTTGTCCTTTTTCTTGAATCTAGTTTTTAACCTTGTTCTTTGTACAACATGATGATTTTGGACCAGCTCAACAATCAATGCCTTCATAATCTTTTTTATCACCTGCATGACCAATGGAAAAGAAACTATTAGTACTGGAGGAATAAGGGGATTCTTTAGTTTCATCTATAGTTTGAGGCTAACAAAGAACCCCTTCTCTCTTATGTTAAAAATAAACTTTAGTATATTCAATAAAACAATTCATCTTTTGTTTATATCATCCATATTTGGTTTAGACCTATCAATAGGAGGTAGGGGAAGTTCTAGCAGTTTTAGGTGTTCAAGTTCAATGATCTCTAAACCATCCTCTTGAACTCTTTTGAAACTCTTTTTAATTTGAAGGTAGAGAACTATGACAATATCATTCTAGAACTGTCCTTCTTTTGAACTTCTCTTTCACTCATTCAATCCTCCTAGTAGTCTTCCAAATGAAGTATGAGTGAGAAATGATCTCTTGGTTCCATGACTCTCCTAGAAAAATATTTATTGTCAAAACCTAGTTTGGAATGGTAAGATTTGATATCCCAATATTTATAGCATATTCTATAATTTTACATGATAGATTGAAAATTCTTATTCGAAATAAACTATCCCACTTATATTTAGGAAAAAAATTTATGGTTATGATAGAAATTTGATGATAAACCTCTTGTTGAGAATATATTGAAGAAGACTATTAAAGAGGGAGATTGTTGAGAAAAGATTGATACAAGTATAATCAACATGCTTGAATCATTATTTTGTCATTGATGTCAAACTTTCTATTTGCTGGTAAGACAATTGCTTCTATGATTCAAGTACTATCACTTATTTGATTGATGAAGAGGATTTGATCAAAAGATGTAACAATAGCACCTAGACCAAAGGTTGAGTTATGATTATGTAAAGGAGTACACGAATTAGTTAATATAATGATAACATGATTCATTGATAATCTACTTAAGGTTACAAAGGCTGGCTACATTAAGAAAGTTTAGAAGAACAAGTTACACAAAGTTTGTCTACCAAGCTTGATTGAGTGGATATAAGGTGTCGATAAAAGTCAGTGCAAGCCGAGCAAAAAATCAGTTACAGCTAAGTAAAATTATTCTAGTGTATACCAAGAAAAACAATAGATGTCGATTAAACTTTAGTTGATGTCGAGCACTAGTAAACTTTAGTTTGCGTTGAGTGATTTTATAGAGGATTCTAAGCAACACAATATGTGCTAAGCATCAGAAGCTAGATAATGTGAAGTGGCAACATCATTTGAAAGGTCATGAATTTGATGAATTTGAGCTGACAAGTTTATTTTCTTGGATTGTGTGAACTAGGTTGAAGATAAGGTTGATGAGCTAGTGGAATAGAACTAAAGGTAAACCATTTTTAGGAAAATTCAAAGAGGATTGATGGAGAAGTTTCTAGAGGAGATACAAAATATAGGGTAGATTCATTGTATCCTACCTAATTTTTTCTAACCCTAAATTGGATGATGGAGAATGAGTGGCAAAAGATCTTACTTTATTATTTGTAGGAATGGCTGGTCAGAGGAAAAGGGTGTTGTGTGAGAGAACCTAAGGAAGACAAGGAGTCAACAATTTTTCTTCATCAAGTGACCTAAGAGAAGAGTCTACATTGGCATGTTAAGAAAGAAGGCTTAAGGGTATGAATACTTGAAGGGTGAAGAAGCTATTAGAGCTGAAATGTATGAAGGCCAAGTAGAATGGAGGACTGAAGCAAAGATCTATAATCTACAAATGGAGTTTTAAGTTGTTATTAGATCAAACCTTACTGTTACTCTCTAATAATTGTATCAGTCTAGGGTAAATCCTTTGGATTAAGGTTGACCTAACAGCCATTTGTAAATCCTTTAACTAGGTGACATTCCAAGTGAATGGTCTAAAGTCCTCTAACAAGGATCACTCCTAATAGGGTGATTGGAATCCTTTAAAAGGGTCACATTTAATAGTGTGTATTGTAACCTTTAATAAGGTTGGCCTTTCAAAGGACATCACTTTAGAAGAGTGAAAAAGAGTAGCATGTTATTGACGGTTTTTTTCTAAATTGGGTTTCCACATAAATAATTGTGTCAAATGTGTTGTTGAATTTGTTATGTTTCATGTTTACATTTTTGCAAGTTGATTTGACAACAACCTACATGTTTTAAGTGATTGCATAATCTTATTGATGCATGCATGAAGATAAATGATTTATGGGTTCACTAAACTGTGAAAAGTTTTATTTATACATTTGGACCTTGGATAATTGATTCAACCCCCTCCCCCCCCCCACCCTCTCAATTATTCTAAAAGTATTCCAACACCTGTTCCAAGATAAAATAATCAAAAGAAAATTTGGGTAATCTTAAGGGTTGTTCATCAAAACCTCCTACTTTTAGGTATGTAAGCCTAGGGAATTGGATGAATAAACTCCCATAGAATTTTATAAATTGTAGGGCTTTTGACAAGACCCTTTTCTCTAACTTGCCAGCCAACTCAAAACATAATCTACCCTGGAAAACATCATGAACCTTTCTATAACCAAATAAAACTTGACTCCTTTGTAGGGAAGAGAAATAATTGTATATTAAAAATCATTATTCCAAGGTTTATGTGGCAAAGTGGTGAGATCTTGGTTACATGCCAAACAATAAATGAGAAAATAAGACTTGAAGAAATCCTTTTTGATGGTTTGGGTTAACTTTAATTTCTCTCTCATCGAACCTTCTATGATTTTAGCCCAATCTAGATACTTCTTTTCATCAAATATGATGCCAATGAAATTATATATTTAATCCTCAAACATAAATGCTTCTTGTGAAACATTGACTCTATGTAACATAAGTACCAGATAATGAATCTGGGATTTCATGTGATCTTTGTTTAGACTCTTTGGAAGCTATGAACTAGTTCAAAAGGACAGGGATGCAATTGCACAAAAAGATCAACCAGTCAATGCATGATAAAACCAATAGTCTTATAGAACCAAAGGAGGTGGTTAAAACATGTCATGAATCTTGTGAGGGAAATTGGCCCATTGCCAAAAATCCCCCTCCTAGTGTCACTCACTATGGCTTGCAGGATTCAAACCTTTGATAAAGCTTTGATACCAATAGTTAAAGATAGATAATACTAAGGAGGGGTGAGTCAATATTCTTAAATTTTTTTTACACAACTAAATATTGTTAATTACTTTATAAATTCCATATGAAAGTGAATAGAAATGAAATGGAGACCATCTTCCCAACCATAATTTTCAAAAGGAATGATTTGAATTGATTAAACACAGGAAGGCGTTCAATGCAAAAATGGATCAAGTGATGAAAAATAGTGGGCAGGAGGGAGGTTACGTGTGAAATTTCTATTATGGTAGAGTATGTGCAAAAAAAATAAACTAGATAAAAGAAAAATACTCACCTTGAATCTAGAAAGTGCTATTTTTTGATGTCTATATGAAGTTTTTGGAAAATCTGCAACCCATTCTAAACTAGAAATGTTGAGATAGAGAAATCCCAAAAATATTTTGTCTTTTTTAAGGGAGTTCAACCTTGACCCTTTTGGTGGGGCATAATCTTACCTCGGGGCACAATTGTACCCTAGAAAGTTGACCTTGACCTATAGTACTTTGAAAAATTTATGTTCATGGATCTCATAAGTTTGACGAAAAGGGTATATGAATCTACTCTTTGATTTTCTATTTCACACATGTATGTACAAGAAAATGGTTTTGTTTGTTAGATGAGTTAAACCCCAGTTTAGAATTAACATTGGAATATAATTGAAACAATATATATGCATAAAAAAAGTAAATGGAACTATTCACCTTTCTTATGTTTAAGTCCTTATGGAGGATTCAAATCCTTGAATCCACAATTACAAATGCTCCAAATGTATGTAGTATGTCTCAAATCAATGTCATTAGATCTTTAACACCAATCTTGAATGTATCTTTATATAGAATAGTGCTTGGATGAATGTGGATAGAGAAATTTTCAAAAAGAGGGCTCCATAGAGATTGAATCCTTCAATAGCTAACAATGGATCTCCTTGATGAATTAAACTCTTGAACACTAGAATGCTTGATAGAACTTCACTCTATAATAAGTGGATCAAAACTAGTTTTTAGATGGTGGATATGCTCATGAAAATATGGATGTTCTATCTTAGAGAAAATGAGGGAAGAAGGCTTCCTTATATAGAGATCTAGGGAACTAACACCTAGAGAAGGTTGACATAGGAGCATTAAATCCCATTTAACCTTAACCATTAGGAATAGACCTAGATTAAATTTAATTTAAGAGTCTACCATTTTGAAACCAAAAACAACCAACCTAGAAGTGGGAAAAGAAATTTTTTGAAGCATGAGATCCTGAAACTCCCTGCAATTAAAAATAGGACTTGGGGTTAGGGATGATGTCAACCTTGCCCTAGGTTAGGGTAGAGGTTGATATTGAAATATAAGGTCATCCTTGACCTGGAGGCCAAAGTCCTTAGTTTTATAGAGCAATTTGTTAGAAATAGACTGGAAATAACGAGAAAAAGCATAAAAGGGGGAAAATAGTCAAATCCATGCAAAGAAATTCAAGGTGCTTGACATGACCCTAGACCACCTACTCGGAGGGCTAAACACTCTTAACATAGAAGTTCTTCCATTTTAAGATGAAGCATAAAGTAAACCAACAATGCTAAATAGTAAATATAACCATACATAAAGAGAACTCATAACACCATTATTTTTTAACTAGGGAAACCATGGCCAAGGGAAAATCTCAGTGGGGATGATATCCAATAGATGATTCACTAAACAAGATAATACTATTAAGGATATTGAACTTGTTAGTAGTCTATGAAGTACATATAGTGTCTTGAGCCCTTTTTAGAGGACTAGGCCTTGTTAGAAGCCTCAATCCTAATGGAAGTTGGTAGATTGAATACAATGTATGCAAGAAGAGCCCACTATCCTAACATGCAATACTCAATAAAGTTCTTCACAGGTATAAGTATACATACAATACTTTCTCATTATTGAAACTTACCCTTCTTTGATCATACATTAGATCTCACATCACATAAGGCTCACACATCTTCTGAGATATCTTCACAATAGTTCACATGTCGTATCTTTCACATAAACTTCTCATCATTTGCACAAGATAAGATTTCTATTTATATCTCACAAATTAATGATTCTCTACTCAGTTGGCCTTCATGTCTTCACACTAGACATAATATAAAATCACTTATGGATTAATATCCACAATGCCATCTCATCATGACTTAGTAATTATTTTATCACCAAAATAGTTCCTTAAGTCATACAACTCATATTTTTGATATGCTCTATTCTGTTCTATCAAATACTTGAACTAGTATTTTAACTGTTCTGTCCATACACATCTATTTACTAACTTATATCATCAAGACATTGTCATAAATATATCATCAACTATGCATGAGCTAACTCAAAGTGTGTCATCCATACACATCACATCTGTCTCTGTACTAATGCAAACTATTGAACACTTAGACAATTTTCTATCTATAAATGCATAAATGAAATGCTAAATACATGTTCCATAAATGAAAACTCTCTAGATATCTAATTGACCATATTGCTAATAATCTCCCCCTTTGGCATTGATGACAACATTTGGAAAAATAGGCTAAGTCCCAAAATGATGTCATACAAAATAAAAACAAATAACAATAACTTCACAAAATTTCCTTCAAAAAATAACAATTTTATTCATGTTTTGATGGATCATTACATTCCTTATCACTCCTTAAATTGATACATAAGTGTACTCCCTCTTACATATACAATTTCCTACACATATACTCTTCCTTAGTACATACAATTTTCTTTACATATATTACTCCCCCTTTGACATCAATGGAAAAGGTGTGAAAAAATGTAAACAAAAACTTTGTGGCCCACTGCTGATCAACTTGATATTCTAGAAAATCAATTTGCATAAGAAAGTCTCAATCGCTCAACTTCTTTCCTTCATTGTATTAGATATACTAATTAGTGCGCAAAGTGTATAAGATTTCACTTCAACCACACTTAAGTCAATATAGGAAAATTTATCATAGGAGGCTTTAGTTGCAAGACACTCCTCCAATTGCCTCTACAAAATACTAATCTTAGATGAAAAAATATCCCTAAAAGTAGAAAACCTTTTTATTACCTTTACCTTATTAGCCTTTGTGCCTTTGATTGCATTATGTATCTTCTCAACTTCAGTTCAAGAATATTCAATGCTGGCCTTTGGAAACTATAACCTTGTAGTGAGTGTATTAAGTTCACTCATCTGACCCTTTAACTAATTCTCAAAATCTCTTAGGTATTTGTATGATAGTGTGATCTATCCATATAACTTCTTACCTCGACCAATATGCTTTCTTAACTCCTTGATGCATATATCAAGTGCCTTTAAGTAATTCCTTACATTCATGCACATTGTATCAAAAAGTGATGCATCATGCTTTACCTATACTTGTACTAAAGCAACTTTAGACAAGGTTTTGAATTCTTCATCAAAAGCCTTCACCAATTCTTTAGCCTTTGACAACTTGTATGGATTAGTTACAATTGTAGTAACTATCTTTAGCATTCTCTCCAGGACTTTAGTTAATGTCTTCTCCAAAGACTTCACATATTTATTCTTTTTAAATAACTTACTCAATGATCTCATTAACCCTTTATGTTCATCATCATCATCATATAGTGATGTCAGGAGCTTAACTGATGATGATGGGCTAGTTGTAAGTGCTACAATAGGTATAATTGTTGGGGATACATAAGGTATGTCAACATTATTCTTAAATGCCACCTTCCCAAGTTCTAAATCCACATGTTTTAGTGTGGGAAAGAATCTTGGTTCTTGTATAAAAATCTTTGATCTCTACTTTAGCTCATAATATTCTTCAGTTTTCCTCCTTTTCTCTTTCTCTTACTTCTTTTTCTTTTCCTCTTCTCTTTGTTTCTTTTCTATAACCTTTGTTTCTTGTTCTCTTTTCCTTTCTATTTCTCTCTTCCTTTCTTCTTCTTGCTTCTTCTCTTCTTCTCTTCTTTTCTTCTTCTCTCCTCTTTACTTCTTTCCTTTTATCCTTTGCCTATTTATTCTTTTCCTCTTCTTCTTCTTCCTCATCATAGATGGTGTAGGTAGTAATATTGCAAATGAAATTGATGACCCTTAACCTGTAAAAGGCTTTTCTTTTGTATCTACTATTATGTGTGTACTCTCCACTTGCATGGATTTAGTTACCATAACTATGTGAGAAGGTGATGGAGCTTGTTGTGTGTTCTCAACATCTTCCTCATCACTGAATGGTGTGCTTTCTTGTACATATATTGGGCTCATTGGTTTTGACTATGCACTTACTTCTAGCATAGATGCCATATGTTTTACTATGGCTTACTTCTTTAGTTTGTAATGTTTTCCAATAATTGGGTTCTGACTATCTTGCATAGGCTCACTTTTCTTCTCTTAATTTCCATTACATAGGTGGTATGTAAGAATCCACATGGTACCGAGTTAACCCTTGAACCATGGTTAAGCTTGTACCCTAAAATTTTTCTTAACACTTTATCTGCTTTTTCCTAAATCATGTCCACGTTCATATTTCTTTCATCAAATCTGGTGTATAATATCACACTATACAATGCCAACATTACCCACAATATATGCTTCATTGGTGTCTCAATTGTCTTGCTTAGGTTTCTATCATTCACTAGGTTACATCCTTCATTACTAAAACCTATGACCTTGTGAATTAAGAAATTGTCAATTGTGACTACTATATCACCTATCCAAAGCATCTCATCATGCACTCTACTTAGAATATTTTTGGTCTAGTCATGATTGTCAAACTTTGTGTAAAACATATACTTTACTAGGTTTAACTCATTTAGATGTGCATACTTGGATTTCAAGGTTAGGTCATTGTTACATAGGCCTCCTAAGTCCTTGTATCTATCCTCATCTCCAATACCTTCAAACTTATAATGGATGCAACTCCAAACATCTTCTACATGAAGCACATTTTGCAAGGTTTGTGAAAATGTGCCTAATGGATCATCTAGTAAAGAAATAAATGGGTGTTTCTTGAACTTATACCTTGGTCCTTCACCAACATCATATACCATTTGAATAGCCATAATTATTTCAACTATATGCACTAAAAAACTAATTCAAGCTCTATAAAATACCTTAAAATGTTATGTTTAGGACTTCTACAACTTTGCACTTCAAAGTCTTCTTTATGAACTTCAATTCACTATCAAATCTCTCTAACTCTTTGCATGAAAAAATGGTACACCCAATCTTATTTGCAATATTTAAATCACTTCAAATCAGACTCCATATTAAATGCATATCTATCATAAATTCATAAACTATCACTGATTACTACTAAACTTGTTTTTCATCTTTCAGGTTACTGTGATCATATCTAAGCTTGTGCACTTGACCGTATCTTTCTCTCTATGTCCTCTACCTTTTTTTAACTACCCAACTTCCAATTCACTCTCTAACATTAGTTCTAATTAAGTTATGCTCAACCTCTTCTAAAACTGCTTAATTCAAATAGGATGAGTCACAAACAACTTCTAACTTCAATCTCTCATTAGGTGCATCCAAATATTGTTCCTCCAAAATTGTATAAGATTTTTTTGGATACTTAGCTTTCACAAATGCTTCTTTGAATTCATCAACATGTTCCTTGATTACTTCTTTTTGATTGTTATCATTGTTATTTTCTTTCCTTCTATCATTTCTATTATTCTTACTTCTATGATTAGGATTTCTGTTGAAGTTTCTTCTATCCATTCTACAATATCTCATTGTGTATCCAAATTTATTGAATAACTAACATACAGGTGAATTCCTCCTTGATTGGTTCCATTCTAACTATCAGGTGCTCTACAATTTCTTGCAATGTTTTCAGGATTTCTACACTTGTAACGTACAAATTGTTTCGTTTCTCCATTAGATCTTTTTTCATCATTAGATCTTCTTTATGATCTTCCTATTTTACCTAAAAGGTTAGTATTTCTAAAAATTCTACTATTTTCATTATTACTATCAAACATAGGTTTCTTACAACCTACTTCTTTATGTCCATAACCATGAAAATTATAACAATATAAATTAGTAATAGGTTAAAAGACTTACCTGTGCAATCTCTTTTTATATGACTAGTTTCATTTCATATGAAACATCTACCTCTAATTTCATGTCTAACTTCCTTGGGTGGTTCATGTTGCTTAGGTTTATCAACTTTATCTATTTTCTTAGGCTCATCATGTTTCATAGATAAATAAGCTAATTCAATCTCTTTAGATACTTCAATAGTAATGCTTGATTCAATCTTACTCAGATTCGATTCTTTAGGGGATTCAACAAATGGATTTGGTTCTTTTCTAATTTAAATTTTCTTGAAAACTTTCTCTCCAATAAGGTAACCAAGGCTTGTCTTATCATAAGAAGGTCTCTCATTAAATATATGTTATTCATTTTTCTCACTATTGAAATAAAGTTTCTTTAACTATTGCCTAGCTTGTGTTAATTATCCTTTCACAATAGTATTACATTTATGTAATTCTACATGCTCAATCTTAATAGAATATAATTTAGATGTTACTTGACTCAACTAGGACCTAAGGTCTACATTCTCCTATTGTAGGCCAAGTTCACTCTTACTACCATCTTTCTTAAGACTCAACTTGGGTTCCACAATGTTCAACTCATATTTCAAGATCTCATTTTCTTTCTTGAGATTTTCTACTTCATCATTTTCACTAGTCTATGCATTTGATTCCTTACCATATTTTAGATCATCAACATTGTGTTTCAGTTCACCAATGTAAACTTTTGCATCTTCATACCCATCTTTCAGGTTATCTCTTTCTTATGTAAGAAGGCCAATCTATTCAAGAGATTCTTCAAGATTTCTCTTTAACTATTCCATATCCATAGAGATTTTACTCAAGCTGTTAAGCCTCTTTAGAGTAGCTATTCTTTGATACCAATTGTTAGCAAGGATAGGGTTGCTATTGCACCAAAATATCAACATGTCAATGCTTGATACAATCAATAGTCTTATAGAACTATAGGTGGCGATTAAACCATGTCACAAATCCTGTGAGGGACACTAGCCCACGACCAACATAACCACCCTTGTAGATTTTTTTAATCCAATGATTGGCTATAATAGAATGGTTCTTGTTAGGGTTTTCACTAAACTTATCATAGGATTGGGTAGGGGTGAAATCAACAAACATTTCATTCAATATTTTAAAGAAAGATATAATTGTATCTCAATTTACTGAGAGTTAAAAAATTCCATCATTTATCCTTCTACATTGAGATGTGATGTCATAGTGGTGAACATATTCCTAAACCATTTCAAGATTCACAATAGATTGGGGAAAGGATCCAACTTGCAATAAACTATTGTCCATAATCTCACCCATGAATTCACCCTCCCCATTTTCTTGTATTTCATCACAAATAGTATCTATATTAACCCCTTTCAAATATGTATTTGTTAAGAAGGGACCTTTGCAATCCATACTAATATATTTCTAAAGAAATGCAAAGATGACCTCATATTCTTTTATTTTCAAAGAGAAAAATCATAATTCCAAGAAAATCTCAAAACAAAAATTGCTAAGAACTAAAAACATGAATAGGAGAATCGCTAGAGAATTACCTTGGACCCATAGTAAGAACCTCTCTTGAACCTTCATAAACTTCTATCTTTTGTCTTCCACGATCAATACTTTAACACTAAAGTTAACTTCCCACACTAAAAACAAACCTCTTTTAAAAATGCCCAAAACTTATGAATTAATACAGATGGTTGGATTTTAGCAAGATTTTCTCACATGGAAATCTCATACAACAAGACCAATTGAGGAAATTCACCGTTTAATAATCATGGCCTTATTCACCATTTAATTATTCTACCCAAGCCACAATGTGCCATCATTTCCTTATTCATCACTATTTACCTTTTTAATACTTGCATCATTGGGAGATGTGTTAGAGCTGACCTTAATGTTCATGATATTCCACTTCATTTATCTTTGCCAAATGTTTGTACTAGTTCCCACCTTTTTCTTTGGAAGAAAATTTCTTCGAGTGCCAAACCATTCTAAATTAGTTTGAACTAAGTTCAAAGTAGTTCAGAAGGTTCAAAATGTTCAAAGGTACAAAAGGTTAAAATCTAACCAAATGAGAAGGATTTGATCATCTAAAAGGTAAGGAACAAGTTGGCTTTGGGGAAACTTTACAAGGTATGTACCTAAGAAAATTTAGAATAAAGGATAATCAAAATCCAATTGTTCCAAAGAAAAATGAAAACCAAGACCAAGACGAGTCTAAAAAAAAACTAAACTAACAATGTCCTCATAGGTCCTATGTGAGGCCTCACCCCAACCCATCCTAGCACCGATGATACATTATTATTTTGATACTCATGACTCGACATGACAGAACATTATTGATGCACTAAACATTATTATGCTATTTATGATGTGTGATGCTTTACTTTTAGATATTTGATTTTGTCATTTAATGCATTATGAACATGTATGATGATGAAGTGAATGAATGCAAAACTGACACTTTGAACTTTCCAATTTTGAATGAATAGAATAAGATAAAAAATTGAATTGTAGAAAATGGATGCTTTAAATTACATGAATTTCTTGATGCATATATATATATATATATACATGTGTTTCTTGAACTACTGATGTGTACAATGAGTGTGCAAGAAATTTAGTCGAGAAATCCAATGGAAAGACAGAGCTGAACCCCCTTGTTTAATTGTTCTATCTTCGCATTGTCTTTCTTTTAGGGTTATTATTTTGTTTTATTTTTCTCATAGCTTCTATTTTCTCCTATTAAGTCTTTAAGGCTTAAAAACATTAAATTTAAGTACCCTAGGGGTAAGGGTATGGGTTGGGAGTACTTTCCACCCCTTTAGCCTCCTTGGTTGACTTTTAGGATCACTCAAAAACCCTACTTTTGGTTGATTACGAAAATGGATTGTCATCTACTTGAGTTGGACTCAAAATCCATCTTGAGGTTACTTGAAGTCTAGTTGAGTGAAGGGATCATACTTAGAGGCATTTTGGAGTAGTTTTGGTTTTGTTACCCAATCTCTAGATTTGGAGAAGTTTGAAGATTGAAGGAAGAAAAGGAAAAGCTCTTCTCAAACCACCATTTTTGCCATAACTCTTTTGGTGAAGGTAGGAGTTCTTCACTCTTTTGAATTGTTTCTTCATGTTGTTCATGCTTGAATCATGTATAAGTTGTTGTGTTATTCTTTGTTTTTTTTTTTTTTGCTTGCTTGTGTGTTGGGATTGATTTGGAGGGATCTTTACTTGTTCTTGATGTTCTTCTTATGCTTGTTTTGATGTTTTGTTTTGAGGGGATTTCATGGGGATTGTTTTGGCATTACTCACCCTTGGATAGGGAAGAAGTGGCCATGTAAGGGGGAAGAGCCTTAGTTGGACCTCAATGGTGTAGAGTCTCCTCTCATGGTGAGAGGAGGGAAAGAGGGTAGGGTGTATGGGCCCCTACTTGTCATCACATGCCTTGTTTGATATTGTGAATTCTTGAATATGGAAAGGAAAGAAAATCCTTGTGGTATTAGCCTCAAAAGGGCCTTGTAGAAGAATGGATGTTCTTGAAGTTTTAGCCCCAAAAGGGCTATGTTATGTCATGGTGATTGATGTCTCCCATTGAGAAAATCCACCTCCCCCCTAGTCAGGTCCTATGTTTGGATCTATTGTGTAAAATTGGGTTAGGGTGCATGCTTGAATTGTTCTTGATCTTGTGATGATTCACCCGAGTCAGCTCTTGTCTTCTCCTTGTATTTCCTTGAAGTTTTGAAGGAATTAGAAGAAAGAATTGTGAAGAATTTTGAAGAGATTTCATTGATTTGTAATATGATGTAAAAATGTATTTGAACTTTGATGTATTGGCAAAGACATTGGGTTTTCTTATTGGTTCTTTCCTGATGGAGCCTTGAACCAGGATGAATAATAGAGAAAGAAAAAAACTATGAAAAAAAAACTCCTCTTATTGCTCTCATGTGAATTCAAATTTTTGCATATGTAGGTGAGAAAATAGAATGATAGATAATGTCTTGAATTATGAATTTTCAAGTTTTCAATTATGTTAATGAAGAGAAATTTGATATGATGAAGCTTCCAATTTGATGTATAAGTATTAAGATGAAATAAAAATCCTACATTGCGAACTCAAAATTTCCTCTCTCCTTGTTAAGTTTCATGATGAACAAAATCAATTTGATTAAGATATTATGTATTTCCTTGAATTCAAAATGGAACATACACCTTTGTTATATGATGTTTAATAAAACATAAATTATAGGAGGAAAGACAAAAAGATTATAACCTTACACATTCGCTTGTATTAATATGCTTGTTAAGTAGAAATCAATTTCATAACAACAATACATTATAGCTTAATGAGAAAATTCTTACTTTAAAAAAAAAGCACCTCCAGGAGAAAATTTGCTCTCTGGAGTTTGTATGAGAGTTGCAAAATTTTGACCCAAAGGCAATAGAGCATATTCTTGCTTGATACCCTTCAAAATAAAAATAATAATAAAAGAAAATCTTTTACCAAATTCGTTGATACAAATATACATTATAAAATTAAATTTTAATGGCAATAGTTATTCATGCCAACATATCCTACCTAAATCTACCTAATAAATTTTTTAAAGTTAATGCCCCCTCTCTTTTTCCCTTTGTTTAATTTACTATTTGAATTGGCTAGGCATGGGCCTCACCCTCCTCCCTACCTCATGTGTATGTGTGTCAGTCGCTGGCCATGTCACATCAAAAGAGGAGCAAGGAGAATGTTTAACACTCAACACTTATGCCTTCAAACCCCCCCATATCTTTCCCCCATGCACAGGTTTTACTTCACCTCCCACCACTCACGCAAACATAGGAAGGGACAGATCTACAGTATGTAGACCTTGGGTAGCGCACTACCCATTGGGATCTAGGGTCACGTGTGTGTGCAGCCTTCTAGGTCTTAGGTAGTAGTTAGTGTTAGTTTATGTCATTTTTATTTTATTTTATTTTTCTTTGTTAGGATAGTTCTAAGGGTATTTAGTTAGCTTTAGTTTTAATTAGATTAACATTAATTTAATATGTAGATCAATAGTTATTATTTTGATATTAGAAAGTAGTTTGATGTTAACTTAAGAATGTTCTAAATTAGTAGTTCTAAATTTAGCTAGATTCTTTTGTTATAGTAGTAATGTTATATGATTTTTGGTTGATTGTTTGTATAAGTTGTAAAGTTTAGTTAGTATGTAGTATTAGGAGAGTTTATTAAATGTTAGTTAGGATTTAAGTTTATATTAAATTTTTAATAAGAGTAGCATTAAACTTTAGTTAGAATTGTAGATGTTTGATAATATTAGGAAGAGTCATAATGTTTTTATGTTGGTAGGGATGTTATTATATAACAGTGTCTTAGTTATTAGAGTATTAAAGTAGTTCTAACTTAAAAGTTTTAATTTGAATTTAGAATATTTTATCCAAAATAATTTTAATGTTTTAATTAATTAGTTTTATACTATTGTGAGATTATTAGATTGATTTTTATATTGGTATTTGGATGTGGAACTCAAATTTATAATAGTTTAAATAAAGTTTAGATTTGCTTAACAATTGTATTGAAATAAGTCTAGTCTTCAATTTTAATCATAGATTATAGATTAATGAATTAGATTGCTATAAGCATGTTGGAGTAAATTTTAAAGTTAGTTAGGCTTGGGAATTAGGTTTAAGAACATAGTTAGCATGCGTGGAATAGTTAAACTTATGTGGATCTCCTAGAATTTTCAAATTTCTCTTAATGTTAGATGATTTAAAATTGTAATGACATTTAAGTTATCAAGTTAATGAAAGGGTCTAGTTAATTAGATCATTTTTAGGGTTAGTGGTATATTAATCGTAATTAAATTGTATCTAAAACAAGATTTTGTAATTTAGGGATAGATGTCATTTTATTAGCATGTTAGTTTAAACATATCGAATAAGTGTTGTGATAATCTAGTGTTTCCTTAGGAGGTAATAAAATTAATGAATCATTAAAACAAATTGATGGATTAGGACTTTAGTTAAATGGTTTAGTCGCTTAATTTACTTAATGGTTTTTCTAGAAACTTTTAGTTCACCCTAAACATCTATTTTATGATATGTTTAAACCAAGTTGTAACCTTTTATCATCGATGGTGAACTTGCACCTATCTTCAGAGTACCTATGGTTATCTGAATTCAAAACCACTCAAAACAATTAGTTCCATCATTGATTAAACCTTTGAACCTTTGTCGACCATATTATCTTAATTAATTCTTATCACAAAAAAAAATTGTGTGCATTTTGCGGATATATTTTTTGGGCATGACATCCTATTAGGTTCTAATATGTGTTATTAGTCATGTTAGGTCCTAATAGGTGTTATTATTCATCTAAGGTATTAAGGGGTCCTATTAGGTCCCAATATGCATTATTAGTCATGTTAGGTCATTAGTAGTCATGTTACATCATAATAAGTCCTAATAAGGGTTATTAGTTATGTTAGGTCATAATAGGTTCTATTATGTGTATTTAGTCATTAATAGGTGTTATGAGATGTGAATAGGTCCTATTTTGTCTCATAGTTCATCTAAGATATTAAAGGGCCCTATTAGGTCCTAATAGGCATTGTAGTCATGCTAGGTCATAATAGCTATTATTACATGTTAATGGGGTTGAATGGGTTCTATTCGGTGCTATATGCCATGTAAGGTCCTAAGGGTTCTATTAGATCCTAATAGTCATTAGTAGTCATGTTACATCATAATAACTCCTAATAGGCACTATTAGTCATGTTACCTTCATAATATGTCCTATTAGGTGTTAATAGGTACTATTCAGTCTCATGGTTCTTCTAAGGTATTAAAGGGTCTTATTATGTCATAATAGGCATTATTAGTCATGTGAGGTCCTAATATATCCTATTAGGCCCTAATAGATATTATAAGTCAAGCTAGGTCTGAGTAGGCATGTTATTACTCATCCAACATCTTAAGGGGTCCTCTTAGGTCCTAATATGTATTATTAGTCATTTTTTATATCCTAATAGATCTGATTCGATTCTAATGGGGGTTATTAGTCATGTTAGGTCCTAATATGTGTTATTATTCATGTAAGGTATTAAGGGGTCCTATTAGGTCCTAATAGGCATTATTAGTCATGTTATGTCCTAACAGGTCCTTATAGGTATTATTTATCATGCTAGGTTATATATTAAGTGTTGTTAGGTAAACTAATATACCTTAATGGGTCTTAGTGGGTGTTATATGTTACATAAGGTCTTAAGGGGTCCTATTAGATGCTAACAATCATTAGTCATGTTATGCCATAATAATTCCTATTGGGTTACCATAGACGTTATTAGCCATGTTAGGTCATAATAGGTTGTGTTAGGTCTTATTAGTCATCTAAGGTATTAAAGGGTCCTATTAGGTTCTAACAATAATTATTTTACATGTTAGGTCCTAATAGACATTATAATTCATGTCTAAGGTCTTAAGGGGTCCTATTAGGTCTTATTAGTCATATAAGTTATTAAAGTGTCCTATTTGGTCCTAATAGGAAAATTATTAGTCATATTGGTGTTAGCCTCAACTAATAATGTAATTGATGAAGCCATGCATACATGTAAAAGACTCATATCAATTGTTATATTATTATCGATGTCAAAGTATTAGTTGGTTAGATATTATGCTAGCTTAGTAGAGTGCTCTATCAAGTTGATTGATAAAGAGGATTTGAATAAAGTATGTTGAAGATATAGTTGATAAATATGGCATTCAATGGGCACTTGAATAAGTTGGATAGTGATAATGTAATGTTGTCTTCATTGTTTTAAAATTATGAAATATTGTAATGTATCATGCTACACAAGATACACCAAGTGAAAAGGTTAAATAAGGAAGACAATATTCACTGAGTGACATACAATGTTCACTAAGTAGTTGAAAAAGTAAAGTTAGAAGTTTAGTATTGATTGAGTGTTATATTACTTGAGATAATTTTTATGTTGACCGAGTAACAATAAGAAGAACAAGTTTAAAAATATAGGACCTAAGGCCGATCTTTGATAAAATAAAGAATGTTTGAGATGTTCAAAGGAATGAGTCAAATTTTGATACAAGATCAACAAAATTAAAATACAAGGAATATATGCTGATGGAGATTAATGAAGGAGAAGGATGGATACAAAGTTCTAGAAAGTTATATTTTTTGAGTGTCTAGATTCATTACATTTTGTATGAATCTAAGATTGATGATCATGATTAAGAGACATTTATTCAAAGAATATGGAAGCATAAAGATGAATATTTAAGGAGGATTTGAGGAAGTTTTTTTTATTGTTGATATCAATGATGAGGCCATTGATCAAATTTTAAGGAAGGAGATCAAAGTGTGAAGTTGTTGAAGTTGAAAGTAGAGCTACGTGAACTGAGAAAAGTTGGAAGGAATAAGACATAAGGAGTGAATCAATGAGTAAAGAGAATAGATAGAAGATTTGAACAAACAAGGTAGTTTTGTATCTAACAAATCATTTGTACTGTTACTTTCTAAAAATTCTATGAAATCCTATAAGGTAACATTTATTAGTGGTGTTTATAAGTAATTTAGAGAAGACCACTCTTAAGACGAGATCAATGAGTGAAAAGGTGTACATGATCTTTTGGTGTAATTTCTATAACAAGGTCACATTAATAATTTGTATGTAAACCTATAACAAGGTTGGATCCTAGAAGAGCTCCCTTTAGAAGTGAAAATTTTGGGTTAATTTTCCCCTTTTCAAGGTTTCCACATTAAACATATTGGTGTCAAATGTGTGATCATTGTTATGTTGCAAGATGATTTCCATGTTATTTTCATTTTACTACAACTTGGTAAACAACTAAGTTAAGGGTCAGTAATAAATAAGTTTTATTGTTTTCAGTCAGTTATAACATACTAGTGAATGTTAAATTTGGAGTAAAGTGATTGAGTGAGGAGTTAATTGATAAGTTGAATGAGTATACCAAGTGAATTCTTATGATATTTATGAAGTTTTTTTGGTACTAAAATTGTTTGAAGGGATCATAAGATAATTGAAGATAATTGATTCACAACCCCTCCCCACCTCCCCAACTTTTAGTTATTGAATAATTGGTATCAAAGCATAATTCTTGGGGAAAGAAGTTTAAAGGAACTTGAGCTAATGATCACAAGATGTATAAGAGAGAGGTACCAAAGTCAAACAGGAAAAATTTCTCATCATTTTAAGACAAAATGAGATTACATTTATATGGAATTGGAGATAATATTACTCATTGGTTGGATCATGAATATGCTAGACCACTCACTCCTATGACAATGGAACAAATGAATAAGAGGAGGAACCATAATAGCTTGATGATTGAGATTGCCTCTTATCTTAATAATGTTGAGTTTAACGATATCAAGAACTACACAAATACTAAATAGATGTGGGACAAATTGACACTTGTACATGACAAAGATCCAAATATAAGAAGAGCTAAAGATGAAAGTCTTAGAGGAAAGTATGATGACATGAAAATGAAAGAAGATGAAGTAAAGAATTTGTGAGAAAAATTAAAACTATTGGAGAGGTTACTAGTGATAGTGAAATTATACATAAATTTCTTAGGATTATTTTGCATTTTTATGATATCAAAGTTTCTACAATTAAAGAAGTGAGAGCCATGTCTGGTAATGTTTTCATACTTGATAGTTTAGTTGGTTGGTTGACTGCATTTGAATTGAGAAATTTTGACAATAGTATGGTTATAATTGGGAACACTTTTAAATATTCACTAAACATTGAAAGTTCCAAGAAAGAAAAAAAAGGAAGACAATGAATCTAAAATTCAAGGATGTTCTAGATGAGCTTGAAGCATTGCTTGAAAGAACATTGTTAAGAGGTAAAGGTAAATACAAAGGTAAGCTGTCCTAATCTATTTCAAGTGAAATTTAGTTGTTCTTTTTTTTGATAAGTTTCCTAATAGAAGTAAGAGTGACATAAATGGAAAGAAATATTTAAAGTATATGAATAGTAGGGATTTCAAAGACAAAGAGAGGAAATCATGTTACATTTTTTTAGAAGAGCACACTAGGTCTAGTACTAATGAAGATAAAAAGTAGTTGAGATGGTATATGTTTCTATCAAGGAAGATCCCAAAGGTGAATGCTATGAAAGTGAAACTACCCTTATTTCACATGTTAGAAAGAATTACTCATGGTTTATAGATAGTGGATGATCACATCGAATGACCAGTGATCTAAGTAAGTTTGATATAGTTGAGAAAATTGATGATGGAAAAACTCTTAAGTGAGGCAATGATGTTCCATATGTAGTGAAAGGTAAATGATCACTAATGTTGAATGATAAGATCAGATGTGATGATTCTTACTAGGTAAAATGACTAAAATATAATCTTTTGAGTGTTGCTAAGTTTAATAATTTAGGTCACAAATTGGAATTTAAAAATAGAAAAGTTAAGATGCATGATGATGAAGGAAATATGATTAGAACTAGGATGAAAATCAGAGTTAATTTATTCTATCTCGATCCTACTATTGAGAATATTTTCTAAAGTTGAGGATGTATGGTTATGGAATAAGAGGTTGTGTCATGTAAACTTTGAGAAGATGGTGAAAGTCATTAGAAAGATAAGAGTTAGAGTCTTATCAAATCTACAAAAACCTGATAATGATATGTGTAAATAATTTCAACTCAATAAGATGAAAAAATCTACTTTTAAAGAAAAACACACTTCAAATGATATAATAGAACTATTGAATACTAGTCTATGTGGAATAATAGGTGTGGATAGTTATTATGGTGACATATATTTCATATTTTTTGTTGACTACTATTATAGAATGATGACTATTATGTTCATGAAGGTGAAATCACATTCTTTTGATATGTTTAAATGGTACATAGCTAGAGTTGAGAAAGAAACTCATAAATGTTCAAAATGTTTAAGATATGATAGAGGTGGTGAGTTTATCTTTGTTGAATTCACTAACTTTTGTGTTGATAATGGTGTTAAGAGATAATTATTTGTATTGAGGACAACACAAAATAATGAAATTCATGATAGAATAAATAGATTAGTTGTGGATTATACAAGAAGGATGATGATTGAAAAAGAGGTTTCTTAGATATTCTAGAGAGAATTTTTTAGAACTAATATTTATACTCTCAATTGAGTTCAGTTGAAGAAATGAACAAATAAGACACCCTATAAACTCTAGTATGGTCATACACTAAATAAAATTTATTTCAAAATATTTGGAAGTAGGTGTTACATTCACAAGGATGCAAGGAATAGTAAATTTTATTTTAAAGTAGATGAAGGTATATTCATTGTCTATTCATTTAAGAGAAAATATTATAAAGGTTTGCACAAAGTTACTAACACAATTATTGAACATGCAAATTTAAGTGTTGATGAGTTTGCAGATAAGAATGATGTGGAAAGAAAGAAGGAACCTAAGGATTACAATAAGTTTGTGTATGTGCATGAAGAAGTACCATCCACACTACCCAAGTTATAACATAGAGTCATTGAGCTTTAGACAATATCACCTAAGTCACAAAATAACTTACCCAAGCACCAAACAGTACAAGATGAATATGAAGTTGGACCCCTATTAAGTGGAGAAAATACTAAAAAATAAAGAATTGAACTTGTATTAGAAAAATATGTGAGAAAGTATCATTCCCTTACAAAATTAATTGGTGATAGAAGAGTTGGAGGAAAAACAAGAAGTAAGTTAAGAGATAATACCTGTTCGATTGCTTGTTTTGAACTAAGAACAATTAAGGCTACATTGGAAAATGAGAATTGGATAAACATATGAATGAAGAGATTAATCAGATAGAGAAGAATAATACATGGACATTAGTACCAAGAACTATAGATAATAATGTGATTGGAACCAAATGGATTTTTAGGAACAAGCTAAATGAAAATTAAAAGTGGTAAGAAACAAGGCAAGACTAGTTTGCAAAGGTTATGCACAAGAAGAAGGAATAGATTATGGTGAGAATTTTGCATCTGTGGCAAGATTGGAAGGTGTAAGAACATTATTAGCCTATACTACATACAGGAAGTTCAAATTTTATCAAATGGATGTCAAATCTACATTTCTAAATGAAATAATTGAAGAGGAAGTCTATATTTTACAATCTAAAGGATTCATTTAAATTGATCAAAGGAACATGGTTTTCAAACTAAACAATGCATTTTATAGGCTAAAACAAACACTAAGAGCATAGTATGAAAGGTTACATTCATATTTGACTCATAATGAATTTTTTGAGACAAGTGAGAATATTAATATATATTTCAAATGTGAATTTGATGATATGGTATTGATTGCTAAAATATTTATGGATGACACTGTATTTGGAGGAAACGACATGCTATGTAAGACATTTACTAATTAAATGAGTATTGAATTTGAAATGCCAATTTTTGGTGAGATCGAGATTTTTATTGGACTATAAGTTCATCAAACAAGGAAATGTATATATATGACTCAATCTAAGTATGTAAACAAAATATTGAACACATTTGGGATAGATGAGTCTAAGATAGTCAATACACCTATGGTGACTGGAGTGAAATTATCAAAGGAAGACACTACTAGAGAGGTAAATGAAACATGATACAGATATATGATTGGAAAACTATGGTATGATGTACACAATAGACCAGATATTTCATATATTGTTGGTATAGCTACAAGGTTTTCATCAAAACCTAAGGAGACACACATGACTAATGTGACGATGATATTGAGATAACTAAAAGGAACTAAAGATTATGGCCTATGGTACAAACATGATGATGAATTTAACCTTAAAGTCTACATTGATTCTAATTGGGTTGGTAATGTGGATGATAGAAAAAGAACAAGTGGTTGATCTTAATTTTTATGAGAAAGGTTAATAACATGCATAAGAAAGAAACAAAGTTGTATTTCACAATCTACTACTAAATATGAGTATGTTTCTGCTGCAATAATTGTTGAAATATTGCATGGATTAAGAAACTATCGAAACATATGCAAGAGGAGATAACCAAGCCTATTACTATTTATTGTGATAACACCAGTGCAATAACTATATCAAAGAATCTAGTGATGTATGCAAAAATAAAACACATATCAATCAAGTATCATTACTTAAGAGAACAAGTACAAGAGAAGCAATTGAGACTTGAACATGTGAAGTCTAAAGAAAAAATTGAATACATATTTACTAGGCCATTTCCTAAGGATGCTTTTGAGTATCTAAGAGATAAATTTGGGATCATACCACTATCCAAAATTCACTAGGTGAAGATGCATGCTATATCAACTCATGGATGCATAAAATTATCTTTATGGAATTGATGCAAGAGTTCACACTTTAGGAACATTTCTAAAGTTGTGAAGAAGATGTGATGAAACTAATGTAAATTGTACATGCAAGGTACAATGATAACTGTAAGGTTTTATAAGTTTCATGTAGTAATTTATAATGACCTTTGATATTATTGTCAAAGAGGGAGAGAATTAGTTAAGGGGGAGAACATTGGATAATATTAGTGGGGGAAGATTACCAAGGGAAGAGAAGAATCCCAAAGGGGGAGAGAATCACTAAGGCCCAGAAGTATGTCAAATGAGATAATCTTTATATTGGTGAAGAGAATTTGTAAGGAATTATCAAAATAGTGCTATGCAAAAATGAAGTTGAACTAGTAGACATGAAGTTGAAGTTCATTGAGATAGAGATAATATCCTAAAGGGGAGAACAATTGATGAAGATAAAGACCAAACTATAGAGAACCTATTGGTAAATTCAAAGAGCTGAAAAGTTTTATTTTTGTCAATGCATACATTTTATTATCTTATGTAATGTTTTATAATATAAAATTACATGTTATGTGTGTTGGGCTAATCGCCAATGTTCTCCTTTAGGATTTGTGACATGGCTTAACTTCCTCCTATGTTCTATAATTCTAGCGATTGTATCAGGTATTAATAGGTTGATCTTTTGGTGAAATGGCAATTCTAGCTTGTAACAAGTGGCATCAAAGCTTGGTCATAGGTTCAAATCTCCTTAGGTAATGTTGGGGGGGGGGGAGGGGGAATATTTGGACTAACCACCAATGTTCCCCCTCAATATTTGTGACATGGCTTAAGTACCTCCTATCTTCTATAATAGTGGTTGTATTAGGCATTAATAGGTCAATCTTTTGGTGCAATGACAACTCTAGCTTGTAACAATGTGTTGTCATCAAAGCAAAAGGGGGAGAGTTTTAACCCCAACTAATAATGTAATTGATGATTCTATGAATGCATTTAAAATAGTCATATCATATTGTAATTGTAGGACTAGAAAACGGGGTTAAATGCATAACATACTATGAGAAAATCATAAACTCAATAATCATATGTTAGCACCCACTAGTCTACCATGAAAGCCAAACTAAACAAAAGAAAGCAAACATAATAAAAAACTCCCTTTTTCGTTTGTAGCTCCCATGTCCTTCTTTCTTCTCCAAATGATTGTAGCTCCAAAGTTTCCTATAGTGCACACAAAATTGAAGCAAAAGCCTATGATAGTGATAATGCCATGAGAATACTTGAAGTGTGATTTTATGTGAGAGAGAGAATGCAAAATGCAAATTAGTAGAGACTCAAAAACTCAAAGATTCAAGGACTCAAGACTTAAGCATTCTAGCCCTGAAATGAGGGGAAGGGTGTCCATTTTATAATTTTCATGTAGGGTGAGAGCATTGGATTTGTCACCCACAGACATGCGATGTGGCAAGAGATTCCTATGACGCATATGACAGAATATGCCAAATGTAAGATTCTATGACACATGAGAGTCAAATTTGGCTAAATGTGAAAGAGAATCTATGACGCATCATAAGATTTCTCAACCCACTTAAAGCCAAGAATCTATGATGAATAAGAAAAATAGGGACATGCATAAGAGGTAATAATAATTCTTATGATGCATATGACAAAATATCCCAAAAGTAAGATTCTATGACACACGAGAGTCAAATTTGGAAGAGAATATGATGCGTCATAAGATTCCTCAACCCACTTAAAGCCAAGAATCTATGACGAATAAGCCAAATAGGGACATGCATAAGAGGTAATAATATTTGATTATGAAAAGTCTCAGCCAAGTGTCAAAGGAGGATCCACGAGGTGTCACATCCAAGTGTCATGATGACACAATATTTTATGGAATATTTGAATTAAAAATCCTCTTATTCCACAAAATAAGAATTAGTAGAAAATGGATTTAATGATAAAAAATGGAACTTAGGAAATTAAGAATTTCCATGGTTTGCAGATAATGAATCAATTAATTAATAAAATTAATTAATTGAGGATGATAATTAGGAAGAATAATTAGAAAGAATAGGATTAAATTATGGGTTATTTAATCCTATAGAGAAAATTAGTAGATAATTGGCCAAATTGATTAAATGAATGCGACCGTATCCTTTGACGAAAATGTGACAATGATGGATATGGAATAAGATGATGAAAAGGTAGACCAAAGCCATGGTCAAATTGATTGATTGAAGTTGATAACATGCCAAGGACACATGACATGAATTGGTTGATATGTAACATTTAACCGACATTGTAAATGCTACAAGATTGAAATTGATTGATAAGGTTTGATCATAATAACATCGATGGACGCTGTCAATATTATTAAAATGGTTGATGATGCCATGATCTGACATTGAAAGCCTCAACAACGTCAAAGATTGAATGACATGGATGATATTTTGACCTAGCACTGAGAGCCATGATAGTACTAAGGTCAGATTGATAAGATTGATAAGTTGATAGGTTTCCAAGGCACTAAAAGCCACAAAAATGCCTAGGAGTGAATAAATGATGATTGGTTCGAGATGTTTGATATGTTTTGGGTTGATTAGGACTGATTTTGAGTGATTCCAGGTTGATTTGGGGTGATTTCGAGTTGATTTGATATGATTTTGAGTTGATATGAAATTGATGTGAAAGGGGATACAAATGACAAAATATGGTCAATCTGGCCAAAAGATTGAAGTTAGTAGAATGAGAAAATGGGACAAATTAGTATGAAGAAGTGATGAGGTCATAGATGCAAACCATTTTTGAGCATCTAGATTTTGCCTCTCTTTGATACAATGTGATTTAGAGTGTTGTATCAAAGAATAACTGATAAGAAAGCCACAACATGCCCTAGTAGGGATGATATATATGGGTGCCCCCTTGAGAAATTGACTAAGATAAGCATATGATAAGTCAATTAATCGACAACAAGAAGACAAAACCATAGCAATTGACGGAATGACCCAAAATTGTGCGTGCATGCCTAAAATGATCGAAAGATGTCATAACATGAGGGAAATCATAAAAAATGGTCGTATTTGATTGAAGATGATGAGACAAATGTCATACTAAGGTTGAACCAGGTGGAAAGCCATAGAAAGTTGATTGACAGTGTAGGATGATGCAAGAATGCATGAATGTGAGATGAAGATGATTTAGTGAATTGGAAGACATGTTTATGGTGATGGAGAATGAAAAGAAAGATGAGATGAGGAGATGTTAGTATGATGGAAAGAATTTTGCTTCTAAAAAGTGCACTATATGTCAAATGGAGCTTTATTTTGATATGGTAAATGGAATGCAATGCATCATGGCATAAAGGGCCAGAGCGCAAATGCAAGCCTTGTGCGTAAACAAGCACGATGCAAATAGACAATGACCTTGTCCTTCCTGAGGCATATGTACATGCCCCAGACTCTCAAAGGTACATTGTAATAGAAAAAATGGAAAAAGATGACCATGAACTACCCTGGCCACTCTCATAGATCAATTTATGTCATCAAGTAGCATAGGGACATGATCAAAGAAAAAATAAAGCAAAAATAAATCACTCACTAAACAGCATGAGCCAAGAGCTATTCTTGTCCATTATTATGTTCTTGTTAATGTTTTAGGTGTGTAGATAGTGTTCGACATGTTGATAATGTGATAGTTCTGGTTGTGGATTAGATTGATAAGTTCATAGTGACATGTTGGATTGATTGTTGGTTCACGTTGGTCAGATAGTGTGATTGGCATTGAAGTGTAGCGCTTTGATTTTCAGTCTGCAAAGTGCAAGTGTTTATGCAAAAGGGGTGGTTATCCATAGTGAAAATGTGCAAGGTTTATTGCAAATTTTTGATGAGTTTTGTGATTTTTAGGGTTTCGTGGAGATATTTGATGTTTTTGTGTGACTAGTTTCTTCAGGACATTTTACGATTTTTAGGGTTTATTTCAAGACATTTTATGATTTTTAGTGCTTTTTTTAGGACATGTTATGGTTTTTAGTGATTTTTTCAGGATCATATTTGAATGTTTAGGATTTTTTCAGGACATTATGTGATTTTTAGTGATTTTCTCAGGACATTTTATGATTTTTAAGGATTTTTTCAGGATCGTATAAGCATATACAAGTGTTAGCTCCAATCTGTTATGCGATAGGTCTAATGGAAAAAAAGAACTTAGGGATATGCCCCTAGTTCAAATTCAAACTCATGTACCATGTAGGTAATATGCCCCCAGACAAGACACAAACTATGTACGAAGGCCAATGACAGAGTGTGTGTGCAGACTGGTGATGCTTAGGCAAGGTAACAAAGGACATTAACCAGTTCATGAGCCATGATAAGGGACCAAGGATGTCTTGAAATAAGAAGGATATGATCAAGGAATGATGGAGGGGGAAAAGACTAGATGGAATCCTCATAGATGGAGGAGCAACACTGATCACACATGGCGCCTGTTTGCCAGGTTTTCACCATGGTACTTGCCCAAAGCGCCTATTTGCCAGGTTTTCACTTTTGGACGAAATTTTTCTCTTGACTCAAATTTTTGTGCCAAGATTCTTGTTTGCCAGGTTTTCATCAAGGCATCCATTTTTTCATGACTTTTTTACTTTTTTTTCTCTGCTTTTTTCATGACTTTTTACTATTTTTTTGATAATTTTCAGGACTTTTAGATGAAATCAAGAATGTCACTAACAAATGCTGAGAAGACATCTGTTGTTGGTGCTACTAGCTAATGAGCTCTAAATCCATGACTGACCATAACCACATAGGAGTCATTTCGAGTCTGTAGCTAAAATCAAACCACTAGAAAGGCCTCGAGAGATACCATCATGTACCATATGTAAGACAATGTCTGTCTCTTGCGAATCAAGGCATCTAAGGATAATTGGGTCAATAGAAATGTCATGTGGGATGTTACTGATGATGACATATGCAAAGGCCTGTTGGATAAAGGACTAATTTTTGTTGTTGGACAAATTAGGTAGCTGGATTTGGGGATAAACAAAGGGATATAAGGGAGGGTTGAGACCAATGACCTTCCGCATGAATGCTGATTGAGAGAGCTCCAAAAGACTTTGTGGCATGTTGAACACTGGAACACTGATATTCATGGCATCATATTTTTCATTTTGTATTAGTGGGAGCTGCTTAGCTTTTGATTTTTTATGGTCTAATGGTGCCTTTCGGTTTTCACCAAGAGACCTATGCTTTTTATTTCTTTCTCTTTTTGCTTTGTAATTAGAAGGTGGAGTTGGCTCCCCAAAATATGCCAATGTGTTCTCTTTAGAAGAAATTGCATCTTTATGATCTTCAGTCCTAACACCTTCAAATTATATTATAAGAGTGCCATCATTGTCGAATCGATAAAAAATTGGTGGTCCATGTTGGTCCCAATCCAAAGGTTCAGGATAACTTGAGGAGATGCCATCATTAGTATTGAATGGGCTTTGGTTGAAGGTAGATATATGGGTAACTAATTCAATTGGGTCATTGGGGTTATGCTCAGAGGCTAGGGGATTGTTGGTTTCAAGTGGGATATCCTCAGATGCCTTTTCATCGTTCAAAACATCCATAGTCTTACATGAAGGTACTATGGTATTAGGAGGACCTATTCGTAATGGTTTAAATCCAATCCCCAAACTAGGAGGTTGTCCTTCTATAGTGATAGGTTCAATGATTCCTTGTTTTTGAGATCCAAGACCAGTATAGCAATCATAGCCTTGTTTTTGCATGATAGTAAAACCAAGTCCATACTTGTTAGGAGATATCAAAGTGGGTTCTCGTTCTGCTTTTTCTTTCTCAATACATACGGATGTATTCTCAGTGATAGAAGTATCATTCCTTGTACTGATCTCTGAATGTTGTGCTTGAAGTGGTTGTGATTTACCATGAGATTGGGGAGAAACTAGTGACTCCCTAATGTGAGAGACTTGAGACATAAAGTATTCTCCACACCCATTGTCTTTAATCTTCATCTTTTCCTTGTCTTTACTGAGTAGTATATCAGCATCCACATAATTAGAGGAATTTGTGGGTTGTGCTTCATTGTTTGTTGGGATTTGGAATGCAGTAGCATCTCTTAGATTAGCACAAAACTGAAAAGGATCTGGATCACTAGGGATGGTAACCTCTATGTTGTGATAGGAAAACTTCAAACATTGATGATATGTAGAAGGGACTGCTTTCATAGCATGAAGCCAAGGGCATCCTAGTATCATGTTGCAATTCATTTCGATGTCTAGGACATGGAACAATGTGTCTTTAGTAGCTGGACCAACTCTGACAAGAAATGTGATGATGCCCCTAGAGAAACGTTCACCATCATCATAAGCTTTTATTGTGATTCTTTGAGATGGATCCACATCATCTTCAGAATAACCCAAATTGTTGACAACCTTAAGAGTACAGATGTTCAGTCTTGCTCCTCCATCTATTAAGACACATCTGACTTTGGCATTATGGATGAAAACTTCGAGATAAAGGGGATCATTATGGTTAGGTTTGTCCTTAGGAATATCTCGGGGTGAAAAAGTGATATGTTGTGACACAGATAGGTTCCCAACCATGGCTTGGAACTGGGCAACATCCATGTTATCTGGGACTATTGACTCTTTAAGGGCTTGATCCAAGATCTTTTGATGTTGGGGGGATGCACACAGTAGGTCCAAAATGGATATTTGTGCAGGGGTTTTTCCGAGTTGTTCAACAAGGCTATAATCAGATGAAGTAGGAGCAGTAGGTCTACTTGGGGGTGTAGGTATTGTAGAAGTAGTAGGTCTAGATGGGGCTCCAGGTAGGGTGATCTTGCTATGGCATGTAGTGACAGAACAATGAGGGTCTTTAGCCTTCAATGTAAATGTTGATATGTGGAAATTAGACTCATTAAAGTAATTGATGGTATAGTCATAGCCGGTGCATGTGTAATTCACATTACCTTGTGAGTTTGAGTTTGAACTTGAGGGTTTCTCTTTTTCATGATTACCCAAAGGATCTTTGAAAATAGTATGATCAGAGTTGGATGCTAATAGTGATGGATCAACTGTAATTACACCATCATCAATAAGGTCTTGTATTGCATGTTTCAATTGGAAGCATGATGAAGTCTTGTGTCCTTTGGTGCGATGGTAATCACAATACTTTTTGTCATCCCACCAATCAGCTGTAGTCAATGGTTCATCTTTGATTGGGGGTAATTGCAGTAAGTTATTATTTAGTAACTATTGTAATGCAGTCTCAAGTGGTATTCCCAATGGTGTGAATTTCTTGTCTTTGGTTCTAGGATGTCTTTGAGGTTTGTCTTGTGTGGGAGTCTTAGTTTTTTGTTGTGGAGCTAATGTTTGATTAGAGGTTTGTGAATTTGTAGCATTTACACCTTTCAAAGTCAGTTGAGATTGTGCTATGCTAATCATGCGAGCATCCAAAATGCCTTCATTAGTCACATTCTTGTTTTTCGAGAAAATTTTTGCCTTGTCATTAGATGAGTTGGTATTTGTGTTATCTTTGTTTATCTTGAGGACTCCCTTACGGAAAAGAGTATCTTCAATACTAGCCCCTTTTTTCATTAGTTTAGAAATGGTGCTTGGACTCTTGATTTTGAGTTCATACATTGAGTCCAGGACTAAGTTTTCAATGCACAAGTGTACTTGTTGTTCTTCAGGGATGTCTAATGAGCATTGACTAACTAAGGTTCTCCAACGCAGTAAGAATGTAATGAATGATTCTCTCATCTTTTGTTTAGTTGAGCACAAATTAGAAAGTGTTACCTCATTTGTAATGTTAAAGGAAAAGTGGGAGATAAACTTGTCTGCTAGCTCTGACCAAGATTTGATATTACCAAGAAGTTTGGAGTACCATTCAAGTGCGGGCCCACCTAGAGAACGAGGGAGCAATCTCATAAGGTAAGTGGGTTCATCACTGAGTTCAGTACATGAAGCAAAAAATTCTCTGATGTGGTCAATAGGGTTTCCCTTTCCTTATTATTTTTCAAACCTTGGAGCTTCAAAATGTTTTGGGAATGCAGGCATATACAGACTTTTATCGAATGGATTGGACATAGGTCCTTTTCTATATATAGAACCTGTTTCTTTTGGACTCCCAATGCCTCAACTTGTTTGGAAAGTTGTTTGAATTATTGTAATAGTTCCTCATTGGGGTTTTGCATGATGGTATTTCCTTCAAGTCTTTTGTGTCTATGAGTAGATCATTTGCTGTGGCGAGAACTATGTCTACTTGCTTCTGACATTTCTATGTATGATGAGTCTGATGAAGTGTCGCTAGGTGGTGGAGGTATGTTGGCACCTCAAAGACAGAAAGGTCCCTGTTGTTGGGGAACTTGTTGTGGTATTTGATGTGGCAATTGTTGTGGTATTGACTGCAATTGTTGTACCATGTGTTGTTTTTGTGCCATGTGTTGTGGTTGTTGTTGTAGAGGTATTTTTTGAGGTTGTTGTGGTACATGTTGTTGTTGTAACAAATGTTGCTAGTATGCAATTTGTTGCTCAAGGCATATTTGGTATTCCAATTGTTTCTTGAGTTGCTCTTGTTGTTTAGCAAACATCATTTGTTGTTGTTGGAATTGCTGCTGAAATTTTTGTTGATAAATTGTGTGTAGTTCAAGTGGGTTCACATGGGATTGCATGTTAGGAATGTTGGATGTTTGCCCCACTTGTGGTTTTTGTTGTTGTGTTTGATGTTGTTGTTGATATGCGGGATGTGTGTCAAGTGGATGTAGACTTGGTTGTGCCTTGCAAGTGTTGAGTCCTTGTACCATTGTAGGTTGTTGTTGTCATGGGGGTTGACTAAGTCCTTGAGAATTGAACGTCATGTTTGTATTGTTGTTTTGGTACCTTTGTGTTTTAGATGTTCCTACTTGCGACATCATATTGACTTGACTATGAGATGTGTCCCTATTAGGAATAGGTGTAATGTCAATAAGACTTTTCCTTTGTGCATCTATAGGGATGGTTGCACTTGATGTTTCACATGTTGTATTTATGAGAGGCTCCATAGTGTTTGATATCGTAGCACAGGGTAAAGTTAGAAGCAAAGGTGTACTTTGTTGATTTGCCTCCAAAGAAGGTATGTATAGCATCCCTAGAGCATGGGTCCCTTTAGGTGCATCTTGTTGTTGCATCATGTGACTAAAATCAAGTCTTAATGTCCTTTTGGGGTGTTTAGGGATTGGTGGTACTTCATCAAACAAGGGGTTAACATTGATGTGTTCAAATGTACTTTGGAGGATTTCAATTGTTGGTTCTTGATGGGACCTTATAGGTGCCATTATTATGTTTCAAAAATCCAAAGGTTGTTTTCCCTTGTCTAAGTCCAAATTTATCATGGGTTGGATGTTTTCAATTTTTGTGTTGGTTTGATTTTTGGACCTAGGACCTTCCAAGTTTGGGTTAAATTTGACAATTTCTTGAGCTGCCAAATGTTTGAAGTTCTTGCAAAAACTTTTGTGTTGACATGCCCTAGCCATTTCTTCATCAGTGATGCCATAATCAGTGTCAGAGTCATCACTTAGGTGTAGAATACCTTGTTTTATTTTTGATGTGTTAGGTTGGCTGAATTCAAATGAATGTGATTGTTCATCTTCAGGTGAGGTTGGTACACTTCCTCCTCCTGGTGGCATTGGCATGAATATAGGTTCAAAGTTAGGACTCCATTGAACCATCCCATGTGTGGGGAAAGTGTTTGGAGGAAATCTCATGGTAGGTGTATTGTTCAAGGTTTTTTGTGCCATAGCTTGAGGGTCTTGCGGATACATGTTCAAGGCGTCTGCTAGTAATGGTTGTGATGCCTCGATTTGGTCTTCGTCAAAGGTTTGTTGGATTTTCTTGCTCTTTCTTTGTTTTGGATGAGGTATTGGTTGTGCTTGTGCCTCAAAAAAAAAAGGTTGATAGAGTTCCTTGGGTCTCTGAGCTGATTGTCTCCTAGTAAGTGTTGGCATGATACCTAAGAGTGCAAATGCAATGGAATTTTTGAGTGTTTTGGGTGATTTTAAAGTGGTGGGTATGCAAGATATGAGTGTTTTTGGGATTTTTAATTGTTTAGGAATGTTATGAAATGTGAGGAAATGATAAATGAATTATGGTTTTGATATGCAAAGTGAAAATTTCCTAGGGATATTATGCAAATGCAAAATGCAAGGTGATGTTTTGAAGTTTGACTAGAGCGGATGAAAATGACTCTAAGGTATGCAAAATGACAATTAGGGTTATGTTTTGGACTTGTTAAGGATGCTAAAGGTTTATGTATGCAAGGTATATCATGAAAAGGATGATATTCTAGGGTTCATAATGACGTTTGGGACATGAAAAATGAGGGTAAATGCTCAAGAAGGCAATTTGGTTGATGGACAATTTGATAGGGTTTGGTAGTGAAAATGATGCTAAGGATTTTGATCAATGCAATATGAAGGGGATATACCACTAGGGTAAGTCAAAATGAAATTTGGGGATGCTAGGGATATTATTATGCTATGAAAAGGGTATATGGAAAGTTTTGAACTTAGGTAAAACCTTTTAGAAAGTATTTTGTCTAGGAGTTTAACCGTGTGATAAAGGACTTTGGATCTTGATCAAAAAATTGATAAAAGATGAAAAGATCAAATTGATAAAAGATGAAAAGGTCAAATATATCAAGACATAGACATATTTTGACCAAAGAAAATGATAAGAAAAGATAAAAAGACTAGTCAAGATCCATTATCCATCAACACTAGGAGATACTCTAAGACTCATACTTTGTTTAGATTTTTGACTAAATTCAAAGGTTTTGGGAGTTCAAAATGACATTTAGAGGACTCAAAATGGTGGTGATGCTGAGAAGATATGTGATAGGGAAAATTCCTATGATGTAAAAGGGGATTTTGGGTGCAAGATGTGGTTTTGGGTCAAGTGCAGAAAATGGAGGTCTAGAGGCTCCTAGATGCAGTTTTGGGGTCCTAAAGTGGAGTTCGGAGGCCCAAAATGGTCATGCAAGTACCCAAGTGTTCCCTAAAAGTTCCAAGTGCACCTTAAAGGTACCAACTACGTCACTGATGCACTTGGAGCCAATTTGGGCACAGTTGGTAGTTTCTAGGCACAGTTGGTAAGCTAGGAAGAATGTTTGCTGATTTTGAGGGGTATGGTTACCAAACTGACATGCTAGGAAGCCAAGATGATGGGGTTGATGTTAAGATAGGTTGGGAGATGCAAAATGAAGTTTATTAAATATATAATGATGTCTTAAGTGAAGGTTATGATGATTAGGTGCTGTAGAATGCAGATCCGGGCAAACTAGTGCAAGGGGAGCTAACTAGGTACCTAAGGACACTGCTGAAGCCCCAAAATGTTATTTGGAACCCAAAACTGGATCTCAGGACCACTAAGTACACCTAGATAGTGCAAACTATGTTAGTGATGTAGTTGGGGCCCAATTGGGCACAGTTGGTAGTTTCTAGGTGTAGTTGGTAAGCTGGGCTGAAACTGAGGCAATTCTAGAAGCTATGGTTTCAGGATTGATGTCATAGAGAGGTAAATGGTAGAGGACAGTGTTATGGCTAGTTTGGATGATCAAAATGATGATCAGGACACTCTAAATGATGGATAAAGTGGTTAAGATGATGAATAGGTATACAAAGATGCAAGGTGGTGAATGCAAAGTGTTGATTTTGAGATGGGAATGCAAAAACTAAGGAAAGTACACTGAACCTAAATCGATGCAATATGAAAGGTAATAGATACTAAATGAGGACTAAAAGGTGCAATATGAAGTCTATATGATGCAAGAATGAAGCCTAGACTAGGTTGAATGCAAGTGAAATCTATGCAAGTGTGAGATCTGTTAGATTGTGGTGACTGATCAGGAAAGGACTGTACATACTTCATAAGGACTGTACATGGTAGCCGACATATTATGGCTGACATATGGCCGACATGTTATAACCCTAAAGTGGTTTAATACTTGTATAAAAAGGGCTTAGGGTTGGGTATTTTTTATGTGTGGTGATACAAAATTGGTTCTTGCGGCGGTATTGAGCTGTAAGGGATTACAGATTGTAATCAGGTTGTAATCACTGGATTGTAATAAGATCGGAATTGCTGTTTGGTGGACGTAGCCCAGGGATTGGGTGAACCATGTTAAATCTTGGTGCCTTGTGTTCATTTCTGTGTGTTCTATTATTTTTTGTTATTGGTTATATTTGCATGTAGTTTTTATTTCTGTCCGTGGTTTATCCTAACAAGTGGTATCAGAGCCTAGTTGTTTCTCAGTTATCCTCTGTAGGAAAGTCTCACGGTTAAGTGGGAGTCTCACGGTTGAGTGGGAGCAATGGCAGATGATGGTAAGCTGAGGGTTGATAGGTTTAATGGGCAGAACTTCCAGTTATGGAAGATGCAAATGGAAGACTATTTATATCAGAAGGATTTATGGAAGCCGTTGGAAGGAAAAGTCAAGAATCAGGGAACTATGTCAGAGGTTGAATGGGATCTTTTGGATAGAAAGGCACTCGGAAGCATTCGGTTATGCTTGGCACCATCGGTGGCATTTAATATTACAAAAGCAAAGACGACAGAAGATTTGATGAAAACCCTAGCGACGCTGTATGAAAAGCCCTCCGCTTCAAATAAGGTATTTCTCATGAAGCGTTTATTTAATATGAAAATGGCAGAAGGTGGATCTATTGCAGATCATTTAAATGAGTTTAATACTATTACTAGTCAATTATCTTCTGTGGGTATCAATTTTGATGAAGAAATTAGGGCTCTCTTGATTTTGTGTTCTTTGCTTGAAAGTTGGAATGGCTTGGTAATGGCGGTGAGTAATTCTGTTCGTAGATCAAGTACCCTAAAATATGATGATGTGATCGGTGTTATTTTAAGTGAGGAAACTCATAGAAAATCCTCAGGTGGATCTACATCAGGAAGTGCTTTAAATGCACAAAGTAGGGGCAGAACGACTGAAAGAGGAAGTAACTCTGGAAATCGTGGGAAATCAAGAGGAAAGTCAAAGGGGAGGAGGTCTCAATCAAGAGGACCAAATGATTGCTGGTACTGTGGGAAACTAGGGCACAAAAAGAAAGATTGCTAGACTCGAAAGAAAAATGAAGGAGATAAATCAGATGGAGACAAAGAGGCAAATGTGGTAAGTAACAAATCCGAAGAGGATGCTTTGCTTCTGTCTTTAGAGAGTGTTGATGATTCATGGGTTTTAGATTCTGGTGCTTCTTTTCATGCTACATCTCATAGAGGTTATTTCATTGATTATGTCCAAGGGGATTTTGGGCTTGTTTATTTGGGGGATAATGAACCCTGTCAGATTGTTGGAAAGGGAAAAATTAAGATTAAGTTGAAGAATGGGAATCATTGGCTACTACATGAGGTAAGACATGTTCCAAAGCTGAGTAGGAATTTAATTTCAGTAGGGCAACTCGGTGATGAGGGTTGTGTAGTTACTTTTAATGATAAAAATTGGAAGGTTTCAAAAGGTTCCCTTGTAGTAGCAAAAGGTGTGAAAGTAGGCACCTTATATCTTTGTACAGGTCATATTGTTCCTTCTACTTTGATTGTTTCAGAGAAAAATGAATATTCAGGAACAGTTACTGCAGTTGAGTAGGGAGAACAAATAGCTGTTGTAGATTCTGATACAGCGCTGTGGCACAATAGACTTGGGCACATGAGTGAGAAAGGTATGAAAGTACTTCATTCAAGGAAAGTTTTACCAGGTCTAAAATGTGTGAATATGGATTTCTGTGAAAGTTGTGTGTATGGAAAACAAAAGAGAGTGAGTTTTGTAAAGACTGGGAAGGAAAACAAAAAGGAGAAATTAGAGCTTGTGCATACAGATGTATGGGGACCGGCTCAGGTATCTTCCCTTGGTGGCTCTCATTATTATGTTACATTTATTGATGATGCAACTAGAAAAGTATGGGTTTATTTCCTTAGACAGAATTCTGATGTATTTCAAACTTTTAAGAAATGGAAATGCTTGGTTGAAAATGAGACTGGTAAGAAATTAAAATGTCTCAGATCTGATAATGGTGGTGAGTATTGCAGTCATGAATTTGAAGATTATTGCTCCACTAATGGTATTCGTAGACAAAAAACTGTTCCAAGGACTCCACAGGAAAATGGAGTAGCTGAACGCATGAACAGGACTATAATGGAGCGTGCAAGGAGCATGAGGTTGCATGCTGGGTTGCCCTTACACATTTAAGAGCACAAGTTGCCATGTTTTCCAAGGTTTGAGTGTGTTGAATCAATGTTTGCAAAGTTTGATAAAGGTTGAAATGTTTTGGCAATGTGTGAGGTTTTGACAAGTTCAAATGATATCCAAGGTGTAAATTTAACAGTTTGGCTTTTATCTTGATTATGTTTTACACACACGCAAGACACATTAAGACAAGAATAGCTATTGTAAAAAGTTAACAAACACACCACAACCTAGGTTTTTAAGACTGTATCCACTGAATTCCTACTTGAACTAAAGTTCAGCCATACTTATCCAAAGCAGACAACCTAGGATCTTGGCACCACAGGCTCCCCCTTACAGTGCACTCACTTCTTGGGGCTACCAAGATCTGCTCCCCAAGGGGCATGACTTCCCAAGGGACTATTGCCTCTACTAAGGACCACGAGAATGTAGGATGTCTTCACAAGCATGGGTGACCCCTTGAGCCAGTGGATAGAAAGGATTTTGGCCACTAAAACATGGTTTTTAGTAAGGGAATTCTGTTCGGCAAGTTAATGATAAACTTTCGCAGAAGGTCTCCCATCCTCGAGAACTGGGGTTTGACGCACCACAAGGGTACTAGAGGAGAGCTATCATGCAGCAATATCGTCGACACAACTTTCACTATAATTGAATTTTATATAGCGGTTGGAACATTGACTTGGCTTTGGCCCATTGCCGCTCTGAGGTCATCCCCTGGCATACCCAATATCGAGTATCTTGGTCCAAGGCAGGCCTCCTATAGAAGTTACACGAATTTCTCTTACACCCAAGATCCACAAATGGCGAGGGGAGAGGATAAGTCCAATGCAACTCCTAGGGATCTAACACCGTAGACACGCTAGGCAGAAAATAAAAAGGTTCTTTTTAAGCACCAAACGAAATATTATCTAATCTAGGAAATCGACACACATAGTCTTGAAAGACACACAAAGTCTTCGACAACGTCCTGCAAAGCACACATCAGTAGTTTGTTATGATCATATCTTCACCCAACAATTGCTACACACTACAAATAGACCATTAGTAACACAAAATCACCTAATCTATGTCCTAGTGAGTGATAGGAACTTGAAATGCAGATTTTGACTAATGCATGTGCTTACTATGAACCTAGGTGTGCTCTAATAGTGCAAATTGGTACCCAGAAGGCCAAAATGGCTCTATACATCCCCAAGTGCACCCAAATAGTGCAGACTATGTCAATGACATAGTTGGGGCCCAGTTGGGCATAGTAGGGAAGTCAGGTGCAGGGTGTGGGGAAATGGGTGCCTAGTCAAGACCCAAAAACTAAAATTTTTAGAGCTACACTCCCAAGTGCGCCCAAACAATACAGACTATGCTAATGACATAGTTGGGGCCCAGATGGGTGCAGTTGGTAAATTGGAAATAGTAGAAAGAGGCTTTGGTATCTTTTGGGCTCCTAAAACTGCTCCTAGGGGTCCCAAGTGCGCCCTGATAGAGCAGAGTGCGCCCTAGGATAGAAAGCTAATAGAATGTATGAAACAATAGCATATAAGCATTTTACTAGACCCCCTAATTAATCTAGGTGTGAAAAGGAAGAGCAGATAGTCATTATACCCTTCCAAGTGAGCTCCTTCCTTGGACCTACAAGCACAAAACAAGAAAACCCAAGTTAGATATGCATGTTCAAGTCAGGTTCACTAAATGTAGGACCAAAAAATAGGGTTAAATGCATAACATACTCTGAGAAAATCAAAAACTCAATAATCATATGTTAGCACCCACTAGTCTACCATGAAAGCCAAACTAAACAAAAGAAAGCAAACATAATCAAAAACTTCCTTTTCCGTTTGTAGCTCCCATGTCCTTCTTTCTTCTCTAAATGATTGTAGCTCCAAAGTTGCCTATAGTGCATACAAAATTGAAGCAAAAGCCTATGATAGTGATAATGCCATGAGAATAATTGAAGTGTGATTTTATGTGAGAGAGAGAATGCAAAATGCAAATTAGTAGAGACTCAAAAACTCAAAGATTCAAGGACTCAAGACTTAAGCATTCTAGCCCTGAAATGAGAGGAAGGGTGTCCATTTTATAATTTTCATGTAGGGTGAGAGCATTGGATTTGTCACCCATAGACATGCAATGTGGCAAGAGATTCCTATGACGCATATGATAAAATATGCCAAATGTAAGATTCTATGACACATGAGAGTCAAATTTGGCTAAATGTGGAAGACAATCTATGACGCATCATAAGATTCCTCAACCCACTTAAAGCCAAATAGGGACATGCATAAGAGGTGATAATAATTCCTATGATGCATATGCCAGAATATGCCAAAAATAAGATTCTATGACACATGAGAGTCAAATTTGGAAGAGAATCTATGATGCGTCATAAGATTCCTCAACCCACTTAAAGCCAAGAATCTATGACGAATAAGCCAAATAGGGACATGTGTAAGAGGTAATAATATTTGATTATGACAAGTCTCAGCCAAGTGTCAAAGGAGGAGCCACAAGGTGTCACATCCAAGTGTCATGATGACGCAATATTTTATGGAATATTTGAATTAAAAATCCTCTTATTCCACAAAATAAGAATTAGTAGAAAATGGATTTAATGATGAAAAATGGAACTTAGGAAATTAAGAATTTCCATGGTTTTTAGATAATGAATCAATTAATTAATAAAATTAATTAATTGAGGATGATAATTGGGAATAATAATTAGAAAGAATAGGATTAAATTATGGGTTATTTAATCCTATAGAGAAAATTAGTAGATAATTGGCCAAATTGATTAAATGAATGCGACCGTATCCTTTGACAAAAATGTGACAATGATGGATATGGAATAAGATGATGAAAAGGGTGAACAAAGCCATGGTCAAATTGATTGATTGAATTTGATAACATGCCAAGGACACATGACATGAATTGGTTGATATGTAACATTTAACCAACATTGTAAATGCTACAAGATTGAAATTGATTGATAAGGTTTGATCATAATAACATCGACGAACGCTGTCAATATTATTAAAATGGTTGATGATGCCATGATCTGACATTGAAAGCCTCAACAACATCAAATATTGAATGACATGGATGATATTTTGACCTAACACTGAGAGCCATGGTAGTACTAAGGTCAGATTGATAAGAGTGATAAGTTGATAGGTTTCCAAAGCACTGAAAGCCACAACAATGCCTAGGAGTAGATAAATGATGATTGGTTTGAGATGTTTGATATGTTTTGGGTTGATTAGGACTGATTTCGAGTGATTTCGAGTTGATTTGGGGTGATTCCGAGTTGAATTGATATGATTTCGAGTTGATATGAAATTGATGTGAAAGGGGATACAAATAACAAAATATGGTCAATCTGGCCAAAAGATCGAAGTTAGTAGAATGAGAAAATGGGACAAATTAGTATGAAGAAGTGATGAGGTCGTAGATGCAAACCATTTTTGAGTGTCTACAATAATGTTTTCATTGATGTCAAATTTTTAGTTGGCTAGAAATTATGCTAACTCAATAGAGTTCTATATCAAGTTGATTGATGAAGAGGATTTAAAGAAAGTATGTTGAAGATAGAGTTGACAAGTATGGTATTCAATGTGCACTTGAATGAGTTGGAAAATGATAATGTAATGTTGGTTTGATTATTTTAAAATCATGAAATATTGTAATGTATTATTCTACACAAGTTACATCAAGTGAAAAGGTTAAAGAAGGAAGACAATATTCACCAAGTGACTACAATGTTCACTGAGAAATTGACAAAGTAAAGTTGGAAGTTCAATATAACTTGAGTAAGTTTAGTCTTGAGCAAGTGTTATATTAGTTGGGTGAAAAGTTATGTTTTATAAGTAATAGTAAGAAAACAAAGTTTAAAAAGATGGAATCTAAGGCCAATTTTTGATAAAATAAAGAATGTTTGAGATGTTCAAATGCATGATTCAAAGTTTGTTATAAGATCAATGACTAAGAAAATGAAAGTAAGATCTAATGATGGAGATTGAAGAAGGGGAAAGAAGGACACAAAGTTCTATGAATGTTATATTTTTTGAGTGTATAGAACCTTTGTAGTTGGTATGAATTTGAGATCAATGATCATGATTAAGCAACAATAATTGAAAAAATTTGGAAGCACAAAGATGACTATTTAAGGAGATTTGAGAAAGTATTTTGGTTGTTGATATTTTTGATGAGGTCATTAATCAAATAATAAGGAAGGAGATCAAAGTTTTAAGTTGTTGAAGTTGAAAGTAGAGCCAAGTGAACCAACCAGAGATGAAGGTAAGAATATAGAAGGAGTGAATCTACCAATTAAGAGAACATAATAAAGAGATCAGAGCATAGAGATCACTAAGAGATCGAGAAGAAAGGAGATATGAAAAAGCAAGGTAGTGTTTTACCTAATAGATCATTTGTATTGTTACTTTCTAATCATTGTAGAAAAAAAATCTCTTAACTCAATGGAGCTAAAATGTATATAAAATCCTATCTAGTAACATCCATTAATGGTGTTTATAAGTCCTTTAATGTAGGCCACACTTTAGACAAGATAAAAGAGTGATAACGTCTAGATGATCTTTTGGTGTAAATCCTCTAACAAGGTCACATTAATAATGTGTGTGCAAACCTTAAAGAAGGTTTGCCCCTAGAAGAGCTCACTTTAGAAGAGTGAAATTTTTTGGTTGCCAGTTCCATGTGGTTTTTGCCTTTCTAGGGTTTGCATATTAAAAATCTTGGTGTTAAATGAGTGATTATTGCTATGTCACATGTTGATTGTCATGTTATTTTCATTTTACTACAGCTCAATAATGAACAAGTTAATCATTGTAGTAACTAAGTTTTATTGTTGTCTCCGAGTTATAATAAATAGTGATTGAATAGTTCAGAGTAAAGTGATTGAGTGAGTTAATTGATAAGTTGAATGGAAATACCAAGTGGATGCTTATGATGTTAATCAAGTTTTCTTGGTACAAAAATTATTGTAAGGGATTGTAGGTTTAGTGCCTACCCCTAGGTCACATTTTTTTTAAAAATCATTGTCGAACTCTTTTAGGGCTAGTTTTATGTTGATGATTATTAGTAACATTATTTTGAGATTATTAGATATTGTTTTAGATTCAGTTTATTATATGATGAGATTACTTGGTACTTTATAGTTGACGTATGTATGATGATTATTTTAGTGTTTGCAGTTGTTGATGATATTTAGTTAGATGATTTATTATCATATGTGTTTTCTTATGGATACTTACCCCATACTTGCATGTGTATGGTGTGTCTATTTATTTCCTTTCTATATGGCATTTCTGATGTGGTTAAGGAAGGGAGTCATAGTCACCTGCTAGTCAGGATCTACATGATGCACCACTTCCTACCATTGCTTGTTTAGCTTAGTATATATTGTGCTTGTACATGCATGGATTATATGCAAATTGTAGGTACTAGGTACCAACTTCCCTAAATTGTCAGGATGAGCGTACCCTATCACATTATCTCAATGGTAAGAGACGGGAGATAAATTCTCAAGTCCAAATCCCAACCCTTTAAGCCATTTGTCCTAACTGAAAATTAGGACAAATATCTAAGTTGGGTACCCTTCAAATATGTCAAATGACATAATTCATGATATTAACCCTTTTGGTTTGATTTTGTATGTGTTTTGCTATGATGGGTTTTAGTATTTTACTTTACGAGTCTTTAGTGTATTTTTTATTAATTAAGCCTAATTAAAAGATTTAATTAATGGTTTAATTTAATGAAAAATTAATATGATATTTATTTAATTTAATTAATTGGGAAATTAATTAAATAAAATAATTAAATTTGAAGATAAAAGTTATAAGTTTAAATTTAGAACATGATAATATTTATTAATTTAATAATAATATATTTAGAGCTCATTTTTATTTTATCAATTAAGTTTCAAAAATAAATTTAAAAGTGGAAAAGATATTAAAATTATTAAAAGATTCTAGATCACATGATGCGTGCATGTGATTAAAATATATTAAGATAAAACAAGTGGATTTAATAAAGTGAGAGCCTGAGATTTAAAATTAAGAAATTAATTTAAAAGGAGTCAAATGAATATTAAATAAAGAAATTTAATAAATTAAGGTGTATTATTTTAATATTTATTCACATAAGAGTATGCAAACTCTTGTAAGTTGTCATGTTGACAACACAAGGGTTTGCACTCTAATTATGCACGTGTTGTCTACACTAAGGAGTTAGCACATTATTTGAGCACATGGTGTCTATAACATTCTAAACACCTCATCATGTTTATCTTCTTATCGTGGAAGTTATGTGCTTAGTTGTCATGATTATCTCCTAGTTCTTTCTAGTTCTAGATGCATCTTAGAGGCCTTTATATAGAGGCTCTCCTAGTGTGTATGGAAAAGCTCATATGCTTCTGCAAGCACTTCTAGTCACTTGGGGGGGGTTTCAGTTCTTGGAGGAATTGTGAATGTTGGAGAAGGCTCTAAGAGGAGGAACTTATCTACAATTTTCTAAGGTGTAGTGAATTAGCATCAGTGTCCAAGTAGGCACTCATGATTATTTTGCATATTTTATTACCCTCTTTCTTTTCCTATCTTCATCGTGTCTGTAATGTGTGTCTAAATAACTCTCTATGAATGAATCTTCAATTTTGTAATTTGGAATTCAGGCATGCATATTATTTCATCCAGTTATGGGAATTAAAAATATTATTATCTTCCCTTAGTAGAATCAAGATTTGGAAATTGATTCAAGTTTGGGTTCGAATTAAAATAGAATCTTACTATTATGCATTAGTTTTATATGATTTATTAAGTAATCTAATTAAATTAAATTAAATTAAGATTAGTTAATAGTAGAAGAAGTAATTAATTATTAGTCAATTTAAGTAAATGGATTTTTAAATGAAGGCAAATTAAAAGAGATATTAGTAAGTGTTTAGTGGAATTAAATAATTGAATTATTAATGAGATTGATTTTACTTAAAATTAATGAAGATTATTTTAAATAAATGTTTGTCCTTGAAGTCTTTTAAAGGAAATTGTAAACTAATTATTTGAAAGTTGATAAGTATTATTCTAATGTTTTGAATAATGTGAATGATTTTATCTAAAAGTCAATGTGAACTAGTTCAATGATTTAAATAAGTAAATAATTATATTATGATTATTTTAGAGAATTATTTTAAAATAATGGAGGGATAATTCTATGTTTTATTCAAAAAAAAAAATGGGTTGAGTTGTAGATTAAATGAAGAATCTTATACACTTGAAATGTACTTGAAAATGAAAACTGAAACCTAATATTTGGCTTAACCATGTGATTGCAAAAGCGAACTAAAATATGTGTTTATATCTTGCTCTTTATGCTATCCATGTTTGGGGTTTGGGTGGTCCTAGATTGTTGGCCAGTTATAGGATGTCTACTAGAGGCTCGGGGGTTATGAGATGTGATGGCATGTTGATCTTAATTGGTCTCAATTCTTTTTAAAACCCAACCATGGTAATGTGATGGTATGCTCTATGAGATGTTTGTATTCACTATTCGTTGATGTTCATTAGTCTTCATGTGTGAAGCTGAGATATATGTATTTGAGATACTTGACTTAACCATTTTTGAATCATCGATCAGTTATACTTGGATTACTTTCCAGTCACCATGATGGGACTAAAGTGTTAATTTATTTCTTGATGTTGTCATGTTGTGACATGTTTTGACTTGACAATTTTGGAGTCTTCGATCAATATTATTTTCTTTAAGATGCCTTTTTGGTTGCTCGTTGAGAACCAATGGATATGGTGATTTATCATTGATATGGATATTGAGATTTATACGGTTTCTCGATGAGGACCGATGGATATTGTGATTATCTTTGATATTGTGGATATTTGATGTTCTTATTGTGGTTTATGTTTTGGTATTTTTCTAGTTGCTTGTTCAGGACTTGGGTGATTTTATGTGATTATGGATTTGTGCTTTTATTGAGCCTAGGATAGTTTATCTACTTGTAGTGTTGGGAAGTGGCTTGCAATGGGGGCCAGGGCTCTGAGTGGCTGCCAGGGTAACTCATTGTAAGTTGTTTTAATAAGTGAAAAGATTTACACTAATGGGGATTAAATGAACCTAATAAGATAATTGTATGTTATCGCCCATGCCTTGAGTGCTAGTACAGATTAGGATGGGAGTAGATAGAATGCTTGGTTGCAACCTTGCATTCTGTAGTATGCCTCGTCAGTATGAGAGGATACTAGTGGCCGCATAGGGATCACTAGGGGGCCAGGGTCTATTGAGAGACTACTAGGGTAACTCTAGTGTGATCCATGCGATGACACTTTCCTGCTTACATAGTAGGTTTTCTACATGTCATTGTTGTGCCTCTGGGAGTAGATGTCGATCTGTGTGTTGGAACCTTTGAGTTAGCATACTTTTAGGATTCCTGGACTTAGAGAGTATTTGTGCTATGTGATTTGATAGCCTATTTGGGACTTGAGACTATCTCCTTGGCATGGTGGGAGTGGGCCGTCGGGTGGTAGTGCTTTTTCACTCTTACCATTTGAGATCCATCTGTAGTCACCGTGGTTGGAGTATTCTTTATTGGCATCTATCTTCATTCTATTCTTAGTTTATGATGATTGACACATATCCTTATATTGATGAGTAGCATATGATAGATGATGATTTTTACTTATCTTATGTTTTACTTTGCATGATTAGATTTCTTATGCATATGTTGTAGCATGTTAGATTTCTTTCTGCATATAATGTAGTATGTTTTAGGAGTGACATTCCTACTATGATAATACCAATGATCTCTTTGGTAACTTGGGGTGTTATGTGCGGAGGGATAGCTAGGGCCCACGATGGTCTAATGATGCTATTGATGGTTGGGAGGAATCAAACACTTAGATTAGTTGTGTTTTATGTTGGATGGATATCTTTTACGATGGATGTTTATATCTTCTATGATGATGTATCATGTACAAAATTTTCTTTCATTTACTTTATTGCACTTGCATCATGGATTAGAATAGGATGATGTAATTCATTTTCACACATGTATATTCTTTTAAGCTTTTCATTCCCTGTGACATATACAGTAGATGATTGAGTATTTCAAATTTAATTGCCAAGAGGTATTCTAAAATAAATGTGTAATATGGACATTGGACTTTATATTTATTCTTTCATGTAGATGTGGTAGCGGTTAGACTTAGTATTAATTAGATCAAATGTGACTCAACGTCTTGGGATCCTTAAGGAATGTAACTTGTTATGAATTTTTTTAGTTGTATGTATGTTATTACTTCCGCTACTTTGTGTTTGATATGAATGGTTTATCTTTCATGTTTAAAAAAAATAAAATTGTTTGGAAAACTTAGTAAAATTTTAGGTTAATTCTTTTGGATCCCTTGGTAGGGCGTTACAATAGGACAACTAAAGATAACATATTCACCCCCTAGTTATCTAAAATTTAGGTCCTAATAAGAATTATTAATCATGCTATGACCTAATAAGTTCCATTAGCTTCTAATTGAGGTTATTAGTCATGTTAAGTCCTAATAGGCATTATTAGTCATCTAAAGTCTTGAGGGGGGTGTTATTAGTCATGTTATGTCCTAATAGGTGTTTTTAGTCATGTTATATCCTTATAAGTGTTATTAGCCATTTAAGGTCTTAGGGGTCCTATTAGCTCCTAATAGTTATTATTGATAATGTGATGTCCTAATATGGTTTATTAGTCATATTAGGTCCTAATAGGTGATATTAGTCATTGAAGGTCTTAAGGGGTCCTATTAGGTATTATTAATAAAAATAAATACACACATACATCAAAATAAATTAAATGTACATGTAATCATAAAAATAAATTAAAGGTACATCCACAAATGGACATAAATTAATTTCATGTATAAATATTTAAAACATTTAAACAAATGTACATAATTAAATAAATATTTAAACATCTAACTAGAGAGAGAGAGAGAGAGAGAGAGAGAGAGAGAGAGAGAGAGAGAGAGAGAGAGAGAGAGAGAGAGAGAGAGAGAGAGAGAGAGGATTTTATTTTTGTTTTCTAGACCTAATGATTTTTCTAAAGTTTTGGTTAAACTAGAACTTTCTAAATACAAATTCTCAATATATTCTAATTATTGATGTGTAAAAAATTTGAAAAAATAAAGTAAGACGTATAAAAGAAAATACGAAAAATGTTAAAACTAACTAATATATAATTTTAAAAACTAATTTTTCATGAAAAATACAAAAAGGAAGAATATTGCATACTTGGTATACCAAGTGCTTGAAGGAGGTAAAAAATGTTTCTAGGAAGCTAATACAAGTAGTAGACATCACCATATTTTCTCTAAAGCATGGGCTCCACCAAATAATAAAAAACTGTTGGCAAAAATAACACCAAAACACCAAAATTTAAAGTAAATTCTGACATGGTGGTCTTCACATGAAGACCCCTACGTAGGGGTCTTCGCATGAAGGAGGGTATTCGATGAAGATCACTCTTCACTCGAAGACCTCTAAATTTTTTCCCCAATTCATTTGATTTTTTTTCATGAAAAATTTTGGGAACCATTATTGTGGGTTTACTTTTATGTAAATTTAAAATTAAACCAATTGATTTAATGAGAAGAGTAAGATAGATCTAGATGCTAAATATATACAATAAACCCAATTAAGATATGAAAATAGGTCTAGACCAAAAATTGGAATGAATGACAATGAACTCACCTTGAAATGTATAGAGGAATATATTTTTTTACTTAAAAAATTATGGGTCTAGATTTGGGATAAAATTCAAACTAAAAATTCATGATCACAATAGAAAACCCAAAAAAATGTTTTTTTTAGGGCTCTAGGAATAGGTCAACCTTTAGGAAATGTGAAAAGAAACTTTATGACAAATTTACCATGTTCATGTGATATAGTATAAAATTTGACACAAATTCTTTGGAAGTATTTCAATGAGTATTTTACAGATCTATGATTATCATTCGGCTATACTACTCCTGCACACATTAAATCTTATTTTTTGTTTTGGGTGGATGAGGGATTTCCTTGGAAAAGCCCTAGATTGAAGAATCAAACTTGAAATTGAAATGTAAAACATGTAAGGAAAGAAAGAAAAAATGTAAATATTCACCTTGCTTGTAGAAATGCTTGTCAATAAGGGTTTGCAATTCTTATATGTTGTAGAAGTTGAATTCACAATTAAGGATGTAGGAAACTTCCAAAAATATAATGGATTTACCAAAAGAACATCAAGGAGCCATGAATGTAAATGTGCATTAATGAAGAATATGATGAATCCCTCAATTTATCTCACCTCCCTTGATGAAAATAAAATTTATAGATCTTGGAGATGAAACACTCACAAAAGATCCTTGAATCCTTATTTCTTAAATGCACAATGAAATTATGGTTTATTGAATGCTTGAAATTTCTTGATTGTATTGATAGCTTGTGATTGACAATGAATTTATATTGATGTCTTGATTTGAAAATGAGGTGTCGAGGCTTCCTTTTATACTATCTTTCAGGTATAAAAAAAAAGCAAATTACTGGGGTCACCCAATTTTACAATTTACAATGCTAGGAGAAAATTGACCTTGAGATTTAAAATTCCAAAGGAATAGGTCAACCTAGGTCAACTTATTCTAGAAGAGGTTAATCTAGGAATTTTTTTCTAGGGTTAACCCATAGAGAGTCATCCCAAAGTTCTTAGAGACTAGATTGGTGATAGTGAAAAATATGGGGTAGACCAAGAGAAAGAATTGATTGAACATGAATTCTTCCATGGCCCATAAGGTTAGTAAAAAATGAGATCTAAAAGGTCTTAAGTAATGGGTACTTCCATTTTAAGATGGTATAGTAGGTACAAACTAATATGGGATAAAGCCACTTGGGATGTTGATGTATCAGAAAGTGGCTTTGGAGACACAAAAATTCTTTTGGATTTTGTAGTCATGACCCTATAATAAAGGATATGGTTCTTTACTTGGTAAAGAATGATTGATCACAAAAAAGGACAACCATAACTAGAATAAGATCACACTATCCATTGAGAGTGAAGGAAATAAATATGTCATTGATCTATAAAGTTAAATGGTAAGCCAAGAATTGGAACTAGACTCAAAATTAGAGGAAGGAAACTATAACTAAGAAGGATGGATGTAACCCAATTAGGAATATGTAATAAGACTAGGAATCTTCTTGAATGATGAGAAAATATCCTTTAATTGGTTGTTCCACCAGGAGATGGAGGATTATGAGATATTTAAACTAATTTTCTACATGGTGGAATAAAAGATAGAGGAAGATAGGGTCACATACTTGACAAAAAAAAAAGGAGTATAGGGAAGGGGTAGAGATGTTGGATGAACTCTTACTCATAAATTTTAGAGAGATTAGGAAGTGAAGTACAAAGAAACAATTATATAAAAACTAAACTTGGGTGCAGAGGATGACCCTATGCTGATCCTGGTGGGGGAGGGATGGAATCCTATATTAAGAGAATCATCATTAAAAATATTTGTGGGAAAAAAAATGTATTCTCTTGTAATAAAAAGAATTGAAGGGGGTGCTACCAAAGTTGTATGTACACAAAATACATCTAGTGCTAAGAGAAAGGTCAATACAAAAAAGACCCTATGTATGAATAAAAAATATGCAACTAGGCTTAGGTGAAAATAACTAAGATAGAGGATGGGAGAATTTATTTTAAAGAAAAAAAGGTGAGTGGGTGTCACTTTTTATCTCACTAAAAAAGGAAGAAAACTAGATTAGGATTTGTGTAGACTTCAAGTATCTAAATGTAGTCACAATTAAAGACCCGATCCCAATCCCATTCACATATATCATATTTGAGAAGGTGGTGGGACATGAACTATACTCATTCATGGATTATTTTTGTGGCTACAACTAGATCAATATTTCCAAGGAATATCAAAATGGATTTTTTGGTAGAAGATAGAGTGTGTGTATAATAGGGTGCCATTCAGCTTATGTAATGCCCCTATCATCATCTAGATAATTATACTCCAAAATTTTGATAGGATTTTTGATACATTTTTGGATGGTTGGTTAATATGTAGGAGGAAGGAAATACACCTCAAAATATTTTGGGAATGCATAAAGTAGAGTTGGAGGGCACACTTGACACTAAACCCAAAAACATATCAATTCATGGTTCCATAAGGAAAACTACTCAATCACATTATTTGTAAGGATGGGTTGAAAATAAACCAAGATAAAATAAAAGTAATTATAAAAGATAAAGGACTCATAATATTTAATATGGTTCAAGTCCTTTTTGGGTCATGTGGGATACTATTGATGATTTATCAATGGGTTTGTAGATGTCTCCTTAGCACTAGATAAACTCACAAGGAAGAGTGAACTAATTGCATGGGAACATAACAAGTGTTTAGGTTCAAAGAAATAAATTTTAGGTTGGTAAGTGCACTAATTCTAGTCTATCCAAAATGAAACAAGGAATTTTATGTATAGGTGGATGATTCAAACTATGCCATTAGTGCTACTTTTTCCCAAGTATGAGTAGGAGGATTGGATTATCTAGTATATTCCACTAGTTAGCTATTGTAAAATTCCAAAAGAAACTAAAAAACTATAGAAAGAGATGCACTAGGTATGATCTATCATTCAAAAGTTCCAACATTATCTTCTTTCCACACCCTTCACCTTTTATGTATCATCAAGCCTTGACGTACTTAGTAAAGAAGCCAATAATACAAGGGAGGGTCACTAGATGGATTCTTTTAGTCCAAGAATACACCTTTGCTATAATTGTATGACCTATAGAGACCCATGTTATGATAGACGAATTATCAAGAATAAAATCAAGTGAGTCAATAAAAGAGATGAATAAAGACTTTCCAGACTCTCACCTATTCTAGATAGCCATTCTACCCTTGTGGTATGAACATATTGGAAAGGATCTCTCTACAATCTCATTACCACTTGAGATGCCACCAAATGAGAGAAAGAAATTGGCTTTGAAAAGTAAGATATGCCAACTCATCCAAGAGTTTCTTTACAAAATGGGACCGAACCACATACTCCATAGATGTATAATAAAGGATAAAATTTTGAGTGTACTATGGGAGTCACATGAAGGCCTTGTAGGAGGACACATTATTTTTGATGCTACAATAGTAAAGGTGTTTCTTGTTGGATTGTGGTGGATAACACTACATATATATGAAAGGAATGGGTGTTGGGATGTGACACTTTCTAAAGGACAATAATACCTCTCAAAGGAGACTTCATGCCCCTCAAAACTATTTGGAAGATGAGGGATATATTTTGTGGGGATTCTAAGAATGAGTAAAACTTGACACTATAGGTACATTGTGGTAGCCACAAAAAATCTAACTAAATGGGTTGGATCTAGGAAACTCCTAGACAATACCACAATAAGTAATACCAAGTTGTTGTATAAATAAATTATCACAAGATTCAAGATACCTATTTCCATTACTAGTTATAGGGTGTACACTTTGTAAAATAGGTGGTCTAAAATACATCTGTAGAGTTCTACATATTCCATAATATATCAAACCTTTACTACCCATGAGGCATTTGGCAAGGTGAAGAAACAAATAAAATATTTTTATTAGTTCTTTAAAAGATGTGTGATAGAAGAAGCTACCTGGGAAGAGAGACACTCTACAATACTTTGTGCACATTGAATGACCTATAAGGAAACAATGGGGAACAAACCATTTTAGTTGTTTTATGACCAGGAAAGAGTTATAAAAATAGGGTACATTGTACCAAGTCTTAGAGTAGTAGTGGAAAATAAATGTGGAGATACTGATAGCTTGAAGTAATGATTAATCAATTTGGTAACATTGGAAGAAAAATGGACGAAAACACAATGAAAAATTGAGGTAGCTAAATAGAAAAGGAAATTTTTGTGTGATAAACATCTCCACATAATAAACTTCTAGCTAGGGTAGTTGGTTCTCAAATATAACAACTATATTTGAATGAGTTTGAATTGGAAGCCTACTAAAAAATGAAGATTCACACTATAGGGATCAACATATTGGTGTTTTCCACCAATTGTGACTAAATGATTACCCATCAAGGAATGGTAGAATAGGAACTAGTAATAGTTTAATAATCTTATATGATGGATGAGAATCATGAGAACTATAAGAATCCAATAATTGATCCCAAAGAATGATTAGTAAGAAAATATATTGAAGGAATAGTAGTTATGAGAGGCACAAACATCTTACCAATCCTTATTTCCCCGCCTACACTCTAGATAAGGATTAATGACTATTAGAAATTAAGAGAAACTTATGATGGAAGAAGATAAGGATTCATTTCCTATAATATAGATAGAGAGGCAGAGAAAAAGAAAACAAGAAAACCAAGGAGGATAGGCTTGAGGAAGACTCACAGTAAGAAATAAACTTAGAGAAATATGGTGCAACTTTGGTTACACTCTAAAGGTATTAGTAAAGGTGGATGACTTATTCATTTGTGAAGGATATGGTTGTGTGAATGAAATAATCAAGTGTAGGAATGAAGTGGAAAATGCACCCTACAAGAAGAAATCAAATGATCTATGGTGGGTTATCCTCAATCTAGAAAAATATCCAATAATGAATCGGCAGGGGGTAGTGTGGTACCAAAAATATAGGGGGAAGTATATAGATGTAATTTTTAAAGAAGTGGGACCCACCTCCTGGTGGAAAAATATTTGATCTCAAATATTTGGGAACATACTGTAAAAATAAGTGTTGCCAAACATATCTAGGAACTTTTATATGGTAGTATGTGTCTAAAGTTAACATTTGAAACAAGGAGGAGAAAGGTTCAAAAAGGGAACCAAAGGACAAGAATGGATCTCTTAATACATTTAAAAATGTGAGGTTAAGTGAGAAAAGGTGAGATACTACACACTACAAGGTCATAGAAGGATGGAACAACAAGGAGTACAAAACCAAACAAAGGTAAAAGGTATGGAGAATTGCACAAAAGTATATTCAAGAAAAATAATAAAAGGATGCCTTTGACAAAATGGAAAAATAGAAGCAAAAAAAGAGGAAAATAATACAAAATAAGAGGGGAAAGGGAAATGAACTTCACAAGATTAGTTTTCCTAACCTAACCTCAAAGAAGTATTATAAAACATAATCCATGGGGAGGATGAGTACAATAAATCCATACAAATTGATAAAGGAGAAAAGTGTAACCATACAAAGGGGAGATCTAGGAGATGGCATACAAGTGGAGGGAATGTGATACAATGGAAGAGAGGTGTCATACATATAAAAATAGACAATTTAATACAAGTGGAGGGAATTACTTATGGTAGAGGAAAGCTAACATACACATCAAAAAAGTCAACATCATATGAAACCCAAGGATGAGGGAAGCCATAGTACGAAAGCCACCCATATGGGCTACCTTAGAATACACCACGTAGGAAAAGGGAGGAATAAAGGTATTGAAAAAGATACATGTATAGGTTGTACATTAGGAAATAAGTTCATACAATAGGAGGAAATTCTATATATTAGGAAGAAAAAAATAGAACAAGGATTGTACATTAGGAAGAAAGTTCATACATTAGGAGGGAAGTCTGACCAAAGATAAAATAGGTATGAAGATAAGTAAAGGGGAAAAAAAACAAGGTTGGGGGGAAGAAAGACTTGGAGAGATTAGTAGAGAATTGAAGAAACCAGGAGGGATGTTAGAGAAGGTATACAATATGGTGTAGATAAGTATCAAGAACTCTAAAAAGGGCATAGAGATGGAAACTTATAACAATGGAAATGGTGAAAGCCTATAGATTAAATATGCTATGTCCTTTACAAAAATAAAGTGCAAGGGTATATCCATAGAGGAAAATATTACAATTTTGAAAGCCACATTTAAAGGGGTCTTTGGTACAAAATTTAGGAATTGGTGGGAAGGCATGGTGGATGATGATCCTCCATTAAAATTTGCATTATAGAAGGTTGGGGTTGACAAAATAACATACATGCCCATTTTGACTTAAAATCATTTGAACCATTTTTAAGAAACATGGTGCATGTATATGATTAAAAAAAAAAACATAAATGTACCATACAATATTTGCAACAAAATGAGGTAGTATCATATTCCCCAAAGGACTTCACCAAAGTATTTGGGATACCAACAAGAGGGCAATAGGAAATAAAATCCTCCTCCAAGATGAGAGCATGTGACAAAAAAATTTGTTGGATCTTATTTCTAGAAAAGACTGCACAAAAAACCAATGAGAATTTATATTGAATAAGAAAAATAGTAGAGGGGTGAAGAAAAATTCCATTTCCAATGAAAAATAGAGATGTATAGTGGAATTAATAAAGAGTAAGCTTATCGTGGGTAGACAAAACTTAGAAACTTCCATCTCCATATTACTATAGGTAAATGAATTGAGTTGTGGTAGACTTTGTTATAAGGGACAACTCTTATCATATAAAATAAAGAAGTCCCTTTAGATGAAGAATTAGACATTTTATATTCCTCACCATGAAATATCCCTATTTCTAAATACTCTTCACACACAAGTAGCACCACTATATTGGGATGCATTCATTCCACAGAATCGAGTGAGATTACATAAACTTGGTATGTCTGATTGGCTATACTTAGACACAATTTCATTAAGGAATGCTAATAAATGACCTGAGAAAAAGATAAGATAGGATATTTCAGATATAACTTACAATACTAAGAAAAAGGAAGTTCTTAGGAGTATAATAAAATTGAAAAGGAAACATCTTCCAATTCAAATTATAGATATGAAGAAAGATAGGAGTTCAAGTGGGCACCCACCCATACAAGAGAAGACATTATGGAGGAAACATTAGAAGACATTGAGTTTGTGTGAGTAGTGGAGAGGATTTACTTGATCCATACCAAACATTACATTGGAGGTATATGATAGGTGATGAAAACTAAAGGATGAGGGAGGTCATAGTATGAAATCCACCCATTTGGACTACCTTAGAATACACCATGTAGGTAAAGGGAGGAATAAAGGTAGAGAAAAGATACATATATAGGTTGTACATCATAAAAAACCCAATGATGAGGGAAGTCATAGCATGAAATCCATCTATATGGGCTACCTTATAACACACCATTTAGGTAAAGAGAGGAAGAAATGTAGAGAAAACATACAAGTATAGGTTTTACATTAGGAAATAAATTCATACAACAGGAGGAAATTCTATATGTTAGGAATAAAAATATAGAATAAGGGTTGTACATTAGGAAGAAAGTTCATACATTAGGAGGGAAGTTTGACCAAAGAGAAAATAGTTATGAAGATGAGTATAGAGGTAAACCAACAAGGTTGGGGGGAAGAAAGACTTGGAGATATTAGTAGAGAATTGAAGAAACTAGGAAGGATGTTAGAGAAGGTATACAATATGGTGTAGAAAAGTATCAAGAACTCTAAAAAAGGCATAGCCATGAAAATTTATAAACATGGAAGGGGTAAACACCTATAGATTAAATATACTATGTCCTCTAAAAAAAAAGTGCTTGGGTATATCCATAGAGGATAACATTACAATTTTGAAAGCCACATTTAAAGGGGTCTTTGGTAAAACATTTAGGAATTGGTGAGAAGTCATAGTGGATGATGATCCTCCATTAAAATTTGCATTATAGAAGGTTGGGGTTGACAAAATAACATCCATGCCCATTTTTGACTTAAAATCAATTGAACAATTTTTAAGAAACATGGTGCATGGATATGATAGAAAAACACATAAATCTACAATACAATATTTGCAAAAAAATGTGGTAGTATCATATTCCCAAAGGACTTCACATAAGTATTTGGGATACTAGCAAGAGGGCTCTAGGAAACAAAATATTGCTTCAAGATGAGAACAAGTGACAAAAAATATTTGTTGGATCTTATTTCTAGAAAATACCTCATGAAGAACTAATGGGAATTTATATGGAACAAGAAAAATAGTAGAGGGGTGAAGAAAAATTCCATTTCCAATGAAAAATAGAAATGTATAGTGGATTTAGTAAAGAGTAAGCTTATGGGGGGTAGAAAAAACTTAGAAACTTCCATCTCCATGTTACTATAGGTAAATGAATTGAGTTGTGTTAGAATTTATGATAAGGGACAACTCTTATCATATAAAATAAAGAAGTCCCTTCGGCTGAAGCATAAGACATTTTGCACACAAATAGCACCACTATATTGGGATGCATTCAATCCACATAATTGAGTGAGATTACATACACTTGGTATGTCTAATTGGCTATACTTAGAGACAATTTCATTAAGGAAGGCTAAGGAATGATAGAACAAAAATATGAGATAGGATATTTCAAATATAACTTATTGTAATAAGAAAGAGGAAGTTCTAGGAAGATAACACAATTACATAAGACACATTTTCTAATTCAAATTATAGATATGAAGAAAGATAGGAGTTCAAGTAGGCACCCACCCATATTAGAGAAGACATTATGGAGGAAACATTAGAAGAGATTGAGTTTGTGCCAGTAGTGGAGGGGATCTTACTTGGATTCATACCAAACAATACATTTGAGGTATATGATAGAGGATGACAACTAAAGGAACCAATTGCACATACTTAGGAGAAGGTATCGATGGAAGCCATATAGACCCAAACATACAAAATCCATTTGTGCATATGGTAGTAGGGTTGGTATTGTGGGGAATATGGTGATGGGGGAAAAACACACACATCTAGAGGCACAATAATGAACATATTTTATATGACTCTTAGTGTGACTAGCATAATGATTGGGGTAGATAAGATGACAGAAAAGGGGTTGGCATTACACCATCCTTATCAAATTGGAGGGAAAGAGGATATCATTCACACCATCTCATATCTCATCATTGGAACATATACCTCATATAGAGAATATTTTTTATGTGAAGGTAATGGACATTAAATAACATAAGAAATCTTCCCACACTATATGAATCACTACTTCATAGGGGGTGAAAACAACACAACCCATTTCCTTAGTAGTCAAACCAACAAGGGTACTAATGCTCCAAACCAAACCATCCATTTCTAATACTATAACATTAGTTCCTTTAGAAATCATATCCTCAAAAATTAAGGAGCACACTAAGGGAAAGGATGTAGAGAACAAGACTGACACTTTTTTGGCCAAACTTCAGATGGGAATGGAAGTCATACCTCTACCCTCACCCATCTTTATAATAGGACAACCAAAGGATGTGGATCACCATCTAAAATAGGGGGAATAGATAAAAATAGATGAAACATAGGATATATAAAAGTTGGAGCCATTAAAAGTATAGAAAACCACCATTGGAGACTTGATATAGAGATTCATAGCCAGAATTAGAAGTCATGACTTTTATGAAACATGAAACAATTCTATAGGAAATGGAAGAAAATATAATATTAGTAGTCTTAGAAATTGAATTACTATTACAAATTATAAAGGAGGAATATCTTAAGGAGTTAAAAAAAACTCTTTATAAAACATCTGTGGACCAACATTGAGGTGGATGACTAGACACAACAATAAGGAGTACCACTCATTGTATAAGACAACCAACCATGATTTTTGGGGTCTGGTAGTAGTATATAGTTTTTAGGAGTTTTATGGTTATTTGGAGGGTTCTTATCCTTAAGTTCAAAATAATTTTAATCATATTTTTTGTATAAACCTATAAACTACTATGATCTTCTATGGTTTCTTAAGAAATATTATGGTAATTATAATGATATAGTTAGAACTTGTGATTGATAAATAAAATTATGTGTGTGTATATTGATAAATATTTTTCTTTCTTCCTTAAAGTATTTATGGGGTAAATTCTTGTAGCTATATGTCATGAGAAATGATTAGTTTATTTGTACATTTAATTATTTAGATAAATTATTGAAATGGATATATGTTTTGAAATTAGGCATGTGTAATGACCTATTGTAGGAATGAGTCAAGAAGAATTAATGAAGAACTATCAAGGTGTAATGGAAGATTCATGTGATAACCACATCCAAGTGCTTTAACAACACAATAGGTCAAGGCAACTATAAACTACTCACGCACAAATCTAGAATTATGATGTGCTACATTTGTGGAAGACTTGTTCAGTAGGATGAATACATCCTATATTGTTGTAACCCATTTAAGTTTTTTATAAATCATTGATGTTGAAAGATCTTAGATTTAACAATTTTTTTTCCTATGGTTGTTATAAATAAGCTATTGATCAAACTTCTCTAGTTAGTCAAGAAGTCAGTTGTAATCTAACAATAGTATTCAATATATAGTTTTGTTATGATAGTTGTACGTATGATGGTTTTCATATTAATAAAATGATGTTTTCAACTTTCATTAATTTATTATGATAGTTTTGATTCTTCACTAATCTAAGGGGGCCTACTATTGGATACAATTGTCTAATTGTGTGTTGTATTTGATGTTACACAAATTTCATATCAATTGTCAGTCGGTACTTACCAAGCTCACTTGGTCAGCAAGACAGTTTTCCTTTTCTATCGAGCATTCCTAGAAATTACTCTGTAGAGACAGTATCTACTGATCTTACTTAGGCATTGAAATAATTCTAGTAGGAATTAGAGTTAATCAAGTTCTCATGATCAACAAAGGAAAGTTGGACAGAGTTAGTATTAATTGAGTTCACTCGGTTACCAAAGGATTTTGCAAATTCGTAGTGTTAACCAAGCTTCTATTGGTTAATACAAGAAATAATTTTAGGACTAGTGTTTACTGAGCTGGGTCAGCTATCAAAGGATTTTGTTGATTTGGGATATGAAGTTTATTTATTTCAAGCATTGATTCTAGCCGACTATGGTATTTATTATTGGTCATTGTAATTTGTATTGAACCAACTTGACAATCTAAACAATATAAATATAAGGTGAAGTTGTGATTTTTAGTAGTATGCAAGTGTATTGATTGATTGAGAAAGAAAGTGTGTGAGTGAACTTGAAGGGTAGTTAGATATCTTTGTGGAGCTATAAAGTAATATTCAATTAGGAAGGATCTAGTATGAAGTAGAATAGAGATATGTAATCAGTAATTTAGTTGCATCTTAATCAGGTCATTTCAAGTTAATTTCTTACCATTGTAGTAGTGATCCAAAATATCTTAATTGAGTTGGTTTAACAACTAGTTGTAAATCCTCTAACAAGGTGATAGTTTCATTGAATTATTTTAAAGACCTCTTACAAGGCCACTCCTAAATGGGTGATTAAATCCTCTAACAAGGTCACACCTAACAATGTGTTTTGTAACCTTTAACTAGGTTGGCTCCTAATAGGGCTCACTTTAGAAAAGTAAAAAATAGTAATTAGTTACATTGGTGGTTTTTCCCATATTCGGTTTCCATGTTAAATTTTGGTGTCTCATGTGTTTCATGTTATTTCTTTTATGCTTGCAAGTTAATCACTATGAATGTTTAAAATTAGTTAAAAGTAAATCACACTCTATTTTTACCGAGATACAACATTTTCTATATGTTTACCGAATAATAATAACAATCAATTTTATTGTTAACATCCAAGGGATCTGAAATATTTTAGTGGTAACTGATTCACCCCCCCTCTCAGTTACTTCTTCTATATTTCCAACAATTGGTATTAGAGCATTTGGTGCTTGCAGGAAAGGTTTCAAGGACCTAAGCTAAAGATTAGGATGTCTTACAAGAGTGAAATTTAAAGCTTAATAGAGATGACTTTTTAGCATGGCAAGGACTCATCAAACTTCATCTGGCTTCCATTGGTGATTTAGGATTGAAATATCTTGATGAAGAATACACAACTCCTACTGGTACATTATCTATAAGAGATATTGCTGAGAAAAAGAACCTTAACACCATGATGATAGATATCGCATCTGCTCTTAGCTATGATGAATTTGATGAGATCAAGGACTGCAAAACTACTGTTAAAATGTGGAATAAGCTAAAGGACATCTATGATGGTGATGAAAATGTGAGGAGAGCCAAAGCATAAAGCCTTCGAGGATAGTTTGATTAGATGAGAATGAGATAGGATGAAAATATTGCCAAGTATGTTGAAAGAATCAAAACTAGTGCCAGTGTAATTAGAGCATCTAGAGGAGAAATCAAAGAAGAAACTATTGTAAGTAAAGTTCTCAGAACATTGCTTCCTATCTATGTAATTAGAGTATTTCCTATTCAAGAAAGAAGGTGTGAGACAAATCATAAGATAACCTTGGATACCTTTGTAGAAAGATTGATAGCTTTTGAGCTAGACAACTATGAGAATTATGTTCTAGCTTCCAAGAATATTGAATTTATATTTCAGGCCAAGCTTTCACTTAAGGAGAAAGGCAAGAAAATAAAGGACATTTAGTTAGAAAGTGAAGAAGAATCAGAGGAAAGTTCTGATAGAGATCTTGAAGTTGCTGAAGCTTTATTTGCAAGGAAATATTCTAGAGGCAGAGGAAAATACAAAGGTAAAGTTCCCCTAATCTATTTTTCATGTGAAGAAATTGGTCATATTGCTACCAGGTGCCCAAAAAAAGAAAACAAGGATGAGAAGAAAAGTCACAAGTGCAATGGTAAGAAGGATTTCAAAGGTCATAAATCATAGAAGGACAAAGGTAAGAAAACTTGTTTTATGGCTAAAGATTCTAATAACAGTGAAGATGAAATAGTATATATTGCTATAAAAGATGAATATAATGATGAAGGAGATAAGATGGAACTTACTCTCATGTCAATAAGAATGACACATGGATCATAGAAAGTGGATGTTCACATCATATGACTGGAGACAAAACAATGTTTGAACACTTTGAAGACTATGATGGTGGTAGTGTAAGGTTTGGAAACAATGAACCTTGTTGTATAAAAGGGAGAGGCCAAATCTCATTAACCAAAGAACTTGTATGTGAAAATACCTACTGGGTTGAAGGACTAAAACATAATTTGCTGAGTGTGGCACAACTTATCAACATTGGATTCAAGGTTTAATTTATGCATGGTAATGCAAGACTACTGGATGACAAAGGAAAACTAATTGGATCTAGCAAAAAAACAAAAGGTAACCTATTTTATCTTGATCTAGGTGATTGTTCATGCTTTATTGATCAAGTTGAAGAAAGTTGGTTATGGAATAGAAGTTTATGTCATGTAAATTTTGATAACATGGTGAAAATAAGAAAATTCAAAAAAGTGAGAGGTATTCCTATTGAAGAAACTAGATGTTGGTTCATGCAAGAACTGTCAAATTGGCAAAACGGGAAAGAGTAGTTTTAAAATCAAAAACTATCAATATGAAGATATCTTGGAAATTTTGCATGCTAATTTGTGTGGACCTATTGGAGTAGAAAGCTATAGTGGAGAAAAGTTATTTATTCTTTTTGTTGATGACTACTCTAGAATGATGATTGTTATGTATTTAATAGATAAGTAAGTTGCAATTGAGAAATTCAAATGGTATCTAGCAAGAATAGAGAAGGAACCAGGGAAAAGACTAAAATTCTTAAGATTAGATAGAGGTGGTGAATTCATCTCTAATGAATTCAAAAAAAATTACATTGAAAGAGGAACTAAAAGATAGGTATCAACCCCTACAACTCCTGAGGAGAATGGAATAGCTAAAAGGAGAAACAGATCCATCATGGATTATGCAAGGACTTTGATGATTGAAAAGAACATTGCTATCGAATATTGGAAGGAAGCTATCAACACTGCAGTTCATACTCTGAACCAAGTATAGTTGAAGGACTCATATAAAAATCCCTATGAATTGCGGTATGGCTACAAACCCAATGTAAGTTACCTAAAGGTATTTGGAATTAAATGTTATATCTTGAAAGAATCTAGAAAAGACAAGTTTGATGTGAAAAGTGATGAAGGTATATTCTTAGGATATTCTTGCAGAAGTAAGACATATAGATGTTTGAATTTGTCTACTCATAAAATCATAGAAAGTGCACACATAAAAATTGATGAGTTTGTAGAAAGGACTGAAGAAGAAAGTAAGAAGGAACTAGAAGATTATAGGAAATTTTTTTACATCAAACCTGATAAATTGCCAGACACTTCTATCAATAAAGAGACTTCTACTCCCGAGTCTTCCTTAGTTACCGAGTTGCAAGAAGTTCAAACCAACTCACAAGGACTTGAGTCACATTCTAAAGCTACCAAGCCAATGCCATTTGAGTTTGAGAAACTAGAGCTAGAAGTTGAAATTCAAAATGAAGACAGTACAATTCATTCAAAACACAAAGAACCTATATTGGCTAGGTATGCCAAAAGGCATCATGCACATGATTAGATTATTGGAGATAAATTAGAAGGTACTATGACAAGAAGTAAGGTAAAAGGTACATGTTTACTTGCTGATTTTAATATTAAATATGCATTGGAAAATGAAAGTTGGATTGAGGCTATGAATGAAGAAATTGAATAAATAGAGAAGAACAAAACCCAGACTCTTGTACCTAGGCCCAAAGACAAAAATTTGATTGGCACGAAATGGGTATTTAGGAATAAGTTGAATGAAGATGGTAAGGTATCAAGAAAGAAAACTAGATTGGTATGTAAAGGCTACTCTCAAGAAGAAGGCATTGATTATGGTGAAACTTTTTCTCCTATTGCAAGATTGGAAGGTGTTAGGACCTTACTTGCATATGCAGCACATAGAGGATTCAAAGTATATTAGATGGATGTTAAATATACATTTCTCAATGGTATTCTTGATGAGAAAGTCTACATTGAACAACCAGAAGGTTTTGTTGATCCAAAAAAATGGACATGGTTTGCAAATTATACAAAGCATTGTATGGTCTAAAACAAGCTCCTAGAGCATGGTATGAAAGATTACATAACTACCTTATACATATTGATTTTCGAAGAATTAATGATAATAGTAGTTTGTACATCAAGGAAGGACCAATTAACAAGATTGTATTAGTAGAAATATTTGTGGATGACACTCAATTTACAGGGAATGATGATGATCTATGCAAAGAATTTTCAGAGAAAAAGAGCAAAGAGTTTGAAATGTCCATGTTTGGTGAGATAAAATTTTTCATTGGACTATAGATACAACAAAGCAAGAATAGTATCTATATTACTGAATCTAAGTATATCAAAGAGATACTCAAACATTTTGGTATGAAAGATTCTAAACCAGTTCGAACCCCCATGTGTACTAGATTAAAGCTTACCAAAGATGATGATTCAAAAGAGATAGATCAAACCTTATATAGATCAATGATTGAAAAATTACAATATGTAGTTTATACAAGGCCTGATATTGCTTTAGCAGTTGGGATAGTACAAGATTCTCAGCTAAACCCAAAGAAAATCATATGATGGAAATCAAAAGAATCTTGAGATATTTGAAAGGCATTGAAGACTATGGTTTATGGTATAAACTTGGAAAAAATTAGACCTAAAAGTATTTACTGATGCTGATTGGGTAAGAAATATTGATGATAGAAAAAGCACAAGTGGTGGAGCATTCTTTCTTAGTAAAAGGTTGGTATCTTGGACAAGCAAGAAGCAAAACTACACATCCCAATCTACAATAGAAGTAGAATATGTTGCAGCAACAATGAACTATTCTAATATTGTTTGGTTTAAATAGTTGTTGCAGGGCATGAAGGTTAAAATCAAAGAAGTGGTCATGTTTTGTGATAACACTAGTGTAATTCACATATCAAAGAACCCAATGATGCATTCCAAAACCAAGCATATTGCTATAAAATACCATTTTGTCAGAGAATTGGTGCAGGACAAAGAAATTAGATTGAAATATGTCCATTCAAAAGAACATATTGTAGACATATTCACCAAGCCATTACCTAAGGACACATTCCTGTATCTAAGAGGTAAGCTATGGATCATTCCCCTATCTGAAGCTCACTAAATAAAGTTTTAGTGATGCATCAATAGGAACCAAGTTGAAGATCTATTAGTTGATGTAGCATAGTCAAGAGAATATTGCATATGAATTAATATTGAAGGTACATTGATACTAATTTGGTATTTATTATCTTTGGCATGTATTTTCAAAGAGGGAGAAATTTACTGTCATATCTTTTTGAATTTTTTTTTGAGAGAAGTATACTATCATAGAAGTTATGTAATTCCTTCATAGAGGGAGATTACTACATGAAAGAAGAAGAAGTTTTTGGTAAAATCTAAGAGGGAGAAACTTTCTATTAGAGAAGTCTTGTTTTCAAATTTCATTGTGCTATGACATGTTGTGTTGCCACTAATGCCAAAGAGGGAGATTTTTGGATACAATTGTCTTATTGTATGTTGTCTTTGATGTCACATAAATGTCATATTAGTTGTTAATCAGCACTTATTGAGCTCACTTGGTCAGCAAGACAGTTTTCCTTGTCTACTGAGCATTCTTAGAAATTACTTTGCAGAGATAGTGTCTACCAAGCTCACTCAAGCATTGAAAGAATTTTGGCAGGAATCAATGTTAATTGAGTTCTCATGGTTAATGAAGGAAAGTTGGACAGAGTTAGTATTAATCGAGTTCACTAGGTTGCCAAAGGATTTTACAAGTTTGTAGTGTTAACCAAATTTCTGTTGGTTAACATAGGAAATCATTTCAAGACCAATTTTTACTGAGCTGGGTCAATTATAAAAGGATTTTGTTGATTTGGGATATGAAGTTTATTTATTTCAAGAATTGATTCTAGTTGACTATGGTAATAATTATTGGTCATTGTAATTTGTATTGAGCTGACTTGACAATTTGAATGATGTAAATATAAGGTCAAGTTGTGATTTTTAGTAGTATGCAAGTGTATTGATTGATTGAGAAGGAAAGTATGTGAGCAAACTTGAAGGATGGTCAAATATCTTTGTGGAGCTGCAAAGTAATACTCGATCAGGAAGGATCTAGTATGAAGCAGAACAAAGATCTGTAATTAGCAATTCAGTTGTATCTCAATTAGGCCATTTCATTATTACATTCTTACCATTGTAGCAGTGATCCAAAATCTCTTAACAAAGTTGGTTTAACAACTAGTTGTAAATCCTCTAACAAGGTGACAGTTCCATTGAATTTTTTTAAAGACCTCTTACAAGGCCACTCCTAATAGGCTGATTAAATCCTCTAACAAGGTCACACATAACAATGTGTTTTGTAACCTTTAACTAGGTTGGCTCCTAACATGGCGTACTTAAGGAAAGTGAAAAACAATAATTAGTTACATTGGTGGTTTTTCCCATATTGGGTTTCCACATTAAATCTTAGTGTCTCATGTGTTTCATGTTATTTCTTTTATGCTTGCAAGTTAATCATTGTGAATGTTTAAAATTAGTTAAAAGTAAATCACACTCTACTTTTAATGTGTTACAACATTTTCTGTGTGTTTACTAAATAACAACAACAATCAATTTTTTTTTTAACATCCAAGGGATCTGAAATATTTTAGTAGTAACTGATTCACCCCCCCTCTTAGTTACTTCTTCTATATTTCCAACACCTACTTAGTGACTAAATTCATTTAGTAAAATTAGTTCTCCATTTCTCTTAGCATATTGATTACTATGTTACTCCTACAATAGCATAGTAACAAAACTAATTGGTTGTTTCTACAACATAGGAAAATTGAGTAGAGTCCTATTTGTATTTTAATTTATGTGCAATAATAACTATTCAATTATGTACTTAGTTTGAACATTTCAATTTCATAGTTTAGTAATGACAATTGGGCTGGTTTAGAGCATATACTTTGAAAATACCATTTCAAGTATATGTCCCTAGTTGATATATTAAATTAATTTAATAGGTCATTTAGTCACTGCTTAAGGATGTCCAATCCATAAGTGATGGCTATAAGTCTCTAGTTTCCAAACAAATTAATTAACTCTTACAGATGAAAGAAAACACAAGAAATGCCTTCTTGAAGCTATAGAAAGAAACATGGGAAAAAATATTTAAGGATAATGGGTTATCCTAGATATGAGAATATGAAAGATAGATTTTGAAATAGAAAAAGTGAGATCCATAGAGATATAGAAAGATGGAAAAATACCCACCATAGAAAAGGATATGATGGATGCACCCAAGCTTCTATATATGGGACAAGTAAATAAATTAACAAAAGAGAAGGATTTGAAATGACTCCAACAACAACTTGTTCAATTTATGACATCTACTACTCTAGGGATGTCTTCTCACCTATAGTGCCTCTCCCATTTGACTTCTATAAGTCATTCTAATGGATGCAACCTTGTTGATCTGTTGTTGTGATGGATCATGATTGTGACCATAAGTGATCTACACCATTGAGGTGTTTGGATTTATGTTTTTGTATCAATTGCTTTGATTATGCTTTTGATTGATCTATGAGATTATGATTTATGGTTCACTGAGGTTTGTGCTAGTGCTTACCAGGATCGATGTGCTATCATGAGATTGTTCCATGACTACCCTAAGATGTGTGCAGAGATTGCACTGTGTACTATTCCCATGCTACATTGGACTAGGTTCTTGTAGTAGTGGATAGTCATGTTTATGATTGTGTTCACTTATGTGTTTTAAGTGCCTTTTTGTTGTTCTTTAAACAATAATTATTAAATGCTTAAGTAATTAGAAATGGATTATTCATGTTGGATTATTTGGTTATGTGCTACAAACATTTACCTTGTTATATTTTGATCTGAGAGTTATGTGTTACTTATGTGATGTTTAACATTTGAGAGGACCTGAGGGTTAGATGTTATACCTTGATTTTAGTATCATAGATTTTAGACTACTATGCTGTTCAGTTGATCATATTGCATGACGATGCCATTTTGAGATGATAGTGTGTTTTATGATGATATCTGGTTATTTGGTATTTGGACATACCTCTGAGTATGTTAGGTGATGGATTTAATGCTATGATTATTTACTTCATTCCTGCGTTGTTATGCTTTATGCGAATGTGAGTGATGTAAATAGATTATTTTATTATAATTAAATAAATGGCTAAATTAGGTGATTTAATGCATTTATTACTTTGGCTATGTTATTATATGCAATTGCACTTGATTGTGTTGTTTAGTGTGCAGGATTTATATCCCTGGCAGTAGCACATGGAGTTAGTGATTCAACCATTCATATTTTACCAATGTCGTCCTTGTATGGTCAACGTATCCTTATTTTAATTATTTTATTAAACCTTTTGGTGATTATTAAATTTGAACTCATTTGCATTATGTGATTAGACCAGTAAGTGTGTCTGTGCATTTAGAGGTTCGCATTGTCGCCAAACCTATTAATGAAATTTATGTGTTTTTGGGTTTTTGAGATTTTAAATTGATTTATTTTAATTTTTGGAAACTTTTCCATAGATGAATTCCTATTTATAGGAATAGCTTATTTTCATTTGGGTTGATTCAGGGTTTAACTAAGTTAGCTAGTTAATTTCCCTAATCGATTATTCACTTGAAAAGTGAATAAATATCCAAAAAAAAATTTAATTCCTCACTTCTCACTTTTGAATTAGAAAGTTTGAGTAAAACCCAAAATCCTCTTTATGAGGATTTACTATTTTGTTCATTGTGGGAGCTACGGGCATGGGATCATCACGAGGTTGAGCTCATTGGATCCAGCTTAGGGAAATCTTAGATTGCCGCGATTTTCAGCTACTTCTGTGGGCTATTTATTTTATTGTTCAGATTTCCATTTTTGCCTTTTGGCTATGAGGTAGGGCTTTCCTGTTTTATTATTTCTGCTCTATCTCTACTTCTATTTTTGGTAGCCATTTTTTTGGAGGTTGAGAACTAGTGTTCCCCTCCATTTTTGTATGTTAGTTCTACCTAGTTGGGCAAGTATGAACATTTTCTTGTTTTTCAGGATGAGGGTTTGGAGTTTTACGTCGTTATGCTGGCCGATTTTGCATACGATATTTGAACTTGATTATTTTTGGATTTTTGGAGTTTTTGTGCCCAAAGGCCAAATGGGTTTTAATTTTGAAGTTTTTCAAATTTTGGAGTTTTTACCTTGTTTTGCGTATCACCCTATTTTCTCAAGTTTTCTTGGCACAATGTGGGTTGTGGACCTTGATGATCCATTTAGATATCAGTCAGACTACTATTGCACTTTTATGTTGCATTGAGGTGCATGTCACATTTGTAATCCTGACACTATGGTTGGTTGAGTGATTTTATACTTGGTTTTATGGTTTCTTTTGGACCTTTTCTTTTGTTTCGTGGATACTAGGATTCATGTAGAATCCATACTTTCGGATTGAGGTCGGTTGAGTGAGTTCATGATATTTGGTCTTGTTGCATCATTGGGATTTGTGTAGAATCCATATTCCTAGATTGAGGCTAGTTGAGTGATTTCATGATGTTTGGTTTTATTAGCTTTGGGATTCATGTTGATTCTGTCCTTCTCGTGTTTCTTTCAGTTGGGTGTTATCTTTTGCATTATGTTCTCATCCTATCCTTGTGTTATGATCTTCGTGATGGTGGTGGGCCACACATGAGTATGTTCACGTACATTTTTTGGGTGACTTGCGAGGCTTGATCTTCCATGGTTTTTTTGAAAGTTATGATCATTGGGGTTGGAGTGGGAATATGCATACCCAAGTGTACTTGTCATAGGATGAGCATGGGTAGGGTAGGGTAGCATATGGAGAGGGCTTCTTTCTCGCAATCCAATGATCATGAAACCATGGGTATGGCAGAGAGGAGTTTGATTAAGTGATAACTAAAGAAAACATGTGAAAGGTAATAAAACTTAAGATAATAAAATTTCGTGTGATGGTTCCAAGGGAGTACCTCGAGAGGGAAGTACCTTGCAAGAGTTTCCACACGTGATCTGAGCTTGGTCTTCTCGATGCCAAGAAACTCTCCATGATGTTAGCCCCTACTTAGTAGCCTATTGAGTGTTTGACTAGGACCTGTACTCCTTGCATTGTCTTAGGTTCTTGGTTACAACCATCATACTGTCTGGTGTGAGTGTTAGCCATGGATGTTGTTTTGTGTGTTTGTGGTTGGATCATTATCTCCATCAAAACAACGAGTGTGGACGTATGGGTGCCATGTGGTTGGGAGGCATAGCTACCTCTACCACTACTAGGGACCAGTGTACATAGATGGTCTTGTCCTAGTGCAACCATTGCTGGATATTTTCACTTGATTCTTTGGATTCTGGAGTATGCTTTCTTGTGATTTATGCTTTCATTAGAATGCTTGGATATCATGTTTAGATGATGTTAGTTTATTTGACACATTTCCATATTATGATGTTTAGCATATGACTTGATGATGTGAATTGTTGTATTGGATTATCTATTGCTTATTGGTTAGGATGTTAGATTTTCTTATTATGTTGATTAGCATGTGATAGGTGATGTTATCTACTAGTAGGATTATCTTATGCTTTACTACTAGCATGTTAGATTTCCTTATGTTTATATTGTAGCATGTTTTAGTAGTGATGTCCCTATTACAATAGTGCCAATGATTTTATTGGTGGCTTGGGATGTTACGCATGGGGGATGGCTAGGATCCATGATGGTCTTATGATGCTATTGATGGTTGGGAGGAACCATGTACTTAGTTAGTTGTTTTGTACATTGCGATGTTTCTTATGTTCACTGCGATGTTACTTTCAATACATTCTTTAATGATTTGGTTTAGATGGTTAGATGTCCCTCTTTCCTTATTGTTTATGCACTCGAGTGTTTTCTCCTTGATCTATGTGGATCTAGTACTCCCCAGTGTGGAGGTTCTAAACTCAATTTTTCTCTATTTTTTCCCTTTTGTGTTTTCCTTAAGTGTTTTTGTGTTTCTTTGGGTGACATTTTATCAGTGTGGTGTAACACAAAAATGTATCACACACCCATTGAAACTTTGTTGTGCATCCCTTGATTCTATTGCATGCCTCTTGGAAAAATATCTTGTGATACTAGAAAGTATCACACCTCCTTGTGAGAAATGTCATACGATACCTTGAAAGTGTTGCATGCCTTTGGAAGAAGTATCGCCTAGTCTCTGAAAGTGTTGCCCTCCTTTATAAATGTTGCATGATAATTTTCTATGCTATATTAAGGTATAGCCTAATTTTTGTAAAAACCTATGTGAGCAGGAAACGAGCACTTTTTAGTTTGGTTTGAACTTTTTGAGAGTTGATTTAGATACCCTGTTTGGTGTTCTTCAACCCTATGGTGTTACTTTTTGACTTTTGGTGTGTGTATTTTAGTAGTCAATAGTGCTTTTTAATTTCTTATACTTAAGATATATTTTAATATATGCAACGAATCTTTTGAGATAGGTTTCAAACCTCTCGGAGATGAGATAAAGATTCTAAGAAATTTCAAGGCTTCAAAAATCTAGGCTTAGCCAATTTTCAGAGATTCAGGATTTTAGACTTAGCCAAATTTTAGGATTTTGCATTCTACCCCAACTTGGTATTTTGTTGTTGAGTGGTCATTTCTTGAGCCCTCATCTTGTGCGTAGTTGTTGTTGGCTTTTGTTCGCGTGTGTTAGTTTGGTAGTGGCATTTGGAGATCTGTCGGTTGCTAGGATTGTGGTGAAGTCTTTTGTTGCAATCTTTGTGATCCCTATATGGTGTTGTCATGTGCACTAATACTTGTAAAAAATAATAATCTTGGTTTGTATTGAATCCTTGTTCCAAGGATCTCTGAGCGGGGCATTACATCACCTACCTGAGTAGGAAGATTTATGTCTAGACTAGCTCATTTGAATTTTGATTATCTCGAAGATGATAATTTTTTTCTAGGAATAATGTAGGCTAGTTGATGGGGATACAACCCAAGCAAAAAATGGACACAATAGGAAAGGGAAAATTTTATTAACTATGAAAATATGCTAGTACAATTAGTGCAGAGAAACAAACTCCAAAACATGCCCTATGGGCTTACAATAGCATAAATCTAGAGATAATTTCTTCTCTCAGTACCTTCTCTCAAACTCCACTCCGAACTGCCTTTTACAATGCTAGAAATGTCCTTAAATAGACCCCAAAGGGTTAAGGATTAGGAATACATTCTAGAAAGTGCTACCTGGCATCCACTGCCAAAATGGAAGGCTCTAGAAATCACTTTAGAAGTCGGTAAAAAATTAGAAGAATCCAGAAATGGTAGCCGAACTTTTAGGAGGCATAACTTTTGAACCGTAGCTCTAATTGACAAACCGTTTATATTTCTTGAAACCTCTTAGAGTGCTCTATAGCCCTATGGATAGGCTTAACTTGTTCCCCATTTTTTAGCCCTATACGAGGTCATTTAATGCCTCAAACCTGACTTTGAATCATTCTTAGGAGGTCTCCAAAAATTGAAAAACTGCAATAACTTTCAAACTGTGCAACCTTTTGACCTAATTCTTTTTCTGGAATGTTCTAAATTACAATTTTAATCCTCCCTCCAATTTACACCTAATTCACCATAATTTTTGCTCAATTACATAGTCCTCTTTTTTTGGCATTTACACATATCCCAAGGTGCTTAAATACTCTAACCCAAAACACTGATAGTGGAACTATGAGAGTTGGAACCTTTATTTTACCCAAATGGGTATCCAAAAATGAAAACACATGAAATAGAAATTATATCTGGGTACATTTTTTTGGGTGACATAGGATTGCCCTTATACCTCTGGATGCTCCTACATCAGACACCTAGGATAGATTGAAAAGTGACCTTGTCACTTTATTGATGGTAGAGGAAATCCCAAATGGGAAACCTCAGCTGCTGATATCCAAGTTGAGTCCTCGATCGATTGACCTTTCCACATAACTAGATACTCTTCATACTACCTATTTCTGGTACTCTTGCCCACATGATGATCTAGAATCTCTTCTATCTCCTCCCTCTTAGAAGTAGGAATTGGACATGGCTCTAACATTAGTTCCTCATCTGCACCATTATCATGATACTCTATTAAGTCTGCAATGTTGAAGATAGGAGAAATATGAATTCCATCTGGCAACTCCACCTCATATGCATTTCTTGAGTCATGTTTCTTCATAATTTTGTAGGGGCCAAATTTTTTCATCTTCAGCTTGTTGTAAGTACCTTTTGGAAATATTTCCTTTCTTAAGTGTACCATGACTAGATCCCCTACTTGGAACTCCTTATGTCTTCTCCTTTGATCAGCCCTAGCTTTATACTATTGATTCATCTTGATAATGTGTGCCTGGACCTCCTCATGTTGGCACTTGATATGCTCAGCAAACTCTTCTGCTTCAACACTTGTCCTCTCCCCTTGCTCCATCTTCCTCAATTCTGGTGTATTCCTTGGGCTACTTTGATATACAATTTGGAATGGTGATTTACTAGTACTCCTATTTATAGACTTATTGCAAGAAAATTCTACTTGTGGTAGAATCAAATCCCATCCCTTGGGCTTATCCCCAACTAAACATCTTAGCAAATTGCTCGGACTTCTGTTTACTACTTTTGTCTGACCGTCAGTCTGCGGATGATGTGTGGAACTAAATTTCAAGTCCATTCTCAACTTCTTCCACAGTGTTCTCCAGAAATACCTCACAAATTTAGTGTCTCTATCAGAAACTATACTCTTTGGGAGGCCATTTAGTCTTACCACCTCTCTAAAAAACAAGTCTACAATATGGACAACATCATGAGTTTTATGGCATGGAATGAAATGTGCCATTTTTGAGAACCTATCAACCACCAAAAATATTGAGTCATTACCCCTTTGTGTCCTCGACAATCCAAGAACAAAATCCATACTTATGTCCTCCCATGGCTTTGATGGAATAGGAAATGGCTGATTAAGTCCAGTATTGTGACTAAATCCCTTGGCCACTTGACAAACCTAACAACTCTTTACAAACTTCTTCACATCCTGTGAAATTTGAGGCCAAAAATAATGTTCTCTAAGAATGGCAATGGTCTTGTCTCGACCAAAATGTCCTACCATCCCTCCACTATGTTTCTCCTTAATCAAATTTTCTCTCATGGAACTCCTTGGAATGCACAATTGACTGCCTTTGAACAACATACCATCCTGAATCAGATAGTCTAACCACTTAGTTCTATCTACAACAACAGGTTCTTTACAAGCTTTCCATGCTTCAAAAAAATCAAGATCCTTAGGGTATAGGTTCTTGAGTTCATCAAACCCAACTACTTCAACCTACATTACTGTAAGCAAAAAATACCTCCTACTTAATGCATCTGCAAATTTGTTAGATTTTCCACTTCTATGCTTCAACACAAATGTATAGCTCTGCAAGAACTCTACCCACTTCATATGCCTCTAGTTCAATTTACCTTGGCTATTTAGATACTATAATGCCTGGTGATCAGTATATAAAACAAAGTCCTTTTGCAATAAATAATACCTCCATTTCTTTAAGGCTTGAACTATTGCATAGAACTCTTGATCATAAACATAATACTTCTTTTTTGCATCATTCAATTTTTCACTAAAATATGCAATAGGCTTACCTTCTTGGCTTAATACAACCCCAATAGTGCTGTCACTAGCATCACAATCCACCTGGAACACCTTGCTAAAATTAGGAAGTGCCAACATAGGTTGTTCTATCACCTTCTTCTTTAGCAATTCAAAACTTCTCGTAGCTGCCGCAGTCCATTTGAACTCTTTTCTACCCCCTCTTATTGTGTCAGTTAGGGGTGCACATATGCCACTGAAATTCTTAATGAAATTCTTGTAGAAACTAACCAGACCATGAAATGATCTCACCTTAGTAGCAAACCTTGAAGTAGGCCATTCCAAGATGGCATTTACCTTCTTTAGATCCATTTGAGACCTTCAGGTGATACAACAAACCCCAGGTAGACTAACTATTTTTTAGCAAAGCTACATTTCTTTAGATTAATTAATAGTTTCTCTTCCCTTAACTTTTCAAGGACACTATGAATATGCAATAAATGTTCTTCCAAAGTCTTGCTGAAAATTAAAATATCATCCAAATAGACAATAAAAAATTTTCCCAAGAACTTCTTAAGTACCTCATTCATAAGCCGCATGAAGGTACTTGGGGCATTCGTCAATCCAAAGGGCCACTCATAAAGACCCTCCTTGGTCTTGAAGGCAGTTTTCCACTCATCTCCTTCTCGTATTTGTATTTGGTGATAGCCACTCTTGAGATCTATTTTTGTGAAGTACTGAGCTCCACTCAAGCAGTCCATAAGATCATCCATTCTTGGCAAAGGAAACTGATACTTGATGGTTATCCTATTTATAGCTTGAGAGTTCGTACACATTCTCCACTCTCCATCCTTCTTTGGTGCTAGTACTATAGGTACTGCACATGGACTTAGGATCTCTTGAATCAAATCCTTCTTCAATAGCTCCTGAACCTATCTATTTAGCTCCTCAGTTTCAATAGGAGTAATCCTATGAGCAGCCTTGTTAGGAAAACTAGCTCCAAGGATTAAATCTATCTAATGACTAATTTTCCTTACTGGTGGCAATCCTTTTGGAACATTATCAAAAATGATATCTCCAAACTCAATTAATAAATCTAAAATTTCAAGTGGTATTTGACTACTACCTTCCTTATCTTTTTTAGGAATCAAAGCATAGCACATACGCTGATGTTTCATGCCATCTAAAAAATTTCTTCCATCAACAAGATAGATCCTTGCACTACTACATACCTTTTCACCTTCCTTTACCATGGGCTTCAATTTGTGGAAAACTCCATCCTTTGTCAAAGAGTATGTGTTTGCATGACCATCATGTACTGCATGCCTATCAAACTGCCATGATCTTCCCAATAATAGATGGTAGACATCCATTGGAATAATATCACAGAGAACTTCATCATGGTAACTCCTAATTTTGAACTTCACTAAACATTTTTCACTTACCAGGACCTTATGATCATCCTTCACCCAAGTGATCCCATAGGGCTAGGGGTGTTTCTCCCTCTTGAGCTTCGGCTTAGAGACCATCTCTTCTGACACCAAGTTGTTAGTGCTACTGCCATCAATGATTACATCACAACATTTATTCTCACATTTGCACCTGGTATGAAATAGACTCCTCCTTTGTCTTAGTTCAATCTCACCACTTAGTAGGACCCTTTCATTTACTAAAGTCTCTCCTCTTTCTACATCCTCTGAATGTGATGACTGTGCATCCTCATCCACATGAGCAACCCTAGCTTGGCCTTTAGCTCTCCTATCTATCTTTCCTTGTCATTGAGGGCATTCAAAGCCATGATGACCTTGTTCATTGCAATGGAAATAGGTACCACAAAAACCTCTTCTTCCTAAACCTTGTCCACATCCTCTACCTCTTCCTCTCTGATCTCCAAAGTTTTGATCATGGGAGTGGTTGAAATCCTCGTTCCTCTAGTTCTTGCTAGTACCCACATCTTCATTTTTCCTTTGGGTCTCATTTCGACCTCCAAATGACTTACCACTACTCCTTCCTCCTTGACCATGCCCTCTTTGTCTCCCTTCAAACTTTTTATTTAGCTTCTCTTCAACTTGTAGGGAAAACTGATATGCCTCTTCAACACTGATAATTCTTACTAGACTTAATTCCTCCTAGATTCTAGGTCGTAACCCATTGATATAATGAGCAACCTTCTCCTTATTTTCTTCTATATGCCCTACTCTAATAAGAAGTTGGTAAAACTCCTTTGTATATTCCTAGGCTGATTTTCCTGCTTGCTTTAACCCCTACATCTTCATAAACAAATCAAGCTCGTAGTCAATAGAAATGAACTGCTTCTTTAGTTTGTCCATCATGCGATCCCACCTTGTGATCTTCTCCTTCCCTCTTCTATTTCTTTCAAATTAAACATCTTTCCACCAAATTTTGGCATGGACTTTCAGTTTGGCCTTTGCAAACTTAACCCTATCTGGATCCTTGATATCCTCATACTCAAAGTACTCTTCGAGTTCATTGATCCAATCGATCAACTCATCTGGTTTCAGATTTCCTGAAAAATATACCCACATCAATTGTAGGTATTTTCCCAAACTTAGTAATGGCCCTAAAAAGCCTCTCCTCTACCTGATTCAAAACTTCCCCTTCTGGTCCATTTTCTTCTTCTTCATTGTCATCCTCATTTTTGTCACCTGTAGCAACATTTGTTCCTCTACGGAGCTCCTCCTGTAATGCTTGAACCTGCCTTTAGAGGGTTCTAAGCTCATTAGGATTAATAGCTCCAGCCCTTCCACCATGCTCTCTTCATGGAGGCATCATCTTAACTCAAACCCACAACCACATAGTCCTGGTGCAAACTGCCTCACAATCGATGCTCTGTCTACAGACTCAGGAAAAACCTACTCTGATACCACTTGATGGGAGCACAACCCAAGCAAAAAATGGACACAATAGGAAAGGGAAAATTTTATTAACTATGAAAATATGCTAGTACACTTAGTGTAGAGAAATAGACTCCAAAACATGCCCTATGGGCTTACAATAGCATAAATTTGGAGATAATTTCTTCTTCCAGTACCTTCTCTCAAACTCCACTCTGAACTACCTTTTACAATGCTAGAAATGTATTTAAATAGACCCCAAAGGGTTAAGGATTAGGAATACATTCTAAAAAGTGCTAGTTGGCATCCACCGCCAAAATGGAAGGCTCCAGAAGTCACTTTAGAAGTCAGTAAAAAATTAGAAGAATCCAGAAACAATAGCCAAACTTCCGAGAGGCATAACTTTTGAACCGTAACTCTGATCGACAAATTGTTTACATTTTTGGAAAGCTCTCAGAGTGCTCTATAGCCCTATGGATAGGCTTCACTTGTACCCCTTTTTTTGGCCCTATACAAGGTCATTTAAGGCCTCAAACTTGACTTTGAAGCATTCTTAGGAGGTCTCCAGAAATCAAAAAACTATAATAACTTTCAAACCGTGCAACCTTTTGACCTGATTCTTTTTCTGTAATGTTCTAAATTACAATTTTAATCCTCCCTCCAATTTACACCTTCTAATCCACCATAATTGTGGCTCAATTACATAGTCCTATTTTTTTGGCATTTACACATATCTGAAGGTGCTTAAATACTCTAACCCAGAACACTGATAGTGGAACTGTGAGAGTTGGAACCTTTATTTGACCCAAATGGGTATCTAGAAATGAAAACACATGAACAAAAACTATATCTAGCTACATTTTTTTGGGTGACACAGGATTGCCCCTATACCTCTGTATGCTCCTGCATCACTAGTAATAAGAATTTAGTAGATAATCAATATAATTTTTAAGAAATAAGATGTACCAAAGGGTCATAATAGTTGATATTATTAACCAAAAAACTATTATATGAATGTTGGTATTGATGATAATGTAAGCCTTCATAAAACCAATAAAGTAACACTTTGCCATTTGATTGTGTAATGCACTTTCTATGGTATCACTCTTCATATAGTTCCCCTATTATTAATTGAACTTATTGCATGAAATTAGTACATTGTTACAATGATACCATTACTTCCATATTTGGAATTTGACAATAGCACTTCCACATTTGGCACATAATAGTAAGGAAGAAAAAAGGTTTTTTTTTATTAGATCTATTTATGATGGAGTAATAATAGCTTAAGAAGACATGCATTCCATCCAACAAAATAAGAACACTAGTATGCTAATAAAACTAGACATAAGTAAGGCTTATGAAAAATTTCATTGGAATTTTTTATGAAAGGTGTTAGAATATTTTGGTTTTGCAAAATTATAGATTAACTTTATTTATGAATGCAGCTCAAGCCTTAAGATCTTTGTCCTAGTTAATGGAACTCTTGTGGGATTCTTCAACATCTTAAGGGGTTTATGAAAAGGAGACCCTATACCTCCTTTTTGTTTCATTATTATGGGATAAGCATTCATAAGAACTATTTTAGGGTAAACTTTAAGAAACCCCCCTCCAGAAAAAGATATAAATTATTGGTGAATCTTTCATTATTTTGAAAAACCAAATTATTTTTATCGATGAATCTCTCAATTTTTTTATTTTAAATATTATTTACATTGGTGATTATTTTGGAATCATAATTTTTGAGTAGAAAATATTGGCAAATCTCAATAATAATAGGAAGTTTGCTAATTGTTATGGAATATTACAAATCAAAATTGAACATGTTTTATCTCATGGAAAATATGAGGATAATTACATTCTATTTTAAATGAATAGTGAAAACTAAATATTGGTAATGTATCCCTAAAGTAACTAATAATTATTATAATTATTGGTGAATTAATTTTAATTTCTTTGATAATATATAATATTTAGGTGAATCAAATCTAATCATGTATCAAATATTGTGGTGAATCTTTGACTTTAAATTTTTTAATAAAATAAATTATTGAGAGATTTAAAATATTTTAGAACTAAATTTAATAAAAATGTGGTGATTTAGGTTGCATTAAATGCTAAATTATTAGCCAAATTACTATCAAAAATATCTAAAATTCATAAAATTATGAATATTCACCACTAAAAAATACCCTAAACTATTTTTAAAACCAAGGAAAAAGGATAGTTATGAGAGATAAAAATCACAAATGGAATGGAACCCACAACCCATCAACAATTTGTGGATGCCACAATGATATATGAAACATACAATATAGAGGAGGCCATGACATTTAAAACCATACTATATATCTTCTATATATAACAACCCACAATTTATCTTCCGTTAACCTTTAAAATACCATACAAATATTATTATATTCTCTTCTATGTCTTACAGAAGATCTAAATATCATCTAGGTTAGGGGAAAAAGAGGGACACTTATGGTTGTAGGTCTGCACTTTTTTAAGCCAGTAAGTATTAGCATGAATTGTGATGATATTCCTATGGGGTGTATTCTAGTAGCATTGGAGATATGATTCAATAGTTGTGTGTTGCATTCATGATAGAGTTTTTCATTGATGTGAACATACTGGCTATTCTTTGAAGATTGACATAATAGTAGAAAGAAATTGGATTTGCGTGCTTTCAGGATTAAAAATAAAATTATGTGCACTTGTGATTATGTTTTAAATTGGAAATTTGTTTAGTGCTCCCCTTAGGATTTTTTATAGGGCTTAACCACCTCCTATGTACTATAAGTTGAGTGGTTGTATCAGACATTGATAGATCATTCTTTTGGTGCAACAAAAACCCTACTCTAACAAGTAGTATTAGAGCTTGGTCATAGGTTTGAATCATTAGACCCTTGGGTAATGCTGAGGGGGAGATTGTTGGAAATTTTTTTAGCACTCCACTCAAGATTTAAGACAAGGGTTTAACTACATCCTATGTACTATAAGTTGAGTGGTTGTATCGGGCATTGACAGATTAGTCTTTTGGTGCAATGACAACCCCACTCTAAGATTTTAGAGTATGTATATATTCTATAGTTAATAACATGTGCAAATATTTGAAGGCTAGACATAGTTATGAATAATTTGGTGAAGGAAGCTTTTAGATAACATTCTTGAAAAGAGGATACTATTTTTTGGATTTTAGCTCTTAATAGCAATGGAATATGGTTGAGAGAGATAAAATAGAGTTTGAAGAAAAATTGAAGATTCTTTTGTCAAACATGCATAATCAAATGCTCAACAAGTATGAAGTTATGAAGACTGTGAGTCGACAAATTACTTGTAATTTTGAAAAGATGTAATATTGTATTGTCACATGTAATGTAATCTCTTAAGATGGGCCTATATTATTATCGTAAATTAGTAAAACATCAATGACAACTCAAGAATTTATTCTAGGCCTTGGTATATAAAGGAAAGGCCATTTCCTCTATGTGATCATACCTATGTGATGTATTGTGTGAGCTTGAATGCAAAGATATATTAGATTAGAGAAGAGAATGGTTTAGTTGAGGCACAGTGAGATAAAAATGAATTATATTTGAAAAGATAAGTTGTTGAATAGTTATTGATGTACACTTATATTATTCAATGAGGATAGTACTGATGTTTTTTAGATAGTGGTTCCATCTATCTTCCTTTCACATCCTAATAGGGTTGGAATCTCCATATGTAGATTTAATGTCTCCAAAAAGGGACTCATGTACTAATTATATTTCATTGACACCTAATAGGGTCCATCCTCTTACAAGGAAATTTTATGTTAGTACATCATCTTGTGGGTACCATCCCTACTGGGGTTTTCCCTCTAATCAAGGGGTTCCCTAGTTAATAAGTCTAGTGTTATTGTGTATGATTATCCTTCTATGGTTATTCATCTATTATTTCCATGTTTCAGAGTTAAAGAAGCCATTGAAAGTTTTTTTAATTGCATAACTAGTTCAACTCCCCACTCTCAATTATCATGGTGGAGTTTACTTTCAAATAATTGGTATTAGAGAATTAGGTCCTTGAAGGAAAATATTAACAACTTAATGAGATCTATGAAATAGTTTAGGAAATAAATTTCAAAGTTAGATGGAGTTAACTATGATAGTTGGAATGAAAATATGAAGACACATATGCTATGCATGGGTCTAGATTACTAGAAGGTTACCACAAAGAAAAATGATGCGATTGGAGAAAAAGATCTTGAAGGTTGTGAAGAAAAAGAGAAAGATAAATTTAGGTACAACATTCTTGCTAGAGAAGTACTATTATTAGCTCTTCCTAAAACTAAATTTGGTTAGGTAAAATATTTAAGACTTTCTCATGAAGTTTAAAATTCTTTGCAAAATACATTTGATGGTGGTAAACATGCTAAAAAGGTTAGATTACAGAGTTAGGTATTCTTATTCCAAGATGCTAAGATGATTGAAGATGAATCTATAAGAAGTAATTTTGGTAGAATATCAAAGACTATTAAATGAATTAAGACTTGTGGAGGAGAGAAATCAAAAGATGAAGTTGTGTGGAAGATATTGAATAATTTGACACCTACATACAAATAAACAACATAGATGATTGAACAAGTTATTTCATGCATGATTGATTCTACAAGAGAGAATCTTTTTTGGAGATTATAGTTAGATGAAATGTGGATGAGAAAAAGTGGAGAACTACCTAGAGTTGAAACTTCTTTCCGCACACAAATAGACATACCTATGTTGACAAGAAATGCAAGTACAAGTGAAGATTATGCCAGTAGAATCCAAACATGAGTAGAAGAAGACAAGAAGATTGAGGAAGGACTTTCCCTTCTTATGAAGAGAGAACCTAAAGGTAATAATTTTTTAAAGTGTTAGACTTGTAATGAATTTGGTCATTATTCCTCTAAGTTTTCTAAGAGAGTAAAGAAGTTTTAAAATCCCTATAAATTAAGCATACCTAAGGATTTCTTTTATGTCGACGAGGATGAATTTGACTCTAAATTGGAAGAATTATTGGGTGAAAGTGATGATTCAATGAAATAGGATTTATTTCTATTAAGGAGGAAAGCCTTGAAAAATAAAAAGTTAGAGAAGAAAAACATTAGTATCATAAGTTGAAAAGAAGAAACTTGGTTGGATTATAGATAGTGGTTTTTCCCATCACATGACTAGGGATATGAATAAGTTTGTTGAGTTCAATAGCCATTATGGAGGAGTACTTAGAGTTGTAAATAATGCAACCTGACATATAAAAGGAAAAGGATATATTACACTTGATGGAAAGACTAACACTAATGATGTTTATATTGTGGATGGTTTAAAACATAATATTTTGAGTGTTAGACAACTAGTGGACAAGGGCTATTAGTTTTAGTTCACATAAAATACTTGCATTATAAAAGAAAAAAATGTTAGATTGATTGGTATTGGTACAAGGACAAGAGGTAATGTATTTTAGTTGAATCTATTAAAAACAATTTATTAATTGTGTATTATCTTTGATGTTACACAAGATGTCATATCATTTCTAGTGAAAAATCATATCATTTCTAGTTAGTGTATGTAGTGCTCGCTTGGGTGATGAAGACAATTTCATGTGCCTATCAAGTATTCCAGAGTTTGCCAACTTTAGAAGACAATGTCCATCAAGTTCACTCGGTTGTCAAAGGAAAGTTTGTAGAATTTGAGTGTTAACCAAGCTCACTCAGCTAATCAAGAAGATGTTGGAAGGAACTTTGTGAATATACAGTGTTAATTGAGTTTACTTGGTTAACACAGGGAAATCATTTATGAGTTAGTGTCTACCAAACATGGTCGCTAATGAAGGATTTTATTTTTTTTGCATATTGAGTTCAATTGATTTAGTTGTTGGTTCTAGCCGACTAAGAAGATGAATATTAAGTATTCTAAGTTTTATTCAAGTCGACTTGACAATGTGTAAGATATATATATATATATATATATATATATATATATATATATATATATATATATATATATATATATATAAGGTCAAGTTGAGGATTGAATGTGTGTGAAACATAATAGAAGATTTGATGATTCTTAGAGGAAGTGAATTAGAAGGATAAGAAGAATATCCTTGTTGAGCTATAAAGATACATTCAATCAAAAAGGATCAAGTATACAAGTCAAAATTGAGATATGTAATTAGCAATCTAGTTGCATTAGAAATTAGGGTTAGCTCCTAACAAGACTCACTTCAAAAGAGTGAAAATCATTATTAGTTACAATTGATGGTTTTCCCCAAATTGAGTTTCCATGTTAAATATTGTTGTCACTTGTGTTCATGATATTTTTTTAAATGTGCATGCAACTAAGTTAATCTTAAGGTTAATTAAATTAAGTTAAATATATTCAGTGATTACTAGGTTACAACATTTACTAGTATAAACCAAGTGCATATGTATTTTCCAAGTTACAATAGAATACAATTTAATCAGAGTTTTTATTTGTATTGACATCTAAGGGATCTGGGATTTATTTTTGTAGTAACTGATTCAACCCTCCCCTCTTAGTTACTCCTCTTATGGTTTCAACAATTGGTATCAAATATTTTGGTGCTTGCAGTATAGGTCTCAAAGCCTAAGCTAAAGATCAAGATGCCTTACAGAAGGGAGATCCCAAAGATAAACAAAGATAACTTCAAGGCATGACAAGAACTCATGAGGTTACACTTCAAAACCATTGGAGATTCAAGGATAAAGTATCTAGATGCCAAATACAAGGTTCCTACTAGAACTATCACCATTGAAGAAATTGTAGAGAAGAAGAGTCATAATATCATGATGATTGATATTGCTTCATCTCTCAACTATGCCAAATTTGATGAGGTCAAAGATTATGGAACTTCTTATGAAATGTGGATCAAGATAAAATCCATCTAGGGAGGAGATGACAATGTAAGAAGAGCCAAAGTAAAAAGTCTTAGAGGACAATTTGATCATATGAAAATGAGAGAGGATGAAAACATTGTAAAATATGTTGAAAGAATCAAAGCCAGTGTCAGTGCTATCAAAGCCTTTGGAGGAACAATTGATGATGTAACAATGGTAAGCAAGGCACTCAAAACCCTTCTTCTTATCTATGCAATCAAAGTGTCTTCTATTCAAGAAATGAGATGTGATCCAAATAACAAGATAACTTTGGATGCTCTAGTTAGAAGATTGACAACATTTGAACTAGATAACTCTGACAATTATACACCTAGTTCTAGCAATCCCAACTCTGTTACAAGCTAGAGTTGTCATTGCATCAAAAGATCACCCTGTTAATGCCTGATACAACCACTAGACTTATATAACATTGGAGGTAGTTAAGCCATGATGTGAATCTTGAAGGGGAAGGTTTAAGATTACTCCAACAATTCATCCCTTAATGTTACTTGAGGAGATCCAAACCTGTGACAAGCTCTAATTCCATTTGTTACAAGATAGAGTTGTCATTGCATGAAAATATTGATTTGTTAATGCTTGATGCAACTAGTAGACTTATAGAACACAAGGGGTGGTTAAGCCATGTCATGAATACTAAAGGATAAGGCTGGTAGTTAGTCCAATAAAGTTGCATTTGAAGCCAAGGTATCACTTAAGAAGAAATCTAAAACATCTAAAAGAAAAAAATCTAAAAGTGAAGAGGAAGATAGTTTTGATAGTGATCTTGAAGCCATTGAAGCATTTCTTACAAGAAGGTATCCCAAAGTCAAAGGGAAGTATAATGGTAAGATTCCTCTAAGTTGTTTCTCTTGTGAAGAAGCTGGACACATTGCTACAAGGTGCCCAAATAGAGAAGACAAAGATGAAAAGAAAAAAAAAAATTACAAAGGCAATAGGGATTTTAAAAACTTCAAGGACTACAAGGAAAAAAGGTAAGAAATCTTGTTTTATGGCAAAAGATTTAGATAATAGTCAAGATGATGAAATGGTTTATATTGTTGTAAAAGATGAATATAATGATGAACAAGATAAAATGACATTTATCTCTCATGTTAGCAAAGATGATACATGGATTATCAATAGTGGTTGCTCACATCACTTGACCAACAATAAAACAAAATTTGAAAATGTGAAACATTATGATGGTGGTAGTGCAAGATTTGGAAACAATGAATCATGTTGCATAAAATGAAAAGGTTGTATCTCACTAATCAATGAACTTAGATGTGACAATGCTTATTGGGTTGAAGGACTAAAGTATAATCTACTAAGTGTGGCATAGTTGAATAAAATTGGATTCAAGGTGGAATTCATGAATGGGAAGGCCAAACTATTGGATGGAAAAGGAAATCTGGTTGGGTCTGAAAAACAAACAAAAGTAACCTATTCTACCTAGATCTCAGTGAATGTTCATGTTTTATTGCTCAAGTAGAAGAAAGATGGTTATGACATAAAAGGTTGTGTCATGTAAATTTTGATAATCTAGTCAAGATAAGGAAAAATATAAGAGTAAGAGGTATTCCTAGTCTGAAGAAACCTGATATGGGTCTATGCAAAAATTGTCAAATTGGTAAGATGGGAAAGACAAGTTTCAAAAGCAAAGACTATCATTTAGAGGAAGTCTTGGAGCTAGTTCACATAGACTTATGTGGAACTATTTGAATAGAGAGCTATAGTGGAGATAAGTATTTTATTCTATTTTTTGATGATTATTCTAGAATGATGACTATATTGTATCTAAAAGAAAAATATGAATCTTTTCAAAAGTTTAAGTGGTATCTGGCAAGAGTAGAGAAATAAACTCGAAAGAAGCTAAAATGTTTAAGATTAGACAAAGGAGTTGAATTCATTTCCAATGAGTTCAAAAATGAATTCTACATTAAGAAAGGAATTAAGAGACAAGTATCAATGTGTGGTACACCTCAACAGAATAGTATAGCTAAAAGAAGGAATAGATCCATCATAGATTATGTAAGAACCTTAATGATAGAAAAAAATGTTGCAATCAAATACTAGAAGGAAAAAATTAGTACTACAATGTATACTTTGAATAGAGTATAGTTGAATTAAAAATCAAATCAAACTCCTTATGAAAAATGGTATGGCTGCAAACCCAATGTCAGTTACTTGAAAGTATCTAGTAGAAAATGTTATATCTTGAAGGAATATAGAAAAGGTATATTTGATGTCAAAGGTGATGAAGGCATATTTCTAAGATACTCTTGCAAAAGTAAAGCATACAAGTTTTTGAATCTAACTACTCATAAGATCATATAAAGTGCACATGTGAGAATTGATGAATTTGCTGAAAAGAGTGAAGAGAAGGAAACAAAGAAGCCGAGGATTATAGAAGGTTTGTTAAATTTTCAACCTGATGCATTGCCAAGTCTATTTGGAAGTTAGGAGACCTCACCTCTTGAGTCTCCAAAATCTCCAAAAGCTATTGGGTTGCAACCAGTGCAGCTCGAGTCATAGTCTGAAGGACCCAAGTCACAGTCAAAAGCTACTAAGCTAGTGCTAGAACAAGCCAAATTAGATGGACTTGAGTTCTAGACAACGGGACCTAAGCTTGATATAGAAGATCATGAAGAGGTTAGTGGAACATACTCTAAATCAAATGTACCTATGTTAGCAAGATATATTAGAAGGCACCATACACCAGATCAGATCATTGGAGATAAGTTACATGGAATAATGACAAGAAAAAAATTGAAAGGTACATGTTTGCTTGTTGAATTTGAACCTAGAAATGCTAAAGATGCTGTAGATAATGAAAGTTGGATTGAAGCTATGAATGAAGAAACAGAATAGATAGAGAAAAATAAGACTTGGACTCTTGTTCCTAGACCTAATGGTAAAAATGTAATTGACACAAAGTGGGTATTTAGAAATAATTTAAATGAAGATGGAAAAGTTTCAAGAAGCAAAGTAAGGTTAGTTTATAAAGGTTATTCTCAAGAAGAAGGTATTGATTATGTTAAAACTTTTGCTCCTATTGCAAGATTAGAAGGTGTTAGAAATTTACTAACATATGCAACACATAGAGGATTTAAAGCTTATTAAATGGATGTAAAATTTACATTCTTGATGAGGAAGTCCACATAGAACAACTTGAAGGTTTTGTAGATCCTAGCAAAAGTGATATGGTCTCAAGCCAGCTCCTAGAGCTTGGTATGAAATACTTTATAACTACTTGATAAATATTGGTTTTCAAAGAAGAAATGATAACAACACTCTGTATATCAAGGAAGGACAAGATAAGAAGATTGTGTTGGAAAAAATATTTGTGGATGGCACTTTATTTATAGGAAATGATGACTTATGCAAGACATTTTTAGAAGAGATGAGAAAAGAATTTGAGATGTCCATGTTTGGAGAGATAAATTTTTTTGTTGGATTGCAGATCTAATAGAACAAAGATGGCATCCATATTACTCAATCCAAATATATCAAGGAGATACTAAAAAAGTTTGGAATGGAAGATTCAAAACTAGTTGGAACACTTATGTCTATTGGACATAAGCTTTCCAAAAATGATGATCCCAAAGAGGTAGATCAAACCACATATAGATTAGTGATTGGAAAATTGTAGTATGTAGTGCACACAAGGCTTGCTATTGCATTAGCTATTGGTATGGTGGCAAGATTCTCAAAAAATCCAAAAGAAAATTACATGATGGCAATCAAGAGAATCATGAGATATTTGAAAGGTCTTAAAGATTGTGAATTATGGTACAAATAAGGATGCAACTTGGATTTGAAAGGATTCACATATGTTGATTGGGTAGGAAGTGTTGATGACAAAAAAATCACAAGTGGTGGAACATTCTTTCTTGGTAAAAGACTAGTATCTTGGACAAGCAAGAAGACGAATTTTATTTCTTAGTCCACAACATAAGTAGAACATGTGGTAGTAATAGTTAATTGTTCTAATTTTGTTTAGTTCAAGCAACAATTAGCAGGTATGAAGATAGAGATCAAGGATCCAATGGTTATCTTCTGTGATAACATAAGTGCAATTAATATATCAGAGAATCCTATGATGCATACCAAAACCAAGCACATTGCTATAAAATATCATTTTTTTAGAGAATTCATACAAGATAAAGAAGTAAGATTGGAATACATGAATAATAAGAGAAAATTGTAGATATATTCACTAAGCTGTTATCTAAGGATGCATTTTTGTATCTAAGAGGTAAGTTAGAGTTCATTGCCCTATCTAAAGCTCATTAAATGCAGTTTAGTGATTCATCAACTAGAGCATGTTGAAGATCAGATAATTGATGTAGTATTGTCAAGGCACATTGCAAATGAATTAGTACATAAGGTAAAATAATGTCATTGAATATTATCTTTGGCATGAAATGTCAAAGAGGGATAAGTTTTCTTTCATATCTCACAAATTTTTTATTACTTTAGAGATGTCAAAGAAGGAGAACTTGGTCTGATATCAAAGAAGGAAGTTTTCTATCAGAAGAAGATATTGAATTCAAAGTTTTACTGATAGAGAGAGAAACTAAAGGTAGAGAGAGTTCACACTGATAGAGGGAGTTCTCATGGATGAGAATCAGAATGAAACTAAGGATTTTTCCTTACTTTATTCTTACTCTAAATTTTTTATTGTATTATGACATGTTGTGTTGCCATCAATGCCAAAGAGGGAGATTGTTGAAATAATTGATTAATTGTATATTGTCTTTGATGTTACACAAAATTTCATATCAATTCAAATTAGTATATCCTGAGCTCACTTGGGTGATGAAGAAAATTTCATGTGTTTGTCAAGGATTCCAAAGTTTTCCAAGTTTAGAAGACATTGGCTACCAAGTTCACTTGGTCATCAACGGAAAGTTTTTAGAAGTTGAGTGTTAATCGAGCTCACTTGGCTAGTGAAGAAGATATTGGAAGGAACTTTATGAATATGCAGTGTTAACCAACTTCACTTAGTTAACACAAGGAAATCATTTTTGAGTTAGTGTCTACTAAGCGTGGTCTGTGAATGAAGAATTTTCTTGTATTGGCATTTTGAGTTCAATTGATTTACTTGTTGGTTCTAGCCAACTGAGAAGATGCATATTAAGTATTCTAAGTTGTATTCAAGTCAACTTGACAATGTGTAAGATATAAATATAAGGTCAAGTTGAGGATTGAATGTCTGTGAAACATAACAGAAGATTTAATGATGCTTAGAGGAAGTGAATTAGAAGGATAAGAAAAATATCCTTGTTGTTCCACAAAGATACATTTGATCAGGAAGGACCAAGTATACAAGTCAGAATTGAGATGTGTTATTAGCAATTTAGTTGCTTTAGAAATCAAGTTTGGCTCCTAACATGGCTCACTTCAGAAGAGTGAAAATCAATAACTAGTTGCAATTGGTGGTTCTTCCCAAATTGGGGTTCCACATTAAATATTGGTGTCACTTGTGTTCATGCTATTTCTTTTATGTGTATGAGAATAAGTTAATCTTAAAGTTAATCACATCAAATTTTGCATATTTAATTATTTCTGAGTTACAACATTTGCTAGTATAAACTGAGTGCATGTGTGTTTTCTAAGTTACAATAGAATATAATTTAATTAGAGTTTTTATTTGTATTGACATCTAAGGGATCTGGGATTTATTTTTGTAGTAACTAATTCACCCCTCCCCTCTCAATTACTCCTCTTGTATTTCCAATAGAATCCTGCTTAGATGTCAGTTTTGGTTGTAAAGGTAGATGATAACTAGTTGTGGCATAAGATATTTTGTCATATCAACTTTGATAACATTGTGAATGTTGGTATTGTTGGATACAATTGCCTAATTGTGTGTTGTCTTTGATGTTACACAAATGTCATATCAGTTGTCAGTTAGTGCTTACCAAGTCACTTGGTTAGCTAGATAGTTTTCTTTGTCTACCAAGCATTCTTGAAGATTACTCTACGAAGATAGTATTTATCGAGCTCACTCGAGTGTCAAAGGAATTTAGGTAGGAAATAGTGTTAACTGAGTTCTCATGGTTTGCTAAGGAAAGTTGGATAGAGTCAGTATTCACCGATTTCACTCGATTGCTAAAGGGTATTTGCAAGTCCACAGTGTTAATCAAGCTTCTATTGGTTAACACAAGAAATCATCTTAGAACTAGTATTTACTGAGTAGGGTCGAACAATAAAGGATTTTGTTGTTTTGACATAAGAAGATTAATTATTTCAAGTATTGTTTCTAGCTAACTATGGTGATGATTATTGGTTATTGTAATTTGTAATTGAGCTGACTTGGCAATTTGGATGATATAAATAAAAGGTCAAGTTGAGATTTTGGTGTGTGCAAATGAATTGATTGAATTGAGAAGGAAAGAGTTTGAGTGAACCTGAAGGGTAAGAAGGTATCCTTGTGGAGAAAAAAGTGTTATTTGATCAGGAAGGATCAAGTATGAAGTAGAATAAAGATCTGTAATCAGCAATTCAGTTGCATCACAATTAGGTCATTTTATTGTTACTTTCTCACCATTGTAGTAGTGTTCTAAAATCTCTTAACAGAGTTGGTTTAATAGCCAGTTGTAAATCCTCTAACAAGGTGATAGTTCCATTAGATTTTTTTAAGACCTCTTGCAAGGCCACTCCTTATAGGGTGATTAAATCCTCTAATGAGGTCACACCTAATAGTGTATTTTGTAACCTTTAATTAGGTTGGCTCCTAACAGGGCTCACTTCAGAAGAGTGAAAACAATAACTAGTTACATTGGTGGTTTTTCCCATATTGAGTTTCCATGTTAAATCTTTCTATCTCATGTGTCCATGTTATTTTTGTTATGCTTGCAAATTAATCATTGTGAATGTTTAAGATCAACTAAAAGTAAATCACTCTACATTTACTAAGTTACAACATTTTTTGTGTATACTGAATAACATCAGCAATAAGTTTTATTTGACATCTAAGTGATCTGGGATATATTTTAGTGGAAACTGATTCACCCCTCCCCTCTCAGTTACTCCTATATTTTTGACGATTAGTATCAGAGCTTTTGGTGCTTGCAGGAAAGGTTTCAAGGACCTAAGCTAAAGATTATGATGTCTTACAAGAGAGAAATTCCAAAACTTAATAGAGACAACTTTTTAGTATGGCAAGGACTCATGAGACTTCATCTGGATTCCATTAGTGATTCAGGCTTGAAATACCTTGATGAAGAATACACAACTCCCATTGGTACATTATCTGTTTGAGACATTACTGACAAAAAGAACCATAACACCATGATGATTAATATTGCATCTACTCTTAGCTATGATGAATTTGATGATATCAAGGACTGCAAAACTACATTTAGTATGTGGAACAAGCTAAAGGACATCTATGGTGGTGATGACAATGTGAGGAAAGCCAAAGCAGAAAGCCTTAGAGGAGAATTTGATCAAATGAGAATGAGAGAAGATGAAAATGTTGCCAAATATGTGGAAAGAATCAAAGCTAGTGTTAGTGCAATTAGAGTGTCTAGAGGAGAAATCAAGGATGAAACTATTGTAAGTAAAGTTCTCAAAAATTTACTTCCTATCTATGTAATTAGAGTATTTGTTATTCAAGAAAAGAGGTGTGAGCCAAATCATAAGATAACTTTATACCTTAGTAGGAAGATTGACAACCTTTGATCTAGACAATTGTGACAATTATGTTCCAGCTTCCAAGAATATTGAATCTACATTTGAGGCCAAACTTTCCCTTAAGGAGAAAGACAAGGAAATAAAGGAAATTCAGTTAGAAAGTGAAGAAGAAATAGAGGAAAGTTTTGATAGTGATCTTGAAGTTGTTGAAGCTTTACTTGCAAGGAAATATTCTAGAGGCAGAGGAAAATACAAAGGTAAATTTCCCCTAATCTATTTTTTATGTGAAGAAATTGGTCATATTACTACCAGGTGCCCAAACAAAAAAAGCAAGGATGAGAAGAAAAGTCACAAGTGCAATGACAAGAAGGATTTCAAAAATTACAAATAATTCAAGGACAAAGGTAAGAAGACTTGTTTTATGGCTAAAGATTTTGATAACAGTGAAGATGAAATAGTATTCATTGCTATGAAAGATGAATTTGATGAAGAAGAAGATAAGATGGCACTTATCTCTCATTTTAGTAAGAATGACACATGGATCAGAGATAGTGGATGTTCATATCATATGACTAGAGACAAAAAAATGTTTGAACACTTTAAATACTATGATGGTGGTAGTGTAAGGTTTGGAAACAATGACCCTTGTTGCATAAAAGGGAAAGGCCGAATCTCATAAGCCAAAGAACTTGTATGTGATGATGCTTATTGGGTTGAAGGACTAAAACATAATCTACTAAGTATGGCATAGCTGATCAACATTGGATTCAAGGTGGAATTCATGCATGACAATGCAAGACTACTAGATGAAAAATGTCATTTGATTGGATCAGGCAAACAAACAAGAGATAACCTATTTTATCTTGATCTTGGTGATTGTTCATGTTTTATTACTCAAATAGAAGAAAGTTGGTTATGGCACAAGAGATTGTGTCATGTAAACTTTGATAATATGGTCAAGATGAGAAAATTCAAAAAAGTAAGATGTATTCTTAGTTTGAAGAAACTAGATGTTGGTTTATGCAAGAATTGTCAGATTGTCAAAATGGGAAAGACTAGTTTTAAAAGAAAAAATTATTAGTCTAAAGATGTCTTGAAAATTGTACATACTGACCTTTGTGGACCCATTGGAATAGAAAGCTATAGTGGAGAAAAAATATTTATTCTTTTTGTTGATGACTATTCAAGAATGATGACTATTATGTATAATAGAGAAAAGTCAGAAGCATTTGAGAAATTCAAATGGTATCTAGCAAGAATATAGAAGGAAAAAATGAAAAGATTGAAATGCTTAAGATTAGATAGAGGTAGCGAATTCAACTCTAATGAATTCAATAACTTTTTAATTAAAAGAGGAATTAAAAGATAGCTATCAGCCCCTATTACTCCCGAGTAGAATGGAATAGTTGAAAGAAGAAATAGATCTATCATGGATTGTGCAAGGACTCTAACAATTGAAAATAATGTTGCTATCAAATACTAGAAGGAAGCTATCAGCACTGTAGTTCATACTTTGAACCAAGTATAGTTGAAGGACTCATATAAAACTACCTATGAATTATGGTATGGCTATAAACCTAATGTAAGTTAGTTGAAAGTATTTGGAAGTAAATGCTATATCTTAAAAGAGTCTAGAAAAGGCAGGTTTGACGTAAAAGGTGATGAAAGTATACTCTTAGGATATTCTTGTAGAAGTAAGGCATATAGATATTTGAATTTGTCTACTCACAAAATCATAGAAAGTGCACATGTGAGAATTGATGAGTTTGCAGAAAGGACTGAAGGAGAAAGAAAAAAGAAACCAGAAGATTATAGGATATTTGTCGAACCTAATAGATTGTCAAATACATCTATCAATAAGGAGACTTCAACTCTTGAGTCTTCCTTGGTTACCAAGTTGCGAGAAGTTCAAACTGAGTCACAAGGACCCATGTCACATTTTGAATCTACTAAACCAATGCTTACCAAGTCTAAGCAACTCGAGCTAGAAGTTGAAGTTCAAAATAAAGATAGTGCAACTCATTCAAATGGAAAAGAACCTGTATTGGCTAAATATGTTAGAAGGCATCGTACACCTGATTAGATTATTGGTGATAAATCAGAAGGTACTATGACAAGAAGTAAGCTAAAAGGTACATGTTTACTTGTTAATTTTGAATCTAGAAATGTTAAAGATGCATTGGATAATGAAAGTTGGATTGAGGCTATGAAAGAGGAAATAGAGCAAATAGAGAAGAGCAAAACTTCGACCCTTGTTCCTAGGCCTAAAGATAAAAATGTGATTGAAACAAAATGGGTATTCAAAAATAAGCTGAATGAAGATGGACAAGTATCAAGAAACAAAGTAAGATTGGTGAGTAAAGGATATTCTCAAGAAGAAGGAATTAATTATGGTGAGACTTTTTCTCTTGTTACAAGATTAGAAGGTATTAGGACTCTACTTGCATATGCTACTCACAGAGGATTCAAAGTATATCAGATGGGTGTTAAATCTAAATTTCTCAATGGTATTCTTGATGAAGAAGTCTACATTGAGCAACATGACGGTTTTATTGATCCAAACAAAAAGGACATGGTCTACACATTATACAAAGCATTGTATGGTCTGAAACAAGCTCCTAGAGCATGGCATGAGATGCTACACAACTACCTTATACAAATTGGCTTTTAGAGAACTAATGATAACAGTAGTTTGTACATCAAGGAAGGACCAGATAACAAGATTGTATTGGGAGAAATATTTTTGGATGACACTCTATTTACAGGGAATGATGATCTATGCAAAGAATTTTTAGAACAAATGAACGGAGAGTTTGAAATGTCCATGTTTGGTGAGATAAAATTCTTTGTTGAACTTTAGATACAAGAAAGCAAGAATGGTATCTACATTACTCAATCTAGGTATATCAAATAGATACTCAAGAAATTTGGAATGGAAGATTCAAAACTAGTTGGAACCCCCATGTGTACTGGACTAAAGCTTACCAAAGATGATGATTCAAAAGAGGTAGATCAAACCTTATATAAGTCAATGATTGGAAAATTACAGTATGTAGTTCATATAAGGTCTGATATTGCTTTAGTAGTTGGGATAGTAGCAAGATTCTCAACTAAATCTAGAGAAAATCATATGATGGCAATCAAAAGAATTTTGAGATATTTGAAAGATACTAAAGACTATGGTCTATGGTACAAACTTGGAGGAAACTTAGACCTAAAGGTATTCACTGATGCTGATTGGGTAGGAAATCTTGATGATAGAAAGAGTACAAGTGGTGGAGCATTCTTTCCTGGTAAAAGATTGGTATCTTGGACAAGCAGAAAGCAAAACTACACACCCCAATCTACAATAGAAGTAGAATATGTTGTAGCAATAGTGAATTGTTCTAATATTGTTTGGTTTAAAAATTTGTTGGAAGGCATGAAAGTTGAGATCAAAGAACTAGTTGTCATGTGTTGTGATAACACCAGTGCAATCAACATATCAAAGAATCTAGTAATGCATTCCAAAACTAAACACATTTCCATAAAATATCATTTTGTTAGAGAATTGGTGTAGGATAAAGAAATTAGATTATAATATGTTCACACAAAAGAATAGATTGTAGACATATTCACCAAGCCATTACTTAAGGATGCATTCTTGTATCTAAGAGGTAAGCTAGGGGCCATTCCCCTATCTAAAGCTCACTAAATAAAGTTTTAGTGATGCATCAACAGGAACCAAGTTGAAGATCAATTAGTTGATGTAGCATAGTCAAAGGGAATATTGCATATGAATCAATACTCAAGGTACATTGATACTAATTTGGTATGTGTTGTCTTTAGCATGTGTTTTCAAAGAGGGAGAAGATTACTGTCATATCTTTCTGAAATTTGTTTATATCTTTTGAGAAAAGAAGTACACTATCTTAGAAGTTATGTAATTCCTTAATAGAGGGAGATTATTGCATAAAAGAGAAGAAGTTTTTGGTAAAAATTGTAGAGGGAGAAAGTCTTCTATCAGAGAAAATCTTGTTTTCAAATTTCATTGTGCTATGACATGTTGTGTTGCCATCAATGCCAAAGAGGAAGATTGTTGGATATAATTGCCTAATTGTGTGTTGTCTTTGATGTTACGCAAATGTCATATCAGTTGTCAGTCAGTGCTTACCAAGCTCACTTGGTTAGCTAGATAGTTTTCTTTGTCTACCAAGCATTCCTAAAGATTACTCTATGAAGACAAAATCTACCAAGCTCACTTGGGTATCAAAGGAATTCAGGCATGAAACAATGTTAACCAAGTTCTCATGGTTAGCAAAGGAAAGTTGGACAAAGTTAGTGTTCACCAAGTTCACTTGGTTGCCAAAAGGTATTTGTAAGTTCACAGTGTTAACCAAGCTTTTGTTGGTTAACAGAGGAAATCATCTCAGAACCAGTATTTATAGAGCAGGGTTGGCCAATAAAGGATTTTTTTGTTTTGACATAAGAAGCTTAATTATTTTAAGTATTATTTCTAGCTGACTATGGTGATGATTATTGGTTATTGTAATTTATAATTGTACCAACTTGATAATCTAGATGATATAAATAAAAGGTCCAGTTGAGATTTTAGCGTGTGCAAATGAGTTGATTGAATTGAGAAGGAAAGAGTTTGAGAAAACCTAAAGGATAAGTAGGTGTCCTTGTGGAGTAGAAAAGTCTTATTTGATTAGGAAGGATCAAGTATGAAGAAAAATAGAGATATGTAATCAGAAATTTAGTTGCATCACAATCAGGTCATTTCATTGTTACTTTCTTACCATTATAGTAGTGATCTAAAATCTCTTAACAGAATTGGTTTAATAGCCAGTTGTAAATCCACTAACAAGGTGATAGTTCCATTGAATTGTTTTAAGACCTCTTGCAAGACCACTCCTTATAGGGTGATTAAATCCTCTAACAAGTTCACACCTAATAGTGTGTTTTGTAACCTTTAACTAGGTTGGCTCCTAACATGGCTCACTTCAGAAGAGTGAAAACAATAACTAGTTACATTGGTAGTTTTTCCCATATTGGGTTTCCACATTGAATCCTGGTGTCTCATGTGTTTATGTTATTTATCTTATGCTTGCAAATTAATCACCGTGAATGTTTAAGATCAACTAAAAGTAAATCACTCTACATTTACCAAATTACAATATTTTTATATATACTAAATAACAACAGCAATCATTTTTATTTGACATCTAAGTGATCTAGAATATATTTTAGTGGTAATTGATTCAACTCTCCCCTCTTAGTTACTCTTGTATTTCCAATAGGTACTACATTTGTAGTTAGAGATTTTCCTAAGATCGTGAAACCTACTAACATGTTGTGTAAAGAATGTGTGATGGTAAAATAGAAGAAAAGTTCATTTCCAAGAAAGAAATTTACCACCTCAGTAAAGTTAGGGATTATGCATACAAATTTTAGTACTGGTCCTACAAAGACAAGAGCATTCTATGGTGAAAGGTATTTTATGATTCTTGTTGATTATTTCACTAGAATGATGTGGGTAGCATTTCTTAGAGAAAAATATGAAGTTTTTGAGAAATTCAAGATATTTAAGGGTAGAGTTGAGAATGAATATGGTTTGAAGATTAAATGCTTGGGACTTGATAGAGGAGGAGAGTTCAATTCAAATGAGTTTAGCAATTTTTATGAAGATAATGGTATAAAGAGAGAAGATTGAGAAGAAATAAGAAATAGTGAAGATTGCGAAGAGAAAGAATTGGAATTGGTCCCTACACCTAAAGATAAAAATGTTATTGGAACTAAATCAATATTCAAAAATAAGATGAATGAATAGGAAAATTTGTAAGAAACAAAGAAAAAATTGTATGTAAAGGTTACTCACTGCAAGAAGAAATTGATTTTGAAGAAATATTTGCACCCATTGCTAGATTAGAAGTAGTAAGATTTGTTTGGCATATGTAGCTAACAGGAACTTTAATGTTTATCAAATGGATGTTAAGTCATATTTTCTAAATGGTGAACTAGAAGAATAGGTATACATTGAACAACTTTGTGGTTTTCCTTTGAGATATAAATATGTTATGGCTTTCAAATTAAAGAATGTATTATATGGACTGAAAAAATCACCTACAGACTAGTATGCAAGACTAGATAAGTATTTGACAAAATTGGGATTCATAAAAGGTAATTCTAATATTAAATTATATTTGAGAAAGAATGATAAAGCATTAGTGATTGTTGAAGTATTTGTTGATGCATTTATTTTCATAGGTAATGATGAAGTAAGTGAGGAATTTTTAGAGGATATGAAGAAATGAGTATGATTGGTGAGATGAAATACTTCTTGGGATTACATTTTGTATAGAACAAAGATGGAATTTTTATATCACAAGCTAAGTATCTAAAATATATATTAAAAAGATTTGGATTAGAAAGTTGTAAATGTGTTGGGACACCTATGGTAAATGGATGCAAATTATCTAGTAAAGATCAACCCCCTATTATTTAATAGAAAAAGTATAGATATATGGTTGGTGGATTGCAATATTTGAGACACACTAGACCTAATATAGCTACTGCACTTGGAATTATGGAAATATTTTAGGCAAATCCTAAAGAGACACATTATGCAACATTTTAGATATTTGAAAGGCACCCCTGTTAATAGATTATGGTATGATAGATCACATGATTTTACTCTATGTGTGTAGACTAATGTAGATTGGGTAGGAAGTGTCTAATGATAGAAACAACACCAGTGATGGAGTAGTCTTCTTGAGAGGAAAATTATTTTCTTGGCTAAGCAAGAAACAACATTGTATTTCACAATGTACGGTGGAAGCATAATATGTAACATAAAAAAATAGTTGTAGTAAGATTATTTGGATAAAGAAAATGTTGAAAGACATTGGGATTGAGTTTGTAGAGCCTTTTATCATTCATTTTGATAAACAAAGTACAATGAGTATGTCAAAGAATCTAGTCTTAGACTCAAATACAAATCATATATCTATTATGTAATGCCCCGCCAAGGGATCCAAAGAATTAACCTAGAATTTTTGCTAAGTTTAGAAGAATTTTTTTTTTTTCATGATAGTAAACATCACATATAACTTATGCACAATAACGAAAGCAATAGCAATGTCCATCTGAAAGTAAACATAACATACATAACAGATTACATTCTTTAAGATCCCTTAACATTGAATTACATACATGAATCCATCTAGTAAAACATCCTCATGAAATGATAAGTCCAATGATTACACATTACATTTCAAATACTCAATCATCTACTGTACATGTCACAGGGTATGACAAGCTCAAAAATATACATACATAGAATAAGGTACATCATCCTATTCTAATCCATGATACACATGATACATCATCATAGAAGACATATACATCCATCATAAAGATCAAACATAATAAACTAAGTGCACGGTTCCTCCCAACCATTAATAGCATCATTAGACCATCGTGGATCCTAGCCATCCCTCCGTGCATAACATTCCAAATCACTAAAGAGATCATCGGTACTAACATAGTAGGAATGTCACTCCTAATATATACAACATCATATGTAGAAAGTAATCTAACATGCAAATAAAAGCATAAGATAACATCATCTAACATATGCTAATCATCAATGAAAAAGGATACATATCCACCATCATGAAGGATGCATCGGCCATGATGTCTCAATGAATCTCAAAATGATAAGAGTGGAAAATACACTACCACCCGACCGTGTGGTACCTAAGTGGTCCACTCCCACCGTGCTAAGGAGATAATTTCAGGTCCCAAACAAGCTATCAAAATCACATAGCACATATCTCTATAAGTACAGGAATCCTAAAAGTATACTAACTCAAAGGTTCCAAACACAAAATCTGACATCTAATCCCAGAGGCATACAATGACATGTAGGAACCTACTATGCAAGCGAGAAAGTGTCATCGCAATTATCACATACAAGTTACCTTGGCAGTTAGCTAAACTCCACGGGTCCATACTGATTTCATGAGGCCACTAGTATCCTCTCATACTGACAAGGCATACTACGGAATGAAAGGTCACAACCATGCATCTCACTACTCCCATCCTAGCCTGTACAAGTGCTCAAGGCATGGGTGAGAACAAAACACTTATCTTTTTAGGTTCATTCAGTTAGTATTAAGTGTGAATGTTATCACTTATTAATCCAACTTACAATGAGTTACCCTGGCAGCCTCTTAGGGCCCTGGCCCCCATTGCAAGCCACTTCCTGTCACTACATGCAGATATCCTACCCTAATGCTCATGGACTCATAAATCTCAAAATCACAAAAGATAATCCATAAAATTATCAAACATGCATAAAAGCTTCAAATCTCCATGAGAAAAAATCCATAGAAAATGATGAACACAACAGCTCTCTATTGGCAACTGAAGTATCACTGATAATCAAATATCCAATGGTTCTCAATAACCAAAATATATATATACCAATCATACTGATCAAAGACTCCAAAAATGGTTGAGTCAAACATGTCACAACATGACATCATCAAGAATAAATCCACATCTCAGTCCCATCATGGCGACTAGAAAATAATCAAGGATAACTGATCGATGACCAAAATAATGGTTAGGTCAAGAGTCTCATACACAAGAATCTCAACTATAACAATCAGTAATCGCATCCAATACATAGAGCATTCCATCACAAACCATGGTTGGGTTTATAAAGATCGAGATTAAAACATCATCATGACATCACAATCACATAACCCCCAAGCCTCTGGTAGACGTCCTATACTGGTCAACACTAGTCAACCCAAAACCCAAAACAATAGCATAAAGAATACACAATGTAAACACATGTTTTGGTTTTGCTAAGTTTTCAAATTTGAATTTAAAAGTCTCAGTTTACGTTTTTCCAAATTATATTAAGTGGAGAAATTTCATGTTTTTCCTAACCCATGTATTTAAAAGTTTCTTCCCAAAACTATTAGACTCAATTTTCTAATTGATCTAATAATATTTTGTTTATCTAACATTGTTTGAAAATTGACACTCTCAATGAATCAAAACTTTGATTATATATTCTAATAACTAATCTTAATTAAACTAAGTTTAATTAAATTAATTATTAATATCTCTTCATAATTGACAAGCTCAATATCAATATTTTAAATCATTAAAAGAGTGATCCATTAATTTAGAACTTTATAATATTCATTTATAATTAATTATATATACATATATACTTATATACATATATATATTTATATATATATATATATACATACATAAATATATATATATATATATATATATATATACATACATAAATATATATATATATATATATACATACATAAATATATATATATATAATAACATTTAATAATTAATTATATTGCAACAAAATTGAGATTCATATCCAAATCTCATATGAAATAACATTGCAAATAAAATTTTATATAATTTAAAACCAAACTCAAATCGCAATGCGATTTTAAAATCGCGCGGCCCAATACATCCGCACCGCAGGTACACTGCAGATCGTAGGCCTGCGGTGGGTGGGGTATATAATACCCGCCCAACATCATATATATATTTTTTTTAACGCGATTTTCAATAACGTTTTTTATAAAAGCGTTCCCATGCGTTATGAAATACTATTAACATGAAACTCTATCGCGATTTGACATTCGATTATTATATAAATAAATATGTATATGTATGTATATATATATGAGTATATATGTATATATATATGTGTATATATATGTATATATATATGTGTATATATATATATATATATACACGTAGAGTTTATCACCATCATAGCACATACATATATATATGTATATAATGATATATACGTATATGTGTATGCAGATTCAAGAATATACACAGTTTACTTAGAAATTCTAATTTTTAGAATTTTCCTTTAAATCTTTGATCTTCAAATTTATCCAATAAATAATCTAATGGGCTTGGCTATGAATTTAAACCCTAGCCCTGTTTTCTTCCAGATCTATGCATATAAAGATTTCCACATAAACTCAATTGCCCATATTGAGAATGCATACAATAAAAATATGAAATTCCTCAGAAGACATATGGAAGACACGAAGAAGACAGGGAATGCAAGATGTGGAATTAGCATAAATAAAATCACAAGAATCTACCTGAATTCTAATGCTAATTCACTCTTCCTCAGAAAACCCACAAAGCAAGCTCCCTTCTTCAGAATTCTCGAATCCTCCAATGCTCCAATTGCACTCCAAACGCTATGTCTAAGCTTCTAGGGATGCCTGAATATAAAGAGCTCTCAGGAAACCTCTAGAATGTTTCTAGAAATAGCTGGAAGGTGTCACCAACTAAGCATGGGTCTTTTCCAACCTTCAAGATGAGCCATAGGGTTGTAGACACCATGTGCTTAATTAATGCACTAACCCCCATGTTGTTGACACATGAGAAATAGAAAAGTGTGTTAATTCCCATGCAAGCTTATAACTCCAATTTACTTTTTATATAATTTCTATTTAAATATTTATAACTTTTATTTTAATTTTTGTAACTTTTATTATTTTATTTATTTATTACTCTATTATTATTTTATTATTATTATTAATTATTAATTTTCTTTTATTTAATTCTTTTCTCTCAATTAATTCTCATTTAATTAATTATACTCAAAATGTCAAAGATCATGATATTTTATTAATTTTTTTCAAAATAATTAATTTATTAATTAAATCTATTTATTAAGACTTAATTAATAGAAAATTCACCATAGACCTCCAAGATAAAATATGAAAACCCATCATAGAATAAATCATACAAAATCAGTCTAAAGGGTTAAAAATCATGAAATATGTCATCTGACACATTCAGTGGGTACTCAACTTTGATACTTGTCCTAACTCACTAGGACAAATGGTTTAAGGGTTTCGGATTTGGACTTGAGAATTTATCTCCCTTCTCTTATCATTGAGATAGTATAATAGGGTACGCTCATCCTGGAAATTCAGGGAAGTTGATACCTGGTACCTGCAACCTAAAGAAAAACCATGCATGTACATACAATATATAATGCTAAGCTAAACAGACAATGGAAGGAAGTGGTGCATCGTGTAGATCTCGACTAAGTAGGTGACTACGACTCCCTTCCTTAACCACGTCAGAAATGCCATACAATAAGAAAACACGCACACCATACACATGCAAGTATGGGGTAAGTATCCATAATAAAACACATAAGATAATAAACCATCCATCTAATCATCAATAATAACTAAAAATAGTATAATGATCATCATACATACATGAAATGTAAAATCTAAATGATCTCATCATATATCAACTGAATCCATATCATAATCTCTGATAGTGTCAAAACAATACGACTAATCCATTAACATAAAACTAGTCTATCATAGTCTGATAATAATAGCATCAATGTCTAGAAAAGATGTGAACGAGGGTAGGCACTACATATTAAGTATCATTTTTTGAGAGAGAAAGTTGTAGAGAAATAGATAAGATTGGAGTACATTAGCACAAAGGATAAAATAGAAAAAATGTTCACAAAACCTTTGGTGAAGGAGACATTTGAGTACTTGAGAGGCATGCTTGGGGTTATGCACCAGCTTACTTTTGAGTAGTTGACGTAGCAATTGCATTGGTCTAGTGGTAGAAGAGCACTATCTCTTTATCTAGTCTAGATGCTTGATACTTCTCTTATGGGGGAGTATCTATGTTTGAGTTGAGTCATAAGGGACTCTTGGTATTAGTATTTAATAGTGTATTTGGACACTTGATCTTATTATAGATAATACTTTGAGAATTGACATAATTATGCCTTTAACATTGATATCAATGATGGAGACATGTACATGTAAAACATCCTTTATACATGTTTGGGAGATATTCATATTTGATTAATGAAGAGGATTTGAAAGATGTTGATGTGTGGAGGGGATTAACACCTTCCTTGTGTATGGTTACATTTATGGGAAACATGAATTGGGGAGCAGATGCAGAGACATATTTGGTATTCATGGAACTTATATATTTTTCATCTATGTTGCCATCAATGAGAAATGGTGAGGTTGTTAGCATTAATACTGATGATATTGCTATGGGGGGGTATCTTGGAAGTATTGGAGACATGACTTAGTGGTTGTGTGTTGTATTCATGAGAGATTTTATCACTAATGTCAATATACATGTTATTTTGTGAAGATAGAAAGACAAAAATAATAGAGATTGGATTTGTGTGGTTTGAGGATTAAAGCTAAAATTATGTGCACTTGGTATTATGTTCTAAAGTATGTCTAGATAGTATAGTTAAGAATACATATATAGAAATATGCAGACTGGATAGAGTTATGAAGAATTTGGTGAAGGAAGATCTTTTAGACAACATCTATGGAAAGTGGGTACTATTACTTAGATTTAATATCCTAATAGAGATGGGATATGGTTGAGAAAGATGAGAAATAGGTTAAAGACATATTAAAGATTCTTTGGTCAAAAAATAATAATTAGATAATCAATGAGTATGAAATTATGAAGACTATGAGCTGACATATTACTAGTAATTGTGAAAAGATTTAATATTGTAATGTAATTCCTTAATTTGGTCCTATATTATTATTTTAAATTGGGAAATCCTCAATTCTAACTCAATAATTCATTCTAGGACATGGTATAAAATAAAGTTCATTCCCTCAGATGTAAAGTTTGATATGAAATCATATCTATGTGATGTATTGTGAGAGCTTGAGTAAGAATATCTTTTGGATTAGAGACGAGATTGGTTCAATTAAGGAACTATGAGCTTACAAGGAACTGTATTTAGAAAGATAAGTTATTGTTGATTTTTTTTTATATACACTTGTTTTATTTAGCAAGGATAGTACTAAAACTGTTTGGATAGTGGGTCCATATATGTTCCTTTCAACTCCTAACAGGATTGGCACAACTCTTAACAGGGATGGAATCTCCTAACAATGATTCAAAGTCTCCTAACAGGGACTTATATGTGCTAATTATATTTCATTGACTCCTAACAAGGTCCATCCTCTTACAAGGAACTTTTATATTAGTACATCATTTTGTGGTACCATCCCTGCTAGGGTTTTCCCTCTGATCAAGGATTTCCCTAGTTAACAAATCTAGTGTTATTATGTATGGTTATCCTTCTATGGTTCTTTCATATATTGTTTACATATTTTATAATTAAAGAAGATATTAAGAGTTTCTTTAGTTTCATAACTAATTAACCTTCCCCCTCGCAAGTTATCTTGGTACACTTTACTTTGTAACACTAAGCCATTCAAATATGTACGTGAGGGAAAGAGGGAAATCTCCAAGTCTCATTCCTCTTTATAACCCATTTTAGATTAGCTAGGACCCAAAGGAGAAAAGGCACCGATACCAATTTGGAATTATAAAGCAAAATACAATTCAAAGAAATATACTCTTTGATCCTTATAGGAAAATGTGTACGTAAAATTGAACCAATTGCTTAAATAATGTGAATCTAGATGCTAAGTGTATACAATCAACCCGATTAAGATAGAAATATAGGGTAAAGATATGAAAGGAAATAAAACATATTTCCTTAAAATATGTAGTATAAGATGTATTTTAGCTCCGAAAGTCTTGAATTTGAGCCCATTTCTAATTATTCAACTTTGAATTCCCAAATGAAATGATGAAAGAATAAAATTAACCCAAAAGTTGTTTTCTTAGAGAAGTAGAAAGGACTAGGTCGACTTGGAAGGACTAATTCTTGGGGAGTTGACATAGTAAAATGAATCTATAGAAAATTTGAACCAACTTCTCGAAGAAGCTTCTGAAGAGTAATTTTTTAGATCTGCATGCACAATTTTGCTATATGCTCCTATACAAAAAATTAATAGTTTTTGTTGTTTGTTGGATAAGGTCTTGCCTTGGTCAAGCCCTAGATTGAGGAATCAACCTTGTAAAATGTAAATGTAAATGACTAAAAATAAGATAAATGTTAGGATTCTTGCTTTAAACCCTTGTCGATGAGGATTTGTTTTGTAGTGTATATTATATCTTGAATTAGGTATAGGAATGTAGGGTATCTCCACAATTTACAATGGATCTACCATAATCGAATTATGGTGCCATGGATCTATGTGTGTATCAATGTAGAAGATAATGAATACTTCAATCTAGATCTCTGATAGGATTTACCACAAACAAAATTCAAAGTTACATGAAAATATAACCAATATCAAAAAATAATAAATTACACAAAAAAGAACACAAAACACCAAGATTATTATTAATATCTAGTAATTACAACCTGATTACAATCTACAATCCCTTAAAACTCAATACTACCACAAGAAGAAATCATCACATCAAATATTTAATGAAATCCCTAACCCTAAGCCATTTTATAAAAGTATTTTTTTTTTCTTTAGGGTTAAAATTAGTTACAACACATTGGCCCAAAAAAGTTGATAAAATAGCCCCAAACCCCATCGAGGAATTATGGAGTATGTTCAGTACTTACCCAATTAGTCACAAAAAAATAACAATCTCCCACTTGGGGACTAATCATGCTCCACACTAGACAATAGTCTCCCAATTGGAGATGGATGTTGTAGTAGTGCCGCTAATCCATGAGGCTCCCACTAGATCAAAACACCCTAGACTCTGCTGTTCTTTTATTTTGTTCCATCGAGAAGATCAATCAAAGATGAAGAGGAGCTCAAATTCTACCTTGTCACTACCTTTGTAACCATATCTAATAGATTAGCATGTGTATGTATCTTTTCTAGCTTTAATTGTCCATCATCCAAAACTAACCAAATGAAATGGTACCACAACTAGATGTGTTTTTCCTTTGAATGTAGAGAAAAATTCTTTGCTAGATGAATGAAACTCTAGCTATCTATAAATAAATAATTATCCCTCTGGTGTTGTCCCAATTCTTCTAGGAATAACTCAAGCCATATCATCTCCTTGGTTTCTTCTGTAGCAACAACATACTCTACCTCTATAGTGGATAAAACATTCACCTTCTGTAACCTAGAAACCTAGCTCACTGCTGCCCCACAAATAATAAATACATAACCTATAATACTCTACCTCTTATCAATATCCCCTATCAAATATAAGTCAACATAGCCCTGCAAGTTAGTAATAGAGCCCCCAAAGTGTAAAAACTTACTGGATGTTCCTCTCAAATATTCAAGATTCTATTTGACTTCATTCCAATGCTCAGTTCTTGGATGAATCATACACCTGCTAATGACTCCCAATGCATGTACAATATATGGCCTTGTACATACCATAACATATTGGAAATACAAATGGGAAATGTATACTTCTGAGAGTGGGGGTGAATTAGAAGTACTAATCTCTAACCAATAAAGCATTTAACTTTAAAACAATGCATGCATAAACATATTGAAATACAATGTAAAGTAAATGCATCCACATAAATACTTGACACTAGATATGATTACCCAAAAACCCTCCAATGAGAAGGTAAAATTGGGGTGGTGATGACACTTGCAATTCTTCGCTATTGTAGCAATAAAGTTCACCTATTAAGGTTACATAATTTGACCATTCTCATGATCTGCCTTCTGAAAGGCCTACCCTATTAAAGGCTTACAAAGGATTGTTAGATCCCACCTTGTTAAAGGATTTTAACACCCTATTAAAAGTGTGTCTAGTTGAAGGACTTTAGAACACTCATTTGGAATGTCACCATATTAAAGGATTTCATAATGATTGTTAAGTCAACCATAATACAAAGGATTTCATCCTACTAATACAGTTGTTAGAAAGTATAGTAGCATGTTTGATCTGATACACTAAAAATTTGGTATTGCTAATTTTAGATCTCAATTCAGTCCATCTTGATCCTTTCAGATCTAATATGAAATTTGTTGTATCCTCAATCCTCTACTATGATAACTAATCTTACAATTTTGTCCCTCTTCTAAGTCACCTTGAAAGTATACTTATTAATTCACCCCTTTCAATTCCTTGCATGCATTCTCTAATGCTCTCTCTCACATTCTAAAACATGGGGCTTCATCTCCCTTTAAAAAGACTTTGGCGGCTTAGGGTTAGGTATGAATCTACGATTGTGATTCATCCATTTTTCCTGCTCAATTCCTTCCATTTTTCTGATTGGTTGAAAGTTGATCACATAGGGAATTCAAATAGATTTGATCTTATCTTCAAAGATTCAATATCTATCCACATGTCAACTCAAAAATGGTTTACATAGTTGTTTGTGCCATCATAAACAACTAGGTCAATTCTATGTTACTCAACACTTGTTAATGTTGATGCTTGACACATACTATAATTCTATCTAGCTCAACACTTGAACTTGCCTAGCATCTACTATTCACTCAGCACTTGAAACTTTCTTGGAATCTATTGTTCACTCGGCTCTTGAACTACTCGGCACTTACTATTTACTTGGCACTTGATTTACTCTATATCTATACATATTATACTCGGCGTATGTTACTAGCTCGACATGAACTTAGTAAATTTCTTACGTGTGTTGATCGTCAATTGTCAAAACCAATCTAAGATCAACAATCTCCCCCATTGACATGAGTGGAAAAAACACTTAACTATATATGACAAATCTAATCTCCTCATGTATAATGTACATCTAGTTTGGCATATATACAAAACTTCAAAATCATTCAAAATTTTGTAATAGACTATATACCTCAGAATTTTGTGACTCTCCCAAAGTTAATGTGTCCTTTCTATATCCAAAATCTCTCTGAGTATATTTGCCTCTACTATTACTCTTTGTCTTCAATCATTCTAATACTCTCTATTTGATAGGTTCTAATATGCCCTATTTCTACTTTTCTATTTTTTACTCCCCCTTTCTTTGCTCTTCTCTCTATTTAATTTGTCTCCTTTTCACATGTCTCCCCCTTGCATATTTGTTTCCATATTTTATCTCCCCTTTTAAAATATTTCTCCCCCTTTTTGACACTTATTTCAAAGGGTCTATACACTAAGTGTGTATTTATCTAAGAAGATCTGATTTACTTCCATTACAATCTTGAGAGCAACATCCAAGTTATCTATTACAACATCTAATGATTTGATTTGGATAGTTGTCTCGACTGCAAGGTGAACTAAGCCATCCAAAGTTGAAAGATTAGGATATTTCTTGAGTACTATTTTAGCACAGGCTAGTTCCTTTTGTAGTATTTCCATGTGAGGGGTTAGGGAGGCTTGAATCTAGACTAGTTTGGCTCTTGTATTAGCCTCTTCTACTGTTAATACAACTAGTTCCTTTTTTGTGTGAAGCATTGAATAAAAGTTCTTCTCACTTTGAGCTAGATTTTGTGGTAATTGCATACTGGATATTTTCAAGTTTCTTTCTAGACTTAGAATCCTTTGGCTTGTTTCTTATGTGAAGAGTGTAGGGTCACACAATTTGGTGTATAGTGAGAATGTATTCTCAAGTACCTTCACTTTTTCAATCTTTCTAGCCAATTTGACTTGTGACTATGCTATTCCACTAGATATCTTCTCATTAACTTTACCTTGAAACTTCCTTTCAAACCATTCATGAGTTTTGCATTGGTTTCTTGGTCTTCATTTGTCACCTATTCAACAATTTCTGACAATTGTTCCAATATGAGCTTGGTTTCAATTAGGCATTTGCAAGCTGAATGCATCTAAAAAGATGTCTTTGATTTCATGAAGTGCTTGTCTTTGCTTATACTCCTTTCTATGTATTTCTTGGTTCTTCTTCCTTTCCAATGCCTCTTTCATCTCATTGATCTGTTCAAGGTTCATGGTTGCATAGTCATATTTTGGTATGACTATTTCCTCATCTAATGTTGGGTCTCCATAGTGAAGTACCCTTGTAACCTTTGTTGAGCTCAAGCTTGGTGCTAAAATTTGAAGTGGCATTGATCAGTGCTCAACTTCTAAAGGACTTTGGTAGGAGTGTCAATTGTTGGTAAATTAACCAATGTCTAAATGGCTTCCTACTCCTTTTCCTTTGGAATGTCCTTTCCTTCTTTTGATTTTTCTTGATCAATCACAATTATCTGTGGTGCACCTTGTGTTTGTGCAATAGGTATAGATACCTTTGTCTATCCTACTTTTTCCTTTGTGGGCTTTTTTGTAGTCTTAGTCTACTATTCAATCATAGCAACTTTGACTATAGTATCAACCTTTACTGATCCATCCTCTAATGTTTGCTCTTGAGGTTGACCACTAGTAGCTGTAGGGATGATAGAAGGTGGATCTTGTGTATATGCCCTATCCATAGTTATGTTAGCTACTACTTTTCGTAACTCATCCACACTGACCACCATTGGATTATCACACAAATTTTCCTGTAATGTGGATTGGTCAAGGATCTTCTTTAGATTCTCTATAGTTAGTGGACTGATGTTTTGAGCTAAACTGTAAGGAACATGTTTTACTTTTATTTTGACTATAGGTGTGTTTGTGTCATGTAGAGGGCTTAATGGTGGCAATTGTGTGTCTTGCACACTTTGATCTATTTGTTGCTCCTTAGTTGTTGCCATTTCATCTCCCTTTTGTTGTGTCTCCTCCACTATGTCACCATCCTTTTCTTTCTCAATTTCACCTTCCTTGTGATTATCTTCATCTTCTCCATTGTTCCTTCTCTCAAATGGATCTTCTTCTCCTTCCTTGACAATAGTCAAGCCATATATCAACTTCCACATTTGAGTTGATTTCTTTAAAACATCTTCAATATTGTTTTGAAGAATGTTGAATGCTCTATATTTGGGTGCAAATTTGCTACCATGTTTCTTGTTTGCCTTTGTTATTTACCCTTTTGATAATTCTGGCATCACTTATACCAATGTAGACTCTCTTATTTCCTTCTCCATATTTAGGCAATAATTCCATTTATTCTCAACAATTGAATATAAATCTTTGGGCATTGTAGTGTCAAATTCAAGAGGGGTATTCTTGAAATTTTCCATCATGGCATACATTGATTCTTCAACCTTATTTTGATCTTCTCTACTTAATTTAATAAAATCAATATTTTTCAAACCAGTTAAGTCTACGTTATCCCTAATATTATCACAAATTTTTTCAATATTAGACATGGGAGCATGACTTACCACACTTAACTAGCTTGTGTCCTCTGACTTGGTCCTTTCATCATCAGATTCTAGTTGTACAACACATTTTCTCCTGAATTTCTTCTACATAGGGCCTTGTTGTTTAGTAGCCTTCTTCTTCTCTTTTACTTGCTCCTTGGCCTTTTGAGTGGTGGCCCTTGTGGTGGCTCTTGTGGCTAGAGTAGTAGGCTTTGCAATGCTTGCTTTTGTAATTTTATTTCCCTTTGGCTAAGTTGCAGGTTGTGTCTTAGCCTTTCTCTTCTTTGGTTCTTCTTTTGTTGGTGCTTCCTTGGCTTGTTCCTCCTCAACACCTTCTTCTTCTTCATCTTCACCCATACCTTGGGTTAGGGAAAGATGTTCTTGGCCTTTCTCTTGTTCTTCCTCTTCTTCTTCATCATCATCTTCATCATTGTGTTCAACTCCCTCACCAAATTTGGATTTAAACTTCTTTACCATTTTATCCTTCTTCTTTAGGGTTGAGGTAGTTTTCAACTCCATTTCAACCTTGAATTTCACAAAATCATAGTTACCAAAGATTTTTGTTGACTTGTCAACTTCTTCTACAAGTAGTGCAGTAATGGTAGCTGATGCCTCATCTATGTTGATTTCAAAACCCAAAGGCCTTAGCCATCTCACTCTAGGTACTGCAACCTAGATAAAGGTGTAATAAATGTCTACCAAGAAACAAATGTCATTGTACTAATTCTCCACTAGGGAAACATGAATTCTTAGCCTCTATTTCATTGATTGCTTGAAATCCTCAAAGTAGCTAGTCATCACTGACTCAAAATTGTCTCCCATTTGTTCAACATACTCATTTATTTGTACAGCCACAGACCTATTGGTCTTCCATCCTACCTTAGAAAAAGAAGTAAACTCATTTTGAACATAAAATAATATGCATATCATTATGGAATCAAATTTATGTTGAGCACTTTTAGATCTCCTTATTGCTTCTAGGTTTTCCATCATTTGCTACAATTGTAGCTCTGCCAGATCATAAGAATGATATTTCTTCATAATCTTATAGCCTACATCTATTGCTATAGATGGCACACTATTTAGTGAGCTTGACTAATAGAATTTGTGTGATATGACCCTTGTTGCAAATTCAAGAAGCGGATCCTTGATAGTATCAATTGTCATTCCTCTCTTGTTCCACTTTGCCCTTGTATTTTTCTCAATTGCTTCTTTTGAGTCACTCCTTAGGGTCTTGGGACATTTTAGGGTTGGATATCCTATAACTGTATGTACAATCCTCTTTGACAGTTTGATAGGTCCTCCTTCTAGCCATAGGCATCCATCATGGATTCTGCTCAAGACAATTCTTATCCATTCCATTTTGAAGATAGTGGAGAAATCTAGGGCACGAGTTAGTCCCTTCCTCTCTATGATTTTGAATTCTTCTTTTCATACTCCATTTACACATATTTATCATATGCTTTATGAATTTCCATGTCTCCAATTCCTCCAACCTTGTAGTTATAACATTTCCTTACATCCTGAACCATTATGACCTTGGGTGGAATGATTGATAATGTGTCTGCTGGGTCATTTTTGTATGCAACCTCTAGAATAGCCCTAAAATCTAGTTTATTTACCTCATTACTAACCAACTAGACTTTAAATGGTTCCTTATCCTTAGCATTCTTAGAGCTAGAAGCCATTTTGCAAACTCGAGTTTCAACAAATATAAAATTACATAACTGTGTAACTTAGCACGTTAAGAATACCTTTAGATTGATGAAATGGTACTTGATCATTGTTTGAATCCATGTAATTACTTCAATATTGATAATTCTTTCTTGAAAATCACTTCTTTTCTCTTGTTCGCTCTTGCTCTATATTCATAATGATGATAAATGAGCAAAAATATGCCTTATACCCTTTCAAAATATAACATTTAATGCATGGTGCATGTACAACTATAAATTCAGCTTCTATGAAATTTCTACTTCAATTGACATCCATTTTTTTTTTCATCACTGGATAGCTACTACTGACTTAGCGTCAACTAACTTTGGTTGACAACTCGGTACACACTAGAATTTACTTGATAATTGAAGATGATTTTACACACTTGATAGTAAGATGAAAAATTAGAGTTTGACCTTGGTTTTTCCTTGTTGACTTGCATATTTATTCATGCTAATTTACCTTTTTCAACACTAACCTATCTTGGAACTAATGTATGATGAAGCATTTAAATATCAGTCTCATGTACCTCTTTTTGCTTAGTTTGTTGAGATGTGATTGCTTGATGTTTCAAGTGAAGTGATCCCTTCATTTGATGTGTTGTATTCATCTTTCTTCCTCCATGTTTTTTTCATCTCTCCTATAATGTGCTCAACATCTACCTTTCCTTTTCCCTTATTGAACTCTAAGTTAGGTGCTTTTGTCCTTGTTGGGCAATGCTTGCTAATATGACTAGTCGTCAAACAACTAAAGAATGTAGTTTGACTCAACCACTTGTTGTAACTATCACTGAAGTGTGTTCTTATAGAATTCTTAGGGATGTGTCCATACTCTTGAAAATAATGATAGCTATGTCTTGTATTATAATCCCAATTATAGGAATTTTCATGGCTTCTTCCCTTGTTTGATGACCATGTGGACTTGGATCTACATTCAAAGGCTTTGTGTCCAAACATTTGAAATTTGTAGCAACATCATTCAAATTTTGGTGCATGCATGATTCTGGTTCTACATTCATGTGCCTAATGACCTTGTTTGTTGTAACAATGTGTCATGTTCTTTGGCTTAGCATTTTGACTAGCATTCTTGCTCTTGCAAACATTAGTTGTGTGTCCTTTCTTTCCACAATGATGACAAGTTGGTTTAGAATCCTTAACTTTATTGTTTCTTTCCTCAGCATCTTTGGATGATTCTCCTTCTTTAGTGCTTGTGTAGCCCAATCCTAATGTGTCTTTACTGGATCTTGGAGATTTCAGTAGTTGCTAAAAGTACTTTATGGCTTCATTTTCCTTGTTGAAACTTTCAACAAACTCCTTTTCTCTTTTCAAGTAATTTTATAATTTCTCATTTTGTAACTTCAACGTAATTATCCCAATGTCCTTAACATTCAACTCATGATGGGCATTCATCATTTGACTTAGGGTGTCCAATACATGTTTGAGATCCTAGATAGCTCTATTCCTTTTTCTTCCAATCCGTTTGACAAAATTCTCTTTTCTTCTTCAATCATGGCCTTGTCTTCTATAGCTTTCTTATTTTTCTTGGTCACATCACATAGAAATATTTCTTGTGATTCTTGCTCCAACTTGAGATTTCTAATCTCCTTAGCTTGTGCTCTATTCTTGTCCATGAGATCCACAATCATTGCATCAAATTCATAGGAGTTACCATCTGCAAATAACATTGTGGTATCAATCTCTTTGTATTGAGTGTCATTTTTTTCCATAGCAATCTCTTTCCTTCTCTTTAGGAAACTTCTCAAGGCATTTTTGGCTTCATTTAGTTGTTGTAGTAAGAGACGTATCTCAATATCCTAATTTTTAATGGTCTTTGCCAACTTGTAAACTTCCATGTCAAGATCTTTTCTCCAAGCTGTAAGTCTTCTCCTGATGAGAACTCAACTTTGATACCAATTGTTGGAAATAAAAATGGGAAATGTATACTTCTGAGAGGGGGGGTGAATCAGAAGTACTAATCTCTAACCAATAAAACTTTTAACTTTAAAACAATACATGCATAAACATATTGAAATAAAATATAAAGTAAATGCATCCACATAAACACTTGACACAGATATGATTACCCAAAAACCCTCCAATTAGAAGGTAAAACTTGGGTGGGGATGACACCCACAATTCTTCACTACTGCAATAATAAAGTTCGCCTATTAAGGTTACATAATTTGACCATTCTCAAGATCTTCCCTATGAAAGACCTACCCTATTAAAGGCTTATAAAGGATTTTTAGATCCCAACTTGTTAAAAGTGTTCATGGCTAAAGGACTTTAGAACACTCACTTGGAATGTCACCCTATTAAAGGATTTCACAATGACTATTAAGTCAACCTTAATACAAAGGATTTCATCATGTTGATACAATTGTTAGAAAGTATAGTAGAATGTTTGATCTGATACACTTACAATATAATATTGCTGATTTTAGATATCAATTCAGTCCATCTTAATCCTTTCAGATCTGATATGAAATTTTCTCTATCCTTGATCCTCTATTTTGATAACTGATTTTGCAATTTTGTCCTTCTTCTAAGTCACCTTGGATGTATCCTAATCAATTCACCCCTTTCACTTCCTTCAAATATTTGCTAGTATCACCTCCTCACATGCATTCTCTAATGATCTCTCTCACATTCTAAATTATGGGGCTTTGTCTCCCTTTAAAAAGACTTTGGTGGCTTAGGGTTAGGTATGAATCTACGATTGTGATTCATCCATTTTTCCTTCTCAATTCCTTCTATTTTTCTAATTGGTTGCATGTTGATCACATAGGGAATTCAAATAAATTTGATCTTATCTTCAAAGATTCAAGATCTATCCATATGTCAGCTCATAAATAGTTTACATAGTTGTTTGTGCCATCACAAACAACTAGGTCAATTCTGTGTTACTCAGAACTTGTTAATACTAATGCTCAACACATACTATAATTTTGTTTGGCTCAACACTTGAACTTGCTTAGCATCTACTATTCACTTGACACTTTAAACTTGCTTAGCATCTATTTTTCACTCAACACTTAAATTGTTCAACACTTACTATTTACTTGGCATCTATACATATTATACTTGACATATGTTACTAGCTTGGCATGAACTTGGTAAATTTTTTAAGTGTGTTGACACTCAATTATCAAAACCAATCTGAGATCAACATAACTTACATCAAGCTTCCTACAAATGAAGCATAAGGTGTCTTGGACATCTTATCTTCCTCTTCTTGTGCCATTGAACACATCTCCTTAGTTAATTTCAAATGACTAGGAAAAGTTGTGCTGATAGCTTTAGCATTATCCATAGAGGAATGTTTCAAAACCTTCTCAATATAATCAGCCTAAGATAATCTCAAATTTATTTTCTTCCTATCTCTATAAATTTTTATGCCAAGGATTTGTTTTTTTGCCCCCAAATCCTTCATAGAAAATGAATGAGCTAACTATTCTTTTAACCCATTAATGTGATCCATGTTAGACCCAACTACAAGTATATCATATACATATAGACATAAACTAATGTAATTTCCATCATCCAACCTCTTAAAATAAACAAAATGATCTAAATGACACCTACTGTATCCATGATCATGCATAAAACTACCAAATTTTAGATACCATTCCTAAGGTGCTTGTTTCAAGCCATATAAAATATTCTTCAATCTACACATTAAGTTCTCCTTACCTTTGACCTAAAATCCTTGTGGTTGTGCAATATATATATATATATATATATATATATATATATATATATATATATATATATATATATATATATATATATATCCAAATCACCATGAAGAAAGGTTATTTTAACATCATGATTCTCCAAATGCAAATATTTAATAGCCACAATATGTAAAACAATGTGAATCAAAGTCATTTTAACAACATCAGAAAATATCTCATCAAAATCAATTCCCTTTTTTTGTGTAAATCCTTTCATAACTAACCTGACTTTAAATAGTTTCTTACCACCATCCTCTTCTTTCAACCTATAAACCCATTTATTATGTAACTACAGGAAACTTACATAAATTCCAACCCTTATTTGTCAAAAAAGAGTCCATTCCTTCTTTCATTGTAGACTCCAACTAAATATTTCTATCCACCTACATACCTTCATCATAACATTTAGGTTCACTAGCATTAGTTAGTAAAATAGAGTACAAAGAGGGAGATTTTTTTTTTTGGAGGTCTACTTAGCCTTGTTGATCATCTAACATTCACTAGGGTGTGTGGTATTTATTTTTATAGTTGTTGTAGAGCATGAGAGACTGCTAGATCATCTTTTGAAGTATCACCCAACACCACATAATCATTTTCTTTCTTCTCATGTTGCTACAACATATCTTTGTACAACAATTTCTCATTGAATATGACATCCCTACTTCTTACAATTTTATAGTTTTCAAAATTCCAAATCTTATAACCAAATTCATTAATTTCATATCTAAAAAATACACATTTCTTTGACTTAGATTCTATCTTGGTTCTATTTTCAAAATCTATATGTACAAATGCTTTGCATATGAAGGTTTTTAGAAAAGAATAGCTCACCTTCTTATTATTCCATGTTTCCTTTGAAATACAACCCAAAGGAGTAGATGGATCTCTAGTAATCAAATATACAATAATATTGATAGCCTCCACCCACATGTTTAAGGGTAGTCCATCATGCAACCTCATGCTCCTTGCATTCTCCATTATTGTCTTATTCATGCATTTAGCCACTCCATTTTCCTATGGAGTCCTTGGAACATTTTCCTATCTATGGATACCATTATAGGAACAATAATATTCAAATTATTTAATGTAATACTCACCACCATTATTAGATTTGAAATTTTTTATCTTTTTACTAGTCTCATTCTTAACCAAGCATTTCCATTTCTTAAAAGTTACAAATACATCAAATTTATGTCTAAGGAAATAAACCCATACTTTTCTAGATGCATCATCAATAAATGTGACATAATAATGAGAGCTACCAAGGAAAAATGCCTGATCTAGTCCCCATACATTTGTATGTAAAAGCTCTAATTTCTTAGTTTTCTTTTCATTCCCACTCTTCACAAAACTCACTCTCTTTTGCTTTCCATACACACAACTTTTAGAAAAATCCATATTGACACATTTCAAACTTGGTAAATTTTTTTTTGAATGAAGTAGTTTTATACCTTTCTCACTCATGAGCCCAAGTCTATTATGTCATAGCAATGTATCAAAATCTACAACAACTATTTGTTCTCCCTACTCAATTGCAACAACTATTCTTAAACATTCATTTTTCTCTATAATAATTAAAGTAGAAGGAACAATATGACCTGTACAAAGATATAAGATGCCTACTTTCACACCTTTTTTTACTACAAGGGAACCTTTTGAAACCTTCCAAATTTTATCTTTAAAGTAACTAATAAATCCTCATCATTGAGTTTTCCTTCTAAAATTATAATCCTACTCAGCCTTGGAACATATCTTACCTCATGTAGTAGCCAATGATTCCCATTTTGTAGCTTAATCTTAAGTTTTCTCTTTCCAAAAATCTAATAGGGTTTATTATCCCCAAAATAAACAAGCCAAAAATTCACTTAGACATAGTTAATAAAATTAACTCTATGGGGTGTAGCATGAAAATGAAGCCCCATAATCTAAAACTCAAGAATAATCAACACTTTCTAAAGAAAGAAGCAAAGCATCCTCTTCAGATTTGTTACTTACCAAATTTTCCTCCTTATTCATTTCTAGTTTATCTCCTTTATTGTTCTTTTACATCCAATAATCTTTCTTCTTATGCCCTGGCTTTCCATAGTACCAACAATCTCTTAGTCCTCTAGATTTAGACCTCTTCCCCTTTGACTTTCCTCTTGATTTCCCACTATCTGGAAAATTATTTCCTCTCTCAATTGTTCTGCCTCTTCTTTGTGTGTTAAAAGAAATTCCTGATGTAGATCCACCTGAAGTTTTCTAATGAGTCTCCTTACTCAAAATAGCACCAATCACATCATCAAATTTTAGGGGATTAGACCCAAAAACAAAATTACTCATAGCTATTACCAAGCCATTACAAGTTTCTACCAAAGAACACAAAATCAAGAGATCCTTAATTTCTTCATCAAAATTGACATTCATAGAAGAAAATTGACTATTATCTATATTAAACTCATTTAAATGATTTTAAACAAATCCACTTTCTTTCATCTTCATATTAAATAAATTCTTCATGAGAAATATCTTATTTGAAGCAGAGGGATTTTCATACAGCTTTGCTAGGGTTTGTATCAACTCTTCTACCATCTTTGCTTTTGTAATGTTAAATGTCGCCAATGGTGCCAGGCATAATTGAATGCTTCTAGGTGCCTTTCTATCTAAAATCTCCTATTCCTCATCTACCATAGTTCCCTTTCTTGGCTTTTCCTTCCAATAGATTCCATAAATACTTTTGATAGAGATAGTCCTCCATTTGAATTTTCTATAACTGAATGTTCTACACAATAAAATTCTCAACCTTCAAGTGACCCTCATCTTCCATCACTCCCAGTCAACTGTGAGACTTTCCTGTAGAGGATAATTGAAAAAATAACTACCTCACTCTGATACCACTTGATCGGATTAACTACAATTAGATATAAAAATTACATGCCAATATAACCAATATTATAAAATAATAAATCATACAAAGGAGAACACAAGACACCAAGATTTATCATGGTTCACTGAATCCCTGGGCTATGTCCACCAAATAGGGAATCCAATATTATTATTATCCAATGATTACAATCTAATTATAATCCATAATTCTTTATAGATCAATATTGCCACAAGAAGTAATCATCACATCACACATTTTATGAAATCCCTAACCCTAAGCCATTTTATACAAGTATTTTTTCCTTTTTAGGGTTAAAATTAGTTACAACATGTCGGCCCAAAAGAGTTGATAAAATAGCCTCAGACCTTGCCGAAGAATCATGGAGTATGTACAGTACTTCTCTGATTACTCACACCAAACTAACAATCTCTTCCCTTAATGGAAAAAAATAAGCTAGATCTTGAAGAGAAAATTCCCACAAAGGACCCTTCAATGCTTGATAGAAATATCCCTTGCTTGAATGCTTGAACTCCTTGAATATATTACTTTTCTTCAAAAGGATATAAATGCTTGAGCTTGAGAGAGGTACTTATGTTATGAGAATACAATATGAAAATGAAGCCTCCAAGCCTTCTTATATATGATTTTTTTGGTTGGGAAAACAATACAAGATGACTAGAGAGAAGAATTAAACCAATCAAGCCCCCAAGGATTTTTGAGTCCTAAGCTCCATAATCGTTGTGGATAAGGTTGACCTAGTTTGACCATGACCTAGACAAGGTTAACCTAGTCTAGTCTTGATTGACCTAGGTTGAATTGGTCCTAGAGGTTAGGATAGTGTATCCACAAATAGCTTAGGTAGTTACAAGAAGGAATAATAGAGAAAGTGGAAGGAGATGGGGAAAAGAGAACATTGAGAACAGGTTCATCCATGGTCCAAGAAAGGAATTATAGAAAGGGTGCTAAAAGGTCTTAAAAGGAAAGTGCATTAATTTCAAGATGGCACACTAGGTAGACAATGTTAAAATTACTCTAAAAATATTTTAATACCTCATTCATGAGTTGCATGAATGTGTTGGTATCTCTAAATATTGTTGTCTATTAGTGTTAAACACTCAATCATATACAAGGCAGAGTTAGACAATCATCACTATGACTGAGCTACTTTATGTTGGCTAAGTCATGTGAGATGCTTGTAAATAATTATGTCTATGTTGAGATCTATAGTTGTTGAGAAAGCTTTTGGTCTCTAACTATTTTTAGTATAAGTTGAGCCTAATGATTGCCAAATAGTCTGAGCATATTGATGCCAAGCACAGTATAGACTAAGCAACAACAACAAGAATAATGAATGCCAAGTATCAGAGACAATAAGTGATGAGAAATGAAATTTTGATATTTAATTTAGAAATGATACAAACTTTGAGCTAAACTATTTCAGGATGAAATATACATAACATTTAATATTATTAGAGGTTGTTATAAAGGTTATTACATATTTATGATGTGGACCACATATCCCTATGAGTGATGATCAACCAATCAGATGAAGAGGCAAAAAAGGTAAGTGTCTAGAAAAATCTTTAAGAAATATTTAAATAGAGAAGATCAAAACCCTATTTTGAATATGGAAAAAGAGTGAGCAAGATATCATGCAATCATAGAACAAACCAAGCATGAAAGTAAGAACATTACAAAGAAGGAAAAAGAGACAAGTGTTGTTTTTGCAGAACAAATGAAGCAACCTTATCAAGAAGTGAAGGACATAACAAAGATACATTAGATTAAATATCAGATGGATATTGAAGAGAAGAGATCCATAATCAGCACTAGAGTCTAGATCAAAGGATCAGGTACTAAATCATAAATGAGTTAGGGATAATATCTTAATAGAGTAGTTTTAATAGACCTTTTTCTAAATCTCTTAACCGATTCCTTACTTCATCATAAGTGTAAAATCCTCTCATAAGATAAGACCTAATAGTCTTAACAACCTGTAACATGGCAAACCCAACACAAGTTAGATCATAAAAAATTATCAAGATTGTAACCCTAATAGGTTAACTTTATTACTATAGTGGTGGAGATTTCTAGGTTTCATCCCCACCACAATTTTACCTTCACCTTGGAGGGGTTCTGGGTAACCTAATCTTTGTGTTATGTGCTTATATTTAATACATGTGATTGATAGTTAGATTTACATGTGTTACACCATTTTATTTTGTAAGTTATGCTATGTATGAATTAGATATGAGATGAAAATGTGTTGAAGACACTAAAGCTATTTTAAGGGATAAAATTTTATAGATCCTGATTCACCCCCCTCTAAGTATCTTGTAACCTAATTAAGACCTCCAACAATTAGCGTCAGAACATTATTTCTCTTGAGAAAATCTAACAAATTGGGAGTTCAGATCTTGGAAATGGAGGCTTACAAATTGGGAAAGGTTATTGACAATCACATGATTGACATCTAGCTCATACTTCAACAACTTGAAGTAGCAAGACAAGAACTGAGGAAAACTCTAAAAAAGAGAATGGATATGGTCATTTAGCTAAATGACATGAATTATGAAGAACTTGAAAGTCAAGGACTATTTGACACTAGAAATTCTAATGATAGTGATGCAACAAAAATAGATCTGCTTGAGAAGAACAATATGATACATGAATAAGTCAGAGGATTAAAAAGGGAACATGAAGTTTGGTTAGAAATGCTATGTAAAGTGATCGAACAAAAGAAGAAAGCTAAAGAAGACAAGGTTGTGGCTAAAGAAGACAAAATAAAAATGGCTATAAGACTTGAAGAAAGGTCATCTAATATGCAAAATATTACAAAAGCTCAACTAGACATGATGAATGAACTGATGCTTGCAAATTAAGAGTTAAATAGGAAAGACATAGAAATATCAAATTTGATATTACAGATTGACTTTTTGAGGAAGGAATTGAAAACTGAGAAATATCTTATGGAGAAGATGAAAAAGCCTAATGAAGTAATAAAGTACCTTGAACAATTGATGGAATTACCTAAGTCATTTGGCAAAAATTCCAAACAATAATATATATATTGGAAACAATTGGTTAATTGTGTATTGTCTTTGATGTTACATAAGATGTCATATCATTATCAGTTAGTGTATGCTAAGCTCACTCAGGTGATAAAGGTAGTTTCTTATATCTTCTGAGAATTCCAAAGTTTTTCTAGTTTAGAAGAAAGGTCCTACCAATTTCACTTGGTTGTCAAAGGGAAGTTTGTAGAAGTTGAGTGTTAATCGAGCTCACTCAATTAATGAAGAAAAAGTTGGATGGAATCAGTGTTAACCGAGCTCACTTGGTTACTAAAGGAACTTTGTGAATATGCACTATTAACCAAGTTCACTTGGTTAACATACAAAAATCATTTATGATGTCTCTTAAGCATGGTTGGCTAATGAAGGATTTTCTTTTTTTGACATATTAAGTTCAATTGATTTAGTTGTTGGTTTTAGTTAACTGAGAAGATGAATATTAAGTATTCTAATTTGTATTCAAGCTAACTTGACAATGTGTATGATATAAATATAAGGTCAAGCTGAGGATTGAATAAGAAAAATAAGTGAAAGTAATTAGAATATTTAATGATGCTTAGAGGAAGTGAATTAGAAGGATAAGCAAAAATCCTTGTTGAGATGCAAAGATACATTCAATCAGGAAGGATCAAGTATACAAGCCAGAATTAAGATCTATAATCAGTAATTTAGTTACATAAAAAATTAGCTCATCTCATTTTTACTCTCTAACCATTATTTACTCTCTAACCATTATAGCAATGATCTAAATCTCTTAACTGAGTTGGCTTAACAACTATTTGTAAATCCTCTAACAAGGTGACATTTCTAATTGAATTGTCTGAAGATGTCTAACAAGGTCACTCCTAATAGGATGATTAAATCCTCTAATAGAGTCACACCTAACAATGTGTTTTGTAACCTTTAACAAGGTTGGCTCCTAATATGCCTCACTTCAAAAGAGTGAAAATTAATAAGTAGTTGAAATTGGCAGTTTTTACCAAATTGAGTTTCCACGTTAAATCTTGGTGTCAATTGTGTTCATGCTATTTCTTTTATATGTATGCAACTAAGTTAAGTAAGATTAATCACAGATAATATCTTAAAGATTTTCATGTTAAGAAGTTACCGATTTATTTTAGTGTTTATCAAGTTACAATATCTGCTAGTGTAAACCAAGTGCATGTGTGTTTGTCAAGTTACAATAGAATACAATTTATATAGAGTATTGATTTGTACTAACATCTAAGAGATCTAGGATTTATTTTTGTAGTAACTAATTCACCTCTCCCTTCTTAGTTACTCATCTTATATTTCCAACAATTGGTATCAAAGCTTTTGGTGCTTGTAGAAAAGGTTTCAAGGACCCAAGCTAAAGATAAGGATATCTTATAGAAGGGAGATTCCAAAGTTGACCAAAGATAACTTCAAGGAAAGAAAATAACTCATAAGGCTACACTTGGCAACCATTAGAGATACAGGGCTAAAGAATATAGACAAAAAATACAAGGCTCCTACTAGAACTATAAGTGTTGAAGAAATTGTAGAGAAGAAGAGTCATAATATCATGATGATTGATATTGCTTCATCTCTCAACTATGTTGAATTTGATGAATTCAAAGATTGTGGAACTGCTCATGAAATGTGGATCAAACTGAGGGATATCTATGGAGGAGATGACAATGTAAGGAGAGACAAAGTTGAAAGTCTTAGAGGTTAGTCTAATTAGATGAAAATGAGAGAAGATAAAGATATCACAAAATATGTTGATAGAATCAAAACCAGTATCAATGCTATCAAAGCCTCCAATGGAACAATTGATGATGTAATAGTGGTAAGAAACATACTTAGAACTCTTCTTCCTATCTATGCAATCAAAGTGTCTACTATTCAAGAGATGACATGTAATCCAAATCACTCTATAACTTTAGATGTTCTAGTTGGAAGATTGATAGCGTTTTAAGTAGAGAACTATGTTAATTATACTCCTAGTTTTAGGAATCTTGAATCTGCATTTGAAGCTAAAGTATTACTCAAGAAGAAAGATAAAAGGTCTAAAAGAAAACAATATGAAAGTGAAGAGGAAGATAGTTCTGATAGTGATCTTGAAGCAATTGAAGCATTTCTTGCAAGAAGGTATCCAAAAGGTAAAGGAAAGTATAAAGATAAAATTCCTCTAATCTATTTTTCTTGTGAAGAAGTTGGACACATTGTGGCAAGGTACCCAAATAGAGAAGACATCAATGAAAAGAAGTACAGTAAGTTCAAAGGCAAGAATGATTTTAAGAACTTCAAGGACTACAAGGACATAGGTAAGAAATCTTGTTTTATTGCTAAAGATTCAAATAGTAGTGAAAATGATGAAATGGTTTACATTGCTGTAAAAGATGAATTTGATGATGAAGGAGATAAAAGGGTACTTATCTCTCATGTTAGAAAAAATGATACATGGATTATTGATAGTGGCTACTCACATCAGATGACTAGTGATAGAATACAATTTGAACATATGGAACACTATGATGGTGGCAATGTGAGATTTATAAACAATGAACTTTGTTGCATAAAGGGAAAAGGTTGTACTTCACTAACCAATGAACTTAGATGTGGCAATGCTTACTATGTTTGAGGTCCTAAGCATAATCTACTGAGTGTGGCATAGTTGAATAATGTTGGATTCAAGATAGAATTCATGAATGGGAAGGCCAAACTACTAGATGGAAAAGAAAATCTGGTTTTGTTTGGCAAACAACAAAAGGTAACCTATTCTACCCAAATCTCAGTGAAAGTTCATGTTTTGTTGCTCAAGTAAGAGAAGGTTAGTTATGGCATAAAAGTATGTGTCATGTCAAGATTAGAAAAAATAGAAGAGTAAGAGGTATTCATAGTTTGAGGAAGGTTGATATAGGGCTACGCAAAAATTGTCAAATTGGTAAAATGTGTAAGACAAGTTTCAAAAGAAAAGACTATCATTTAGAAGAATTCTTGAAGCTACTACATATATACTTATGTGGACCTATTGGAATAGAGAGTTATAGTGGAGATAAGTATTTTATTATGTTTGTTGATGATTATTGTAGAGTGGTGATTGTAGTATATCAAAAAGAAAAATTGAAGTTTTTCAAAAGTTGAAGTAGTATCTAGCAATAATAGAGAAAGAAACTAAAAAGAAGTTGAAATGCTTGAGATCAGAAAGAGGTGGTGAATTCATTTCCAATGAGTTCAATGAATTCTACATTGAAAAATGAATTAAGAGATAAGTATCATCCCTTGGCACACCTCAACAAAGTGGTATATCTAAAAGAAGGAATAGATCCATCATGGATTGTGAAAGAACCTTGATGATAGAAAAAAGTGTTGTAATCAAATACTGAAAGCAAGTAATCAGTATTGTAGTGCATACCTTGAATAGAGTCCAGTTGAAGAAAGACTCAAATCAAACTCCTTATGAAATATGGTATGGCTACAAACCCAATGTAAGTTAATTGAAAGTATTTGGTAGAAAATTTTATATCTTGAAGGAATCTAGGAAAGGTGAATTGATGTCAAAGGTGATGAAGGCATATTCCTAGGATACTCCTATAGAAGTAAAGCATAAAAATGTTTGAATCTATCTAATCATAATATCATAGAAAGTTCACATGTGAGAATTGATGAATTTGCAAAAGAAGAGTGAAGAGGAAAGAAGAAAAGACTTGAGGATTACAGTTTTTTATTTATTATGAACCTAATACCATGCCAAATCTACTTGGGAGTTAGGAGGCTTCACTTCCCAAGTCCCCAAAATCTCCAAAAGCTACTAAGTTCCATCCAATGTAACCCAAGTCATAGTCAAACACTACCAAGCTAGTGCTTGAGAAAACTAAGTCAGAAGGACCCAAGTCACAGATAGTGGGACTTGAGCTTAACATAGAAGATCATGAAGAGGACAATGGAACACATTCTAAATCCAAAGAACTTGTGTTAGCAAGATTTTTTAGAAAGTATCATGCACCTAATCAGATCATTGGATACAAGTCAAATGAAACAATGATAAGAAGTGAACTGAAAGGTACATGTTTTCTTATTGAATTTGAACCTAGAAATGTTAAAGACACTTTGGATAAATAAAGTTGGATTGAATCTATGAATGAATAAATAGAGAAGAATAAGACTTGGACTCTTATTCCTAGACCCAAGGATAAAAATGTAATTGGCACAAAGTGGGTATTCAGAAATAAGCTAAATGAAGATCGAGAAGTTTCTAGAAACAAAGAAAGGTTAGTTTGTAAAGGTTATTCTCAAGAAGAAGGTATTGATTATGGTGAAATTTTTACTCTTGTTGCAAGATTAGAAGGTGTTAGAACTTTACTAGCATATGTAGCATATAAATAAATTAAAGTTTAACAAATGGATGTAAAATCTACATTTTTGGATGGAATTTTTGATGAGGAAGTATACATTAAACAATCTAAAGGTTTTTTTTGTAGATCCTAGCAAGAGAGATATGGTCAGTAAATTACACAAAGCTTTGTATGGTCTCAAGCAAGCTCCTAGAGCTTAGTATGAAAGACTTCATAAATATTTGATAAAGATTGGTTTTCAAAGAAAAAATGATAACAACAATCTATACATTAAAGAAGGACCAAAAAAAAAGATTTTGTTGGTAGAAATATTTGTGGATGACACTTTATTTATAGGAAATGATGACTTATGCAGGGAATTTTCAATAGAGATGAGTAAATAATTTGAGTTGTCCATGTTTGGAGAGATAGAATTCTTTGTTAGAATGTAGATCCAATATTAGAAGAAAAATGGTATCTATATTACTCAATCCAAACAAATCATGAAGATACTAAAGAAGTTTGGGATGAAAGACTCAAAACCAATTGGAACACCTATGTCTACTAGACATAATATTTCCAAAAATGATGATTCAAAAGAGGTAGATCAAACCACATACAAATAAATGATTAGAAAACTAAAAAATGTAGTGCATACAAGGCTTGATATTGCATTAGCAGTTGGCATGGTGGCAAGATTCTCAACAAATCTCAAAGAAAATCACATGATGGCAATCAAAAGAATCACAAGATGTTACAAGCTAGAGTTGTTTTTGCACCAAAAGATTGACTTGTTAATACTTGGTACAACCACTAGACTTATAAAAAATAGGAGGTAGTTAAGCCATGTCACAAATCTTGATGGGGAAGGTTGGCTATTAGTCCAACAATTCCCCTTTTAGTGTTACCTAAGGAGATTCAAATCTATGACCAAGCTTTGATACCACTTGTTACAAGCTAGAGTTGCCTTTACACCAAAAGATCGACTTGTTAATACTTAATACAACCACTAGACTTATAGATCACAGGAGGTAGTTAAGCCATGTCACGAATCTTGATGGGGAAGGCTGGCAGTTAGTCCAACACTAAAGAATATGGTTTATCGTACAAAAAAGGAGGCAACTTGGATATGAAATCATTCATAGATGCTGATTGGGAAGGAAGTATTGATGACAAAAAAAGCACGAGTGGTGGAGCATTCTTTCTTGGTAAAAGACTAGTGTCTTGGACAAGCAAGAAGTAGAATTGTATTTCTTAGTCCACAATAGAGGTAGAATATGTGAAAGCAATAATGAATTGTTCTAATATTTTTTGGTTCAAGAAACTATTGGCAAGTATGAAAATAGAAATCAAGGATCTAGTGTTTATCTTTTGTGATGACACCAATGCAATTAATATATCAAAGAATCCTATGATACATACTAAAACCAAGAACATTGCTATAATTTTTTTTTTTTTAAAGAATTGGTCCAAGATAAAGAGGTAAGATTGGAATATGTGAATACAAAAGAGAAAACTGTAGATATATTCACTAAGCCATTACCTAAGTCTGCATTTTTATATCTAAGAGGTAGGTTTAGGGGTCATTCCCCTATCTAAAGCTCACTAAATACAATTTAGTGTTGCATCAACCAAAGAATGTTGTAGATCAGACAATTGATGTAGTATTGAAAAGATACATTACAAATGAATTAGTACATAAGGTACATTGATATTCACTAAACATTATCTTTGGCATGAGATGTCAAAGAGGGAGAGTTTGGTTGTCATGTCAAAATAAATTTTGTTTGGTGAAGTCAAAGAGAAAGAACTTGGTTTGATATAAAAAAGGGAGAGTTTTCTATTAGAAGAAGATGTTGAAGGTAGAGTTTTGCTAATAGAGGGAGAAAATAAAGGCAGAGGGAGTTCACACTAATAGAGGGAGTTCTCATGGATGAGAATTAGAATGAAACTAAGGACGTGTTCCTTTCTTTATTCTTTCTCTAGAATTTCATTGTATTATGACATGTTTTTTTGCCATCAATGCCAAAGATGGAGATTGTTGGGAATAATTGGTTAATTGTGTATTTTTTCTGATGTTACAAAAAATGCCATATCATTTCTAGTTAGTGTAGGTTGAGCTCACTCAAGTGATGAAGATAGTTTCTTGTGTTTTTCAAGAATTCTAGAGTTTGCCTAGTTCAAAAGATGGTGTCTACTAAGTTCACTCAGTCATTAAAGGGAAGTTACAGAGTTGAGTGTTAACTAAGCACACTTAGTTAATGAAGGAAATTTCTGATGGAACCCATGTTAACCGAGCTCACTTGGTTACCAAAGGAACTTAGTGAATATATAGTTTTAACGTAAGAAAATTATTTTTGAGTTAGTGTCTACTGAGCATGGTCAGCTAAGGAAGGATTTTCTTGTTTTGTAATATTGAGTTTAATTGATTTAGTTGTTGGTTCTAGCTAACTAAGAAGATGAATATTAAGTATTCTAATTTGTATTCAAGCTGACTTGACAATGTGTAAGATATAAATACAAGGTCAAGTTGAGGATTGAATAAGAAGAATAAGTAGAAGTGAATTAGAAGGATAAGAAAAATATCCTTGTTGAGCTACAAAGATACATTCAATCAAGAAGGATCAAGTATTCAAGCCAGAATTGAGATTTTTAATTAGTGATTTAGTTACATTAGAAATTAGGTCATCTCATTGTTACTCTCTAATCATTATAGAAATGATCTAAATCTCTTAATTGAGTTGGCTTAACAAAAATTTGTAAATCCTCTAACAAGGTGGCATGTCTAATTGAATTGTCTAAAGACCTCTAACAAAGCCACTCCTAACAGGGTGATTAAATCCTCTAATAGGGTCACACCTAATAGTATGTTTTATAACCTTTAATAGGGTTGGCTCCTAATAGGACTCACTTTAGAAAAGTGAAACTAAGTTAAGTAAGATTAATCATAGATAATATCTTAAAGATTTTCATGTTAAATAGTTACAAAATTATTTCAGTGTTTATCGAGTTACAACATTTGCTAGTGCAAACCAAGTGCATGTATGTTTGTTGAGTTACAGTAGAATACAATTTATATGGAGTATTGAATTTTACTAACATCTAAGGGATCTGGGATTTATTTTTGTAGTAACTTATTTACCCCTCCCCTCTTAGTTACTCCTCTTATATTTTCAACAATATAAACCAATATTCTTCCACTAAAGAAGGAGATTCATCCAAGAATGGAGAATTGAGGAATGCCAAGGCAAAAGGAAATCCTACATGCTATCATTATGGTAAACTAGGTCATATTGCAAACGTCTATAGAAACAAAAATGGTATGCAAAACCCTAAACCTAGTTTATTGGTTATTAATTTTACTTCAAGAAGTAATGACATCAAATACATGAGTGTAGATCAAGAATGAAGAATACATCTACTGCACCTAGATTTGAAGGTTATTGTTACAATTTTCAAAAGTTTGGACATAAAGCATATGAATGTAGATTATAGGAAAAACCCTACTGGACAAACAATGCATCTAAGATTTTTTTTTTCTAATTGTCACAAGATTGGACATGTGAATAATAATTGCAAGAAATGAGCACTTGTACCAAACAATGAACACAAAAATAGTAAAGGAGAAGTGGATGTTGAACAAAAAAATAAGGAGATGAATCAAACTTGGAAGAAAAAAGGTGGAAGCTATAGATAACAGAACAAATGAAGTCAAGGTCACCCTATCTAATGGAGAAGGTGATCACACCACCTTGAATTGATCAAGAAAGGTATGTAAGGAACTATATATCTAATGATATATCTTACATCAGTTTCTAACATAAGATGTGACAAAGTTTATATTTGCATAAGTAAAGATGCACAAGAAAAAATATATGAAAATAATATTGTAAAAGAACCATTTACAGAGTTAGTGTCGAACATTAGTAAAATTGTCTATATTGACCAAGCATTATAATATGGAATAAGTACTTAAAATGTCAAACGAATGTATAGGCTCAGTTAGATTGAATAGATCAATCTATATAGTGAAGACCAAATTTAAAAGGTAAAACATTAAGTGAGAGAACTTGATTCTACCTAACAGTAAATGTAGCATTAATAGAGACCCCAATTTGAGAAAAAGGAAGTATATATTGAACACATTAAGGTAGTTTTCATACCTTGCATTTATATTTTGAGAGCATGGAGCAATTTGAGAGACAAAGTGATTAAAGTAATTTGAAAAAGAAGCTTAAGGTGAAAGTTTGATCAAGTAAATATTTAATATGTGAGGAGTTGTTCATAGAAAAAGAAAAAGTTTCAAACCCTAATAAGGTAAAATGGAAGCTTCATCATCCATAGGAAATAGCCAAGGACTAGAGGTAAGTAAGATTCAATTGGTGAGGAGTGATGCTTGTCCTCCACAAAAATTTTGAGTTATGGCTAATATTTCTATGAAAGGTGATTCAATGGGTGTGTTATCCTTGATACCACCTAAAGTAATCATCATCCATGATGTACAACATTGTTACTTTTGTAAGAATGGAGAAGTTGGTGACTATGAGATTTGAGAAGCATATAAAAAATTATGTGACAAAGGAGTTTTGAAGGATGACATTAAAATTATAGAGAGGAAAGGGTTGAATAGCACCCTAGATTTTGAAGAATTTCAAGATTGAATGGATCAAGGCAACACTGAGAAAAATCCTTGATATGTAGCTATTACTAGATAATGGACCTCTTGAGATATCAAAGAAAATGATTCAAAACGCTACATGGAATCTTGCATTAGATAAGAAGAAGACTGTACATTAACTGAGAAGAGAAGAAATTGAGGCCAACACAAAGGTTGAGTGGAATTTATGAGGGTTGTCCATCTCTACCATCACTGATCCAAAGACACAATATATTGAAAGCATGAAGGTATTTTTCATACCTTGCATTCAGATTTTGAAAGCATGGAGAAATTTGAGTAACAAAGTGATTTGAGAGATTTGAAAAGGAATTTATGGCATAAGTTTGATCAAGTGAAGATTTATGTTGAGACAAGTTGTTTAGAGGACAGAGTTAAAAATCCCTAATGAGAAAATATGACAACTTCATCATCTATAGGAAAGAGCCAACGAATAAAGGTAAGTACCATTCAATTGGTGAGGAGTGATTCTTGTCCTCCACCAAAATTTTGAGCTATTCTTGAGATTTCTATGAAAGGAAATTCAATGTGTGTTATCTTTGATACCACTTAAACTAATTATGATCCATGATCCATGATACATGTACAAAGTTGTTATATGTGTAAGATTGGAGAGGTCAGTGATTATGAGATTCGAGAGGCATATGAAAAATTATGTGATGAAGGAGTTCTAAAGGACAAATTCAAAATTGTTGAAAGAAAAGGGCTAACATGTGCCCTAGAATCTAGGAGAAACTTCAAGATCAAATGGATGAAGGTGGTACTAAGAAGAATCCATGAAATGAAGATATGGATAGATAATGGACATGTTGAGATATCAAAGAAGATGATTCACAAGGTTATAGGGTATCTTACATTTGATAAGAAGAAGATTGTACATTGTTTGAGTAGAGAAGAAATTGACACTAACATAGAGGCTAAGTGGAATGGACAAGGATTTTCCATCTCTACCATCACTGATCTAATAATTGAGTTCATAGTTAGAGTAATTTCTCACAAATTCTATCAATCAAGTAGATTGAATAGTGTGTCATGTATGGTTGTTGACCAGGTATGAAAAATTGTCATGAACAATCATGAATATGATCTTCCTAAATTATAGAGATTACAGTTGGAAAAAAACATGACATCAATTAGAAAGGTGAAGAATTCAATGTGTAAGTTTGAATCATTAATTAAGTGCATTTTTTTATATGTCTAGAATTATTTTCCTAGTATTGGTAACATTTTTTTGGAGTAGGGAATGTTGTGATGTGGAGTCTACTCAAACTCAGAGGTTTATTCAGTGTGGTTTTCTCCCCATATTATTTCTATGCGAATTTTGGGGCATCACTCCCAAGATAGGGTCAAGGGGCACACCCTTGTGAGGTCCTAGGGTAGTGCCCCAGGTGCACTCCCTATCACAGTATAGTGTGGAGTCAAGGGGCAATACCCCTATGGGTGTTTTTGGGGGTAGCTCCCCTAAAGCCAAAAAATGACCTTATATTGTAAAAGGCATCGATTACTATTTTTCTTATTGGACAACTTATTCTAGTCATAATTTGTAAGTGGTAAAATCTTGTATAAAAAGGCTTAAGGTTAGGGATTTCATAATGTAATGGTGATATTGTAGCTTCTTGTGGCAGTATTTAGTTGTAAGGGATTGTGGATTGTAATCACTAAATAATAATAATATTGGACTTGCTATTGGTGGACATAGCCCAAAGATTGGGTGAACCACATTAAATCTTAGTGTCTTGTGTTCTCTTTTGTGAAATCTATTATTTTTTGATATTGGTTATATTTTCATGTAACTATTATTTCTGCTTGAGGTTAATTCTAATAAGGAAAACCAGTAATGAGACAAATCAATGAATATATACCTTAGGAGAAAAATTTGAGAATGTTGTTAATATGTATTTGAAGAGTTCAAATAGAGAATGAAAATAAGGATGAGAATACAAGAAGAGTTAGTAATGAAATTCTACATTGATGTATGCTTTTTAGTGGATATATATAACACATTTTTATAGGCAGTAAAGCTTAAGAAAGCATGGCTCAAGTCATTTGACTATGAGATTGATAGTGACAGTGTGAGTACAACTATTGTTGCACTACTTAAAGAGGAAATTGATACATAAGCATAAACTTTTGATAAGTATGAAGAAGCTAAGGCAATAATTACTATTGATATCAAAATATCTTCTAAGGAGAAGAAAATAAAGAAAATGACTGAAAACCTAGAGGAGAAACTAGGCACACAAGGAAAAGGCAAAGAACCATTTCAATTCACACAAGATCTTAGAGAAGATTAATATGGAGACAATAGTCATGATGAGGAGGAGGAAGAAGAAGAAGATAAGGGTAAAGCCATAGTAGTGGTCAATCCACTAGCAAAAAAAGCTAAAACTGTAAAGATCATAAAGCCTAAGGCTAAGGAGGTTGCAAAGAAGCCACAAGTGACACCCCTCTCTCCTCCTACACCAACCAAGCCAAGAAAAAGGGTGACAACAACTAGTGCCAAGTATTAAATAAAGAAAGGGGTAGTTAAGGTTACAAGACCGAGCGGTTGTAACATAGAAAAGAAGAAAACTCAAGCCCTTGTGAGCCAACCAAAGAGAAGATGATTGGTAAAGAAGAAAGAAGGTGAAGAAGATGATGAAAGGAGGACCGAACTAGAAGAACCAAGACAATACCAAGTCACAATACCCAAAAGACCAATAAATATTGACGAGGTATGTGTTGATATTAGGAGCTCTGCAAGCTTATCCAATTTCATATTTGTAAAGTATGATACATTGAATAATGGAGAAAAATCTAAAGTAGAGGAGGCTATGATATATATGATGGATAATGATAAATTGGTTGTTAATAAATTGAAGATGAAGATTCTAATCAATTTTTATAATAGATTAGATAAAATATGACAACATGCATCCATAGTAGAGAAATATGTAAGAAAAGGCACATTAGCCAAGATTATGCCTGATTTATAGAAAGAACAGAAGGCAATATTTTTGGAGAAGTATATAAATTGATTTTTTCCTAAATTAATATTTTTTTATGATTCTTTAGAATAAAATTGAACTTGTAATTCAATAGAATGACTTATTATGGAAGAGTATTCTTGGTCTCTATTGACATATCAGTTAAGTTTGTTATTAGTGACAACACTTATTGATATTTTGTATGGCTACTGAGCTCATTGAAAAATCTACAGTGTTTGCCATGTATTTCTATAGCCACTAAATTCTATAGTTGCTACCAAGTCTTCTGGACTAATTCTAGTGGCCACTGAGCATTCCAGTTGTTACCAAGGGAATTCAGTTAGTGTGAAGTACAACAGTTCAAACTAAGCAAAATTAGGTAGTGTGAAGTCTAGTAGTTCAACCTGAGCACTCCAGTGGTTACTGAGCTTTGTAGTTTCTACCAAGCTAGTAGTTCATGTGATGTGAAGCTAGTGTTAACCAAGCCATATGCAAAGTTAGTATTTACTGAGTGAAGTTATGGTAAAGTAGTAATTCAATTTATGCCAAGTGAGACAGTATCTACCGAGTCACCAGTGTAGACTAAGTTCAAGACTACTTTGAGGTGAATAGTATGGATTGAGCTTCTACTTATACTCAATGCATTATGATGCTAAGTAATGATAGTAGGCACTAAGTATCCAAACTTCACCAAGTTAGTATTCATAACCTGAATGTCTTCATATGGGCTAACTTTGTAATTTTGGTGTTAACTTGTATAATGGTCGACTTTGTTATTATGTAAATTGGATTTCTATATATTAATGTATTATATCATATCCAATCTATGTGTATATGTAATTCATGAACATAAGTGCATAAGAATACAAATGTGATCAAGCAACAGATAAAATATATATTGAAGGCCATATCAAAAAAGGTAATCAATACTTCAAGGAATCTCTATCAGCAATTTAGTTGTAAGTTAGAGATCTACTATTTCATTCTAATAGGTGAATCAGTCTAAATCCTTTAACAAGGTAGAATTAATAGTCTTTCTCATAATCTCTTTACCAAGTGCATACTTTATTGTGCGTTTGTAAATCCTTTAACAAGGTGGACCTAGCAATCCTAATTGCTCCTAATAGGGTAGATTATTAGAAGTGATCAATGTAAGCCTTAATAGGCCAACTTTATGCTATAGCATTGAAGTTTTTTGGGTATCATCCCCACCCCAGTTTTACTTTCTATTTGGAAGGTTTCTGGGTCACCAAATTATTGTGTTAAAGTGTTATGAATGTTTTATATTTTTAGTTTCACATGCATACAATTAGATCTATTGTGATAAATTAATTGTCAAATGGTTTATTAGATTCAAAATTGAAATTGGTGTAGAAATTTTAGAAGTTACTAGTTCGCCCCTCCCCACTTAGTAATTTAACATAGTCTTGAATATTTTCAAAAATTGGTATTAGAGCTTTGTGGTTCTTAGGAGAAAGTTTAACAACTTGAGCAAAGATCAATAATATGGAGATATTCAGACTTGATAAGGCAGTTGACAATGAAAAGTTAGATCTAGAAATGGCCATTGCACAACTCAAAAAGGCTAAGGAGCAACTTTCCAAATCCCTAAAAAGAAAAAAGGAAATTGCAAATTAGATGAATGACCATCTCTACATTTAAGAAAGATTGAAGAATTTTTCCCTTCAAGAAGCTCAAATGAAGCAAATGATGCAATCAAAGAACTCATAGAGAAGAATGGTTCCTAGCAAGACGAAGTAAGAAAGCTAAAAAGAGAAAAAGAAATTTAGTCAGTGAGGCTTTGTGAAATTTTGGAATAGAGGAACAAGATAAAAGAAGAAATGAATGGAAGAAACAATGAAATCTAGAACCAATCCCTTCAACATGCAGATCATATGGACCAAGTCTCCAATGCAAATGAGGAAATCATGAGACAAAGATAGATAAATGAAAGATTAAGAAATGATCTAAATTTGGAAAGACAAATCAATGAAAGAATAAGAAATGAGTTGAGGTCTGAAAAGAAAATTAGTGAAAGATTGAAAAATGACCTAAACACTGAAAAGAAAATCAATGAAAGAATGATGAAATCCCAAGTAGACATGAATCAATTAAATCAACTAAATGAGTAGAATCTCTGTAGAGAAAAAGGTAAAGTAGGAATTGGATACAAAGAAGAAGGTGAATCCTCCAAACAAGGTGCTCAAAAAAATTAAAGACCTACTTGCAATCACTATGGTAAGTTAGGTCATATATCAAACAAATGTTAAAGTAATGGTAAAGAAAAATTTAATGGAAAATGCTACAGTTGCAATCAGCATGGTCATAAAGCTAATGAATGCAAAGACAAACCAAAATTTGAGGGCAAGTGTCACAAGTACAAGAAACAAGGTCACAAGGCATTAGAATGCATAACTAAGTCATTCAAGCCAGTAGAGAAAATTGTGAAAGTAATATTTAGTTGGGACTACAACACTTGGTGTAGATGTCATTACTATGGTGAATTTGGACACATTGGCATGAATTATGTTAAACATCGCACAAAGAAGAGAGATACCACTATAATATGTTTCACTTGTATTGAACTTGGTCATCTAGCCAAAAATTGCATGAATATAGGTAAAATTGAAGATGAAAAGAAGGTAAAAGAAGATAACATTTGAAAGTAGATGAGGTAGCAATGGATTCCTAGATCTATTCAGAAAGCTAGTTCAAGTCATGATGGTCATGTCACTCAAGAAGTGGGTGACTCCACCATTTTCAACTAGATTTCCAAATAAGAATTGGAACTGCATTATCAAGATAACATTCAAATAGTTCCAAATTGAAAGGTGACAAAGATCCAAATTAGTATTCAAGATACAAAAGGATCACTGAGGAAGAACAATATCAGTTATCACTGAGTTACCTTCTCTACTGAGTAAGGTTGGGTCATAGACTCTACCAAGCAAGGTCGGGAGTAACAAGACACACATGGTTACCAAGTCACAAAACCTTCATTGAGTAATCAATAGAATAGTGGATGACAGGCTTTTGAGCATAATGTAAACCATGATGTCAAGAATGATGTCAACCCAACTACCTTCATACTGAGCATTATTAGTGAAGTTTTAATAAAAGTCAAGAAACCAAATTCATTTGTCACCGTGAAATCTAAGTGCTATTGCAAAGAAGTGAATTCCAATGCAATCAAGTGACTTCAAGAAAATTTGTAGAAAATTTATCAAGGTTTTCATAGTTTACCAAGTAATCATGGCACCAAGCAATAGTGGCAAAGTGAAGAAAGGGTTGAAGATGTTGGTTCGAGGAGTTGAGTAGAAAATGCTAGACTTCAAACTTGTGCTCGTGATTGTAGAAACCCTCAACCCAAGTGGAGCTCAATTGAAAATCCAACCTAAGGTACTCCTTATTAATGATATTCATACTCATTTCAAGTGTTCTATTCAAGAAATTGGAACCCTAGAAATGGATGATGCCGTAGGTGAACTATGTGTTAATGGAATTCTCAAACCTAAGCATAAGCACTTGGAAGATAAAGGTTTAACTCGTATTCCTCACATGCCCCAAGGTTTTTAAATCAAGTGGATTAAATATATTCTAAGTTGGGTACATAATCATTGACTATGGCTTGAGCAACCTATTGTGATTACAACAAAAATTATTCATCGCATTACTGACCTCCCCATGCTCACCAAAGCTAAAACCATCAAAACCCTAGGTCAGGCTGAGCTAGAAAAGAAAACCCTAGCTGAGTGGAATGATAGAGGCATAAAAATTAGTAGTGTAAATGATGCAGAACTAAAATTTGGGATACATGTGATATCTCACAAGATATATAATTCAAGCCACCTCAATAGTGTATCATGTGAATCTGAGGACTTAGCTTATAAAGTTGTGAAGAACAATTTGTCTTATGACTTGGAAGATCTATTGCTGAAGCAATTCAACAAGAACATGGAAAGTATTCAGGCTTCCAAGAATAACCCCTACAAATTTGGCTTTTTGTTGACTTGCTTGTTCTTCCATGTTTAGAATTTCTTCCCTTCCAAAGGCATGGTAGTATGGAGAAAAGGTGTGCATGTACTATACCAAATTAACAAATACATTGCAGAAATGGGAGAGAACTTTGTTAGCATTATGGACAACTACTTTGAATTATTCAAAGAGAAAATGAATAAAAAATTCAAAATACCTAATAAACTGGTAGAAGATTACAAAGATGATGTTTGTTTCATGGTAGATAGTGATACAGTCTACATTCAGGCAGTAAAACCCAAAATTGTATGGGTAAAACCTCTTCCCTATGAGGTGAATATTGATGAAGCAAAGGACATTATTGACACTCTAGTTAATGAACCTATTGATCCAAAGGCACCATGCTTTGGAACATATGATGAAGCAAAGGCAAGGATAGAGCTAGAGATAAAGCTCCCACAAGTAGTTAACAAAGGTAAGAGAAGGATAGCAAAACTAAAATCAAGCATACCTCTTATGTTAACTGAGGGCAAAGGAGAAGATATAGATGAAGCAGAGAATGAGGATGAGTCTGAAGAGGAAGAAGAACCTATGAAGAAGAAAGGCAAGGTGATCATCATCAAGCCACCTAAACCATCCACTGCAATCTTCACAAGGAGGTCCAAGAAGAAAGGTAGTGATATTGTCCTTAGAAAACCTCCTCCCACCTTCCAAGAAAAGTTGAAACAAATGGAAGAAGGTGTAGGTGTTGAGATAATGGGTGTTGCACACATTGCATAATATTATTATATTGTATTATTTTATTTTATTATGTAATATTGTATCTAGGAGCACCTAGGTGGACATGCAACATGTAAAGATTCCCATGGAATATACTTGATGAGTTGTATTGTAACATTGTAAAAATATTTCATGTAATTATTTAATATTAGGGAAAAGAATTAAATGCACAATATTAAATGTAGGGTCAGTGGGTTAGGTAGCACATGGTTTATGTAATACCATTTAGTGGTTTTGTGTTACTTGCTACTATATAAGTAGCCACAAGGGTAGTTTTTGTAGAGAGGGAAGGGAAAAAAGAAAGAGCCAAGCAAGACAAGGATTGACAGGTTAGCCAAGGGAGCATTTGTGAAGGTTTGAAGCATGGCATGGGATGTGTGGATTCATGCTTGTTCACATAGATTGCTCAGTGATGGCTATGGCTTTGAAGGCTTCCATAGTTGTATTGCAATGGTGCTTTTGCTAAATAATGCATGGTGATGGATGCTTTTGGAGGCTGGGTTTTTCCCTCAATGAGAGTTCCCTTGGGTGTATCTCGTGTCACAATTTTGTGGGTATGTTGTCTATTCTCTTGCATGTGGATTTTAATTCTGTCTTTATTTTAGATCTATTATGGGTTATATGGAAACAATTATATTCTTTGTTGCAATTTTCCTTATAGTAGGTATAACAAACTTCAAATATTTGAAGTATGAAACTAGGACAAAGGCAAAGAAGAAATAGGTTGAAGAACTGGTGTTGACCAAAATGGGAAAATAGAAGCATTCACAAGATCAAATAGCCTCTCAAATCTCTAATGAATTATTAGAGAAAATAAAGCCAAGATGGGACTTTGCAGTGCAAATAGCAAAAGACATTTATGCACAAAATCTGAGGCAATTACTAGCCAGCATGACAGATGCTGAGGTTAAAGAGTTCTTGAAGAAAAATGAAGACAAAATGACTTTTAGATTTAATACATGTTTAATTTTGATCAGGGATATAGAGCATGTGGTTAAGAATGCCACAAGCATGTGGAAGAATGTTTATCATCTACATAAACCAAGTGACTTCATAGTAGATGTTAAGGATAATGATGATGACAGTGATAATGATGAAGAAGAAACTTATACTAAGCCTACACATTTTGATAATGAGGAAGTTGAAGAAGATAAAGAGGAGGAAGCTACTGAGGAAGATAAAGAAGATGATGAGGAGACTGACCCAATAAAGATAGTAGCTTCAGTCATTACCTCACTTCCTCACTCTCCAAAGAAACCAGTTGCTTCACCAAGCTCAGAGACAACTTCAGCAAGTTTGATTGTGACAACTATAGGTAATTTAAACATCCAATCACTCTTTGACCCCACACAACTTAGCACATCATTGATAGAAGTGACTACCACTTCATCTACCAAACTGTAGCCTCCCTCTTCTTCAACTCTCGAGTTGCAGTCATCAACAATGGATATAGTGTCTTCTACAATTTTGAGCTCTTTAGTAGTAAGTACTTAAATTTTGTATTCTACAATTTTGTCTACTTCAATAATGGATACTTTAGTTATGACTTCTTTGGTTTTGGATTCAACAAGCATTCCTATTATTATTCCATCAATTAGTTCTATATCAATTTTCACTGCAAGTCCTAGTATATCTACAATTGTTTCCATCTCGAATACAAAGGTATTAAGTACAATGATAGTTGAACCTAAGGCTCAATCGAGTACAAGATTTTTGAGTAGAGGCAAGGAGATAGAAGAGGATATAGACTTAGAAGAGGAAGTATAAATTCCCAAATGGTACTTTTATAATCTTATATCTACAGATCAAATGCATATAGCTAGTGAACTCCTCAAAAAGAAGGCAAAACAATAGAAATTAAGAGAGGAGAGAGATAGGGAATATACAATTATTGATGATGCTAAATTTTTTTCTTTTGAGGCTTTATTGCAATTAGCTAAGGCAATCCAAAAGTTTAATGAGGACACTAGTGGTCAAGATAAGTTAAGTGAGAAAGCTAAAAAGAAATTTGACAATAAAGTGCTTGAGTGCATTGCTCAACAAATTGCTATCCATCAAGTTTAGCTTTCCTTATTTTTGACCAGTCTTGAATCATCTTGCACCAATGTAACATCACTTTTTGTGAAGTTATGTGATGTTTTAGAGTTCACAAAGGAAATAAAGAAAAAACTATCAAAAATTGATGAGGATTTGAAAGCCAGTGCTCAACAATTGCAACTTGACCATAGTTCAAGCTCTGTACATCATATGAAGATCAAATTTTTGTCAGACATGCAAGCAGAGTTGTTAAGAGAAGAAGCAAGGATCCGATCTACATTGATAGATATTTAGAATATGATCCTTCCTATCATGGATACAATGTAGAAACATATTGTTTATTCAAAAACCTAGATCCATGACACCAACTTCTCTATTGTAGATCAATGATAGAATTCTCTGCAAAAGTGAAAATTTCTCTACATGCATATGGGATTTTGCAAGGAAATCAGGATAAAACCCTGGCACTTATTCTTAAGGTACATTCTAACTTTCTATCTCATTTTGGTGTCTCCATGTAAATAAGTTTGGATAAATCTTTGGCATTATTGTCAAAAAGGGGGGAGAGACTATGTATAGTGAGACACTATGTATATTGTATGGGGGAGAATCATGCAAATTGAGAAAATGTATATAGTAGAGGAGAATTTTGTAGATATGTTGTATAGTATACTGTATATACTTACAAAGACAAATTTTGAAAAATCTCAAAAAAATATACTCTACCAAGCCAGTATCAAATGGTGATGTATATAAGTTTTGGCTAATAAGTGTTTTTGTCACTAATGCCAAAGGGGGAGATTGTTGACATATCAGTCAAGTTTGTTAATGGTGACAACACTTATTCAAATTTTGTATGGCTACCAAGCTCATTGAACAATCTATAGTGTTTTCCATGTAATTTTTTAGCCACCAAATTCTACAGTTGCTACCAAGTCTTCTAGAATAATTCTAGTGACCACCAAGCATTCCAGTGTTTACCAAGAGAATTTAGTTAGTGTGAAGTGCAACAGTTCAAACTGAGCAAAATCAGGCAGTGTGAAGTCTAGTAGTTCAACCTAAGCACTCTAGTAGTTACCTAGATTTGCAATTTCTATTGAGCTAGCAATTTATGTGATGCAAAGCTAGTGTTAACCGATCCATATGCAGAGTTAGTATTTATCGAGTGAAGTCATGGTAAACTAGTAATTTAGTTTATGCCAAGTGACACAGTATGTACTAAGTCACTAGTGCAGACCAATTTTGAGACTACTTTGAGGTGATTAGTATAGACTAAGCTTCTACTCATACATAGTGCATGATGATGCCAAGTAATGATAGTGGGCATCAAGTATCAAAACTTCACCAAGTCAGTCTTTTAGAACATAAGTGTCTTCATATGGGCCGAATTTGTAATATTGGTGTCAACTTGTATAATGGCTGACTTTGTTATTATGTAAATTGGATTGGTATATATGTAATGTATTGTATCATATCCAATGTGTGTGAATATGTAATTCATGAACATAAGTGTGTAAGAATGCGAGTGCGATCAAGTGGCAAATAAAGTATATATTGAAGGCCATATCAGAAAAGGAGCATCAGAGGCATATCTATCACAAAATGTGATTAGTACTTCAAGGAATCTCTATCAACAATTTAGTTGTAAGTTAGAGATCTACTATTTCATTCTAACAAGTGAATCAATCTAAATCCTTTAACAAGGTAGACTTAACAGTCTTTCTCAAAATCTCTTTACCAAGTGCATACTTTATTGTGGGTTTGTAAATCCTTGAACAAGATGGACCTAGCAGTCCTAATTGCTCCTAATAGGGCATATCATTAGAAGTGACCAATGTCAGTCTAAACAAGTCAACTTTATGCTGTAGTATTGAAGTTTTGTGGGTATCATCCCCACTTCAATTTTACTTTCTATTTGGAAGGTTTTTGGGTCACCAAATTATTGTGTTCAATTGTTATGAATGTTTTATATTTTTAGTTTCACATGCATGCAATTAGATCTGATGTGATAAATTAATTGTCAAATGGTTTATTAGATTCAAAATTGAAATTGGTGTAGAAATTTCAAAAATGATTGATTCACCCCTCCCCTTTCAGTAACTTAGCATAGTCTTGAATATTTCCAATGGGTCTCATCACTAAGAAAGAAACAAATGAGAAATAAGTTGAGACTGTGACCATCCAAGATGATCAAAGTGATGAAGAGAGTTTAGGTGTGCCAAGTCCACAAGGCAACATTGCACCTATTCATTCTACCACACCCAACACTCTAATTTCTGAGCAACAAAAGCCCTTAGATTCAAAAAAAGAGAAGCAAGAGGCAGATGAATCAAATTTAAAAAAAAAACTATAGATGTTTCTACCAAAGGTTAAGAAGGACCAAATATGATAGAAACTCAAATTGAAGAAAATAAGGAGACAAATCACTATCATTGTCTCAAAAACTAATATCCAAGAAAGGATGTGTGGTGACATCACTTCACCTACTCCAATAAAGATAGTACTGAGTAACAATACTCCATCCTCAAGAAAAGAAAAAGCAATAAAGGACAATTCAATAGATATTTTGTTAGTCTAGATGAAGTTATTGAGATGCCAAAATGAGACTTGGAAAATCTCACTCTAAAGAAAAAAAATATGTTGTAAGAAATTTTGGAGAAGAAAAAGATATAAGAAGAAATGAGAAGAGAGTAGCAACAAAGATAAGTGTTGCACGAAATCAATGATATATTTCTTGATGCATTGGATGTACAAAATTTTGATGGGAAAGCCCCAATTATTTCCTATCTTGTACATATTGTTGAACAAATAAATGTTGGAGACATTGAAGCCAATAAAAAATTATTGGAATGGTTAGCTAAGAAGTTTGAGAATAAGGTTGTAGTGAAAATCTCAACAACCATTGCCGAGCAAAGGTTTGAGTTAAAGGAATGTGTATAGAACACTAAGGAGCTTCTACAAAAATTACACTATTTATACAACATTTTATGTGATATAATGAGATTTACAAATTATTTTTAGGAAAACATACAACATATTTAGACTGAACTAAAGCAAACAAGTAGATTTATTACCTAGTCAACTGAATTTAGCTCAAGACATTATAAAATGTTATTATTTTCCCAAGGTAAATTGGATGAGCTATTGACAACTAATAGAAGGATGTGGTCCAAACTAATCTCTATCCAATCCCTATTGATAACTCATTTAGAGATCATGCAACATGAACTAAAATCAACTAAAGATGTAATCCAAGCATATCACAATCTTTCAATTGCTAAAAGTTTAATCAATTTGGTAGCTTTATTAGAATTGTAGAATCACATTTTGGAATCAACTAGAACCACTTGGTATCATGATTTTTCCATGATTAAATAGGTTAAAAAACCATTCATTAAGAAATACATTTTTTTTCACCTAGTCAACCTGAGCATCAGCCATAAGTGACAAAAACAAGGGGGAATATAATGATGATTACATATTGAATGAAAAAATGTTAAGATCGATAATACAAAATATTTAGACTTCACAAGATAGACATGGAATGACACTAAACAATCAAACTACTTAGATTCATATAGGTATTGTCATATTGTTACACTATTAATTTCTTATTCATCCAGCAATGGTTTTGTAGTTCTATAAGAACTAAGTCATGTGCTTAGGGGGAGTACTATTATTATTTTATTATAATGATGTAATAATGACAAAGTAATTTTTTCTAATAATGTCAAAAGGGGGATATTGTTGGTATCACTAAATCTTGTTTCCTATTAGTGTCAAACACTTTGTCATGTACTAGGCATAGTCAGAAAGTCATCGCTATAACCAAGCTACTCTATATTGGCCGAGTCATGTGAGAGACTTGTAAATAAATATGTTATCACCAAGCTCTATTAGAGCTGAAAAAGTATTTGTTCAATAAGTATTTTTAGTATAATCCAAGCCTAATGATTTTCAAGAAATTTGAGCATATTGATGCTGAGTATAGTAGAGATTGAGCAATAACACAAAGAATATTGAATGCCAAGTATTAGAGACATTAAGTGTCGAGAAATGAATATTTGACATCTAATTTAGAAATGATAGAAATTTTGAGGTAAACCCTTTCAATATGACACATAAATGATATTTAATATTATTAGAGGTTGTTATAGAAGTTATTACATATTTATGACATGGATCACAATCCCTAAGAGCATTGATCAACCAATCAAATGAAGAGGCAAAAAATGGAAGCATATAGAAAAATCTTTAAGAAATATTTAATTAGAGGAAATCAAGACCCTATTTTGGATATGGAAAAATAGTGAGAAAAATATTCATGCAATCACAAAACAAACTAAGCATGGAAGTGCAAACATTGTGAAGAAGAGAAAAGAGTTGAGTTTTGTTATTGTAGAATAGATGAAATGATGTTATCAAGTAGTGAAGGACATAAAAAAGACCATCAAATTGAAGATCAAATTAGAATTAAAGAGAGGAGATCCATAATCAAAACTAAAGTGTAGACCAAAGGATCAAGTACTAAATCATAATTGAGTCAAGGATAATCTCTTAATAGAGTTGTTTTAAAAGACCTTTTGTAAATCTCTTAACTGAGTCCTTACTTCAATATAAGTGTAAAATCATCTCATAAGGTAAGACCTAATAGTATTAACAACCTTTAATAGGGAATACCTCTCATAAGTTATATCATTGGAAGTGATCAATATTGTAACCCTAACAAGTTAACTTTATTACTATAGTAGTGGAGATTTGTGTGTGTCATCCCCACCCCAGTTTTACCTTCACCTTGGATGGGTTCTCAGTAACCAAATATTTTTGTTATATTCTTACATATCATGCATGTGATTGAGAGTTAGATCTATATGTTATCATTTGATTTTACAAGTTATGTTATGTATGAATTAGCTAGGAGATGAAAATGTAGTAAATACACTATAGTTGTTTTATGGGAAAAAAAATATAGATCCCAATTCACCCTCCTCTTAGTATCTTGTATTCCAATTAAGACTTCCAAGAATTGGCATTATAGCATTGCTTCTCTTCAAAAAATCTAACAACATGGGAGTTTAGATCTTGGAAATGGAGGCTTACAAATTGGGAAAGGTTATTGACAATCATGTGATTGACATCCAACTCATACTACAACAACTTGAGGTAGAAAGATAGAAACTGGGGAAATGTCTTAAAGAGAGAAAGAATATAGCCATTCATATAAATGACATGAATTTTGAAGATTTTGACACTAAAGGACTAATTGACATTGGAAATTCTAATGAGAGTGATGAAACAATCACACATCTACTTGAAAAGAATAATATCCTACATGAAGAAGTTAGGGTAATAAAAAGGGCATTGGAAATAATCAAGACTAGCTAGGTTACTAAGAGGGGAGGGGTGAATTAGTAACCTCAAAAAATTTAAATTAATTCAGCACTTAATCCATTCATCATTCATTCATCTAATCTACTAGATGCATGAGAAAAGATAAACATTCATAACACATGAACGTAGTATTTTGGTGACCCAAAAACCTTCCAAATAGAAATTAAAATTAGGGTGGGGATGATACCCACAAAAATTCACTATTGCAGTATAAAGTTGGCCTATTAGAGCTTACATTGACCACTTTTGATGATCTACCCTGTTAAGAGCAATTTGGACTGCTAGATCCACCTTGTTAGAGGTTTTACAAACATACAATGAAGTATGCACTCTATTAAGAGATTTAAACAAAGACTATTAAGTATTCCATGTTAAAAGATTTAGAAAATTGATTCACCTGTCAGGATGAAACAATGGATCTAACTTACAACTTAATTTTTGATTAGATCCTTGAAGTATAGATGACCTCTTGTGATTGATATAACTTTACTGCTCCTTGTAGACCTTACTGAATACTTTGCTCTACTGTTGATTTGCATTCATTCTTCTCAAACATTACATATCCATTGCTTGATATCCTCATGCATATGTTGCAAATGATACAATACATTACATATATACCATTCCAATATTCACAATTACAAGGTCGGCTAAAAAACAAGTAAACAAAATATTACTGAGTCAGCCAAACAATAGAAACTTGGGTTCTGCAAGCTAACTTGGTGAATTTTTGATACTCAGCATCCACTGCATTACTCAACATCATCATGCACTTGGTAGAAGTAGAAGCACGGTCCATACTAATCACACAATATAACTTTGAACTCGGTAACCATTGGAGACTCAGTAGATATAGTGTCACTCGATAGATACTAAATCATTCGTTTACCTTGCTTTCAATTGATAAACACTACACATCCATCACTTGGTAGACACTAGGTTCACACCACACAAACTAATGACTTGGTAGACTCTATGAAGCTCAATGACTACTATCTACTCAATGAACACTATAGGCTCGATAAACACTACTGGACTACACACTATCTATATTCACTCGGTAGCTTCAAGAATTCTTGGTGTAAATTGCATAACTAATAAAGTTATTTGGCAACCACTGAATGCTCGGTATAAACTATAGACTAAGTGATGAGCTCGGTAACCATACAGAATTGAATAACTATTGTTATTAATGAAAAATATAACATAATGCCAACAATCTCCCCCTTTGGCATTAGTGACAAAAACACTTATGGGACAAGAATGACATACTAATTTTTTATTTTTCAAAATTGATCTTTGTAAAGCTTTTGAATATACATATCTCACATATCTCCCACATACATATGACATAATATATACATAGTCTTTCTTTGTACATATATCAATCTATTTTCTCCCTTATTGTCTCCACAAGTCTCTTATCATCTCATACTCCCCATTTTTTATGATAATACCAAAGAGTTGTGCAATACATTCAAATAGAGACACCAAAATGTGAGAGAAATTTGGAGTGCACATTTAGAATAAGAGCTAATGTCTTATCCTAGTTGTCTTGCAAAATTTTGCAAGTGGAGAGTGCTACTTGAACTTCTACAAAAAGTTCAATCATATGATCTACTATGGAAAAATTCTTATCTTGGACCAACATTTTTGAATATGCAACATGTTTTTTCATTGAGTCCATAACTAGAAGGATCATGTTTCGTATATCTATCAATGTGGACCTGATCCTGGCTTCCTCTCTTAGTAATTCTGCCTGCATATCTAACAAAAATCTCACCTTTATGTGATGTGATTAGTTTGAACTAGGGTCAAGCTATAGATTATGAGCACTTTCCTTCATATCTACATCAGTATTATTTAGTTTCTCTTTTATCTCCTTGGTGTACTCGGTAACATCATGCTTAGCAAAAATTGACATCACATTGGAAAAAGATTGTTCAAGATTGCTCAAAATTGAAGATAGTTCAACCTAGTTTATAGCAATGTGCTGAGCAATGTGTTCAAGCACCTTATTATCAAACTTTTTCTCTACCTTCTTAATTAACTTTTCTTGGCTAGATGTATCCTCATTGAACTTATTGACTGCTTCTTCTAATTGTAGCAAAATGTGTTGAGATGAATCCACATTAACACCTAGCCTCTATTATTATATTCTTAGCATTCTCAATTATTGTAAATACTCTATCTCTTTTAGCTCTTAACTACTTTTGCCTTGCTTTTGTTCCAAAAGCTAACTAACTAGTATCATTTCATCAGCTATAGCAATATCTGGATCGAACATAGGAATGACAATTTCCTTGTCCAAATCAATATCATCATTAATTTCTTTCCCAGTAAGTAGAATTTTTAGGGGTGTCTCTGGTTCTACTTCTAACCTTACTACCTTGGACTTAGGAATAGAAAAAATTGTAGAAATAGCTAGACTTGTAGTAAAAACTTGAATGGGTCCAACTAAAGGAAAAATTAAAGAAGTGCTAACTAAATCCAAAATTGATGTGCTACTCAAAATTGAAGTAACAATAGGTGGAGCACAAACTAGAGTACTTACAATAGTAGACCTAACTGGAACAAAATTTGGTGCTATCAAAGCTATAGTAGAAAAAACTATAGAACATGATGGAGAACTTACTGTACATGCTATTGATGAAGTTGACACAATTTCAAAACTAGATGCTATGCATACTATTGATGACTCAGGAGTTGATGAAGAGGGTTGTAGCTTGGTAGATGAAGTGGTAGATGTATGCATGACAATGCGGCTTATGCTAACACACACACTTCAACATGGTCTTTGTATGTGGATTCATCCTGGAATGAACATGAGATTGTTCATCCAAGATTTTCCCTGCTAAGCGACCTGTTGCCTTCTATCTAAAGGGAATTTCTTATCAGATATCCTCAGATTTGAGGTGTTTAAGCAACCAGACCCTGTAAGAACGAAGGATTTGAAATGAAATTAATCTATATGATTATGCAGATTAATCTAGAATGGAGTACGCATTTACTCTAAGAACAAGTAAAAGAAATTATACTAAATGTATGCATATTAAATCTAAATGAGAATTAAACTAGAAAATGAATATGAAAGTAGGGAGCTCAAATGATTGCACAATCCAGCAGCAATTCGATGCAAATTCTCATTCAACCTCTTCTCAAAATGAAGAGATGAGGGTACCTTAAATAGACTTTCTTGGAATCCATCAACAGTTGAGATCAATTTCAATCAACAATCAAGATTAAAGGTGAAGTTCATTCATAAAGGGAGATTCCCAAATTAAAGGGAGTTAACAGATTTAATTTGAGTAGAAAAAGGAGTTAACTGATTTAACTCATTTTTTATCAATAGTGAACTAGAAATTTCCATTTTTGAATTGAAGAGAGATTTTGTTGAGATATTTAATTTAATAAAATGAGATATGCTCTCATAATTACTTTTTCTAATTAATTAAATAATCCTTTAATTAATTAGAGACACTTTTCTTATTTAATTAAATAACTTCATTTAATTAATTAGGAATGGCTTCCCATTTAATTAAATAACTTTGTTTAATTAATTAGAAGTAAGTACTCCATTTAATTAAATAATTTTGTTTAATTTATTAGAAATATCTTTCCGATTTAATTAAATAATTGCATTTAATTAATCAAGATAGGCGTATTTATTAAATTAAATAAATTTAATTCCATAGTAAATTAGCCTTAGGATATAATTTAATTTAATTAAAGTATAAATACTTAATAATTAAATTATAATTAAATCAAATAGGTTTAATGTGACTAATATGAGTATGTACTATAGGAATTAAATAAGAAATATGATGAATGCAGATTAGGGTTTTCTGCATCTGACAATTAAGTCAAGTAGCGAATAGCAGAATGAGAATTGCCTATTAGAATAGGACTTAAAAATTATCAGAAATAGACCAGAATTGGTTGAGATGGCAATAAGCCAATTTTGGGGTATTACATTTTGCCCCTCTTTGAATGAATGTGCAAGTAGCATGTTCAATTCAAAGAAAATTAGAAAGTATGATGCACAGATAAAAAAAAAGAGATTGGTTCCGAAATTGATTCTATGGAGACCAATTGATGAGCTTTTAAGGACTATCTCTAGAACAAAGCTTAATCCCAAGGAATCCAAGAAAAATACCTAGATACCTGAATTGAAAGAGATAAGCTTTTAAGGATCATCTCCAACACAAAGCTTAATCCTAAGGGATCTAGGTAGAACACCTAGATACCTAAGTTGATAAGATCTAATTATGAGTCACAGAATCATCTCCAATATGAGGCTTGATCTTCAGGAGTCGGGGTTTAGACTATCCCGATACCTATCCATCAGACTCAAATCAAAAATGTTATAAGATGTAATCAAATGATGAAAAGATTAAGTAGATTACAAGGATGCCAGAAAGAGGAGGACAAGATGCCCCAAGTAATGAGATGCCCCAAGTGAGAAGGACATAAAATGGGAACCAAATGCCCCAAGCAATGAGACTCAAAATGAGTTGAAATTTAGTTCAATGATGTAATCATCCTGCCCCCTTGGGAGTGAAATCAAAAGATGACAGACCAGAAGTATGATGTAAGGAGAGTGATGAAAGATACATAAGAAATCCAAGGTTTAGTAGGATTTAGAAGAGATTAGAATAATCAGAAGAAATATAAAGAGATTAGAATGATTTGAAGAAATATAAAGATATCAAAATGATCTTGAAGAAATATGAAGAGATCAGAATGATCTTGAAGAAAATGAAGAGATTAGAATGATCAAAAGAAATTTGGAGGTTGATCTGAAGTGATTTTGAGATCCAAAAGACCAAGTTTGAGTTGAAAAGATTCTAAGAATTGCAAAGTATCAAAAAGATTTGGATTGCACAAAAAAAATTTAAATGCATTTTGAGCCAATTAAGTGTGTCAGATTTCGAATTTGATCCCAAAAAATGGGTTCAGAGCAACCAAAGTAGCCAAGAGGGTGATTAATCAATCATTTGTGCAATTCATGAAAGAACATGATACTTTGAAGAGATCAGCAATCCCTCATCAGAGAAGGTGAAAGTAGATTTGCAATTGAATCGCATGCTTATGCAAGTGAAGTATGCAATGCAAGACTATGTTAAATGCAACCCTAGGTCTAGTTACCGAGCCTCAATATTTAATCATCACCAGATATAGAACAAAGCTCATAGGTCATACAATTCCCACTGACATTGCAATCATGGAAATATGAATATAACATACATTATTGGTTTGTCGGGATTAAATGTAAGCATTCGAGGCACAAGAAGCCAGATTTGTCCCTTTTAATGTAGCAAGTTAACATAAGCATCAAAGCATAAACGCTAGGATGACCTGAATGTTGCGTGCATGATAGGCACACCAAACACATGGGAGATCCCTCTTATGCTAAGTACTTAGTATTCATTCTATCCGCAATGACCCTTGCGTTCATAACCTAAGATAGAAGTGCACTAGATATACTCGTAGTGACCCTTATGTTCACTTAGTAGGACGAGTATCAGTATGTACTATAGCATGAAGATTTCACTCCAACAAACAAGGAGAAGAACCAATGTTATTGGTGTATTCATATAAAAGGAGTCGAGGTACACGCGGCCATCCAATACGAGATTGAGGCTCTTATAGTGGACACCCCTCTTATAGGAATATGTCAACTAATTGGAACTAAACCACAAACAGAAAGCAAAGAAAAGATCATGCCCCTAGTCATTACTTCTCTAGTCAAAGATGACATCATCAAGTTGCTTGAGGAGATATGATAAAGCAAAAAAACTAAGAAAACTAAGAAAAAGCATATCCAAATAATTATATAATTTTTGAGTTCAATGTTTTTGGGATTGATGTCAAGTGTCAATGTCCAAAACACATTTGAAAGAAATCTCTTTAGTAGGGTGACAACAGTAGGTAGACGCAGTCAGAACGACTGGTGACTGAGGTCAAAGAGGAATCTTCATGATGAAGAACCTAAAGAGGACTAAGTGACAGTAGACAAACAAAGCTAGGATGATTGGTGACCGATGCAAGAGAGATTTTCCAAAAGGAATCTGGAGACATGAACTTAGCAACAGTAAGCAGACATAGTTGAAACAATTGGTGATTATTGTGGAAGAGATTTTATGAGGAGAATCTTGAAGAGAGTGTTACTGGAAATAGTAGGCAGATGCAGTGAGGACCACTGGTGACTATCATGAAGGAGATTCTATGATGAGAATCTCAAAAAGAGTGATACTAAGGGGGCATGCCCCCGAGCTGTGACAAGACTCAATCCATGGATACATGAGTGGAAATCAGGAAAGCGAAAGTTAAAGTGACTATACAAAATAGCCAAAAGATTCCCTACAAGATGGAGCATTCGAAACAAGAGGTGCCGGTTTACCAGGTTTTCACCTTTTTGGCAGGACTTCCTTTTTTTGCTACCATGATGCTTGTTTCTAGGTTTTCACCAATGACACTTTTCTGTTTTTCAATTTTTTTGTATTTTTCTCTTTTTGATTTTTTTGTATTTTTGAGATTTTTTAGTTTTTTTGGTCTTACCAAGGCACCTATTGATAGGTTTTCACCAAGGTAACAATTTTTTTTCCAGGACTTTTTCTGATTTTTAGATTTTTTCAAAGATTACTAGCTCTCAAGAAGGATCACATTGATTTTGTTCCAGTGTCTAGCATGGTGTAGGACAAGATGTAGTAGCAAGCAAGTGGATAAGCAGAGATGGATAGACAATGAACATGAAGTGGTGAATGTTACCTGTTTTGGATCTTTAGAGTGAAGATTACCCACGGTGGGCACCAAAAATGTATGCGCGAAAATGTGGCTTATGCTAACACACACACTTCAACACGATCTCTGTATGCAGATTCATCTTGGAATGAACATGAGATTGTTCATCCAAGATTTTCCCTACTAAGCGACCTGTTGCCTTCTATCTAAAGGGAATTGCTTGTCAGATATCCTCATATTCGAGGTTTTTAATCAACCAGACCCTATAAGAATGAAGGATTTGAAATGAAATTAATCTATATGATTATGCAAATTAATCTAGAATGGAGTATGCATTTACTCTAAGAACAAGTAAAAAAAATTATACTAAATGTATGCATATTAAATCTATATGAGAGTTAAACTAGAAAATGAATATGAAAGTAGGGAGCTCAAATGATTGCACAATCCAACAACAATTCGATGCAAATTTGCATTCAACCTCTTCTCAAAATGAAGAGATGAGGGTCTCTTAAATAGACTTTCCTAGAATCCATCAACGGTTGAGATCAATTTCAATCAATGGTCAAGATTAAAGGTGAAGTTCGGTCATAAAGGGAGATTCCCAAATTAAAGGGAGTTAACAGATTTAATTTGAGTAGAAAAAGGAGTTAACTGATTTCATTTGGGTAGAAAAAGTAGTTAACTAATTTAACTAATTTTTGATCAATAGTGAACTAGAAATTTCCATTTTTGAACTGAAGAGAGATTTTTTTGAGATATTTAATTTAATAAAATGAGATATGCTCTCATTATTTCTTTTTCTATTTAATTAAATAATTCTTTAATTAATTAGGAATGGCTTCCCATTTAATTAAATAACTTTGTTTAATTAATTAGAAGTAAGTACTCCATTTAATTAAATAATTTCATTTAATTTATTAGAAATATCTTTCCCATTTAATTAAATAATTACATTTAATTAATCAAGGTAGGCGTATTTATTAAATTAAATAAATTTAATTTCATAGTACATTATCCTTAGGATATAATTTAATTTAATTAAAGTATAAATACTTAATAATTAAATTATAATTAAATCAAGTAGGTTTAATGCGACTAATATGAGTATGTACTATAGGAATTAAATAAGGAATATGATGAATGCAGATTAGGGTTTTCTACATCTAACAATTAAGTCAAGTAGCGAATAGCAGAATGAGAATTGCCTATTAGAATAGGACTTAGAAATTATCAAAAATAGACTAGAATTGGTTGAGATGGCAATGAGTCAATTTTGGGGTATTACAATAGACACTTCTATTGTAGATACCTTGAGTTGTGAGGTAGCAAATAGTGACTGAATAGATGATGTGTTTGTTGTAGATGGTATCACATTTGTTGAAGCTATCTCCAACCTTGATAATGTAGCAGTCTTAGGTGGAGAATGAGGAAGGGAGGCTATAACTTGTGCTGCTATTTTCATTGGATCATCTTCTTCATCTCCTTCCTTGACTTCCTCTTTAGCTTCTTCATCTTTCTCTTCATCATCATCCTTCATCAACTCTTAACATTCCTCAACATCAATGGTAACACATGGAGTGTTATCTTCTTCATCGTCATCATTGTGATCATCATCATCCTTGATTTCCACTAGGTCTTCATTATGCTTGTGCAGATGATAGATGTTTTTCCACACATTTTTTGCATTCCTAACCACATGCTCAATATCTTTGATCAAAATCAAACATGTATGGAATCTTATCATCATTTTACCTTCATTTTTTTCATTGCTACCTTAACTTTTGCATCTCTAAGATTAGGTAGTAAATTTCTTAAAGATTGCTAATATATATCGTTTGCTATCTATACAGCTAATTCCCATCTTGGCTACAATCTTGCCAACAATTCATTAGAAATTTGAGGGGCAATTTGATCAGGGGAACATTTCCATTTTCCCATCTTTTTGATTAATAACTCCTTAATTTGCATCATCTCAACATTTGTTCTTGTTTCAAACTTTAGGGGTTTGAAGTTGGTGATTCTTTCTCCTTCTTATTCCATCTGTTTCAACCTTTCTTGAAAGGTGAGTGGGGGCTTGCTCAATACAACTTCACCACCACCTTTCTTCTTAGATCTCCTTGTGAATATAGCTATGGAGGCTTTGGGTGGCTTGGTAATGATTACCTTTCCCTTCTTTTTCACTGGCTCTTCCTCCTTCTCAGATTCCTATTCTTCTTCTTCTTCTTCAGATTCCTCAATATCTTCACCTTTACCCTCGGTAAGCATGAGAGGGGCACTTGTAGTTTTCAACTTGGCAACCTTCATCTTGTCTTTTTTAATTGCCTAGGGTAGCTTGATTTCAAGCTCAATTCTAGCCTTGGCCTCTTCATAGGTTCCAAAAATGGGTTGCTTAGGATCTATTGGTTCATTGACCAGTGCTTCATTGAAATCTTTTTTTTCATCAATTTTAACCTCATATGGAAGAGGTATCACCCATGCGATTCTTTACCTAACTGCCTAGATATACACTCTATCACAGTCAACCATAAAACATACACCATCTTTATAGTGTTCAAAAAGCTTGGGAGGAATCCTAAACTTGTTGTTCATCTTCTCCTTGAAAACTTCAAAGTAGTAATCCATAATGCTATCAAAGTTTTCACCCATTTCAGCAATGAAATCATTAATCCGATACGTAATTGGAGTATATTTCTTCCATACTATTGAACCTTTTGATGGGAAAAACTTTTGAACACAAAATAAAAGACATGTTAATAAAGAACCAAATTTGCAGGGGTTGTTCTTTGAAGTCCTGATGCTATCCATATTTTTTTTCAATTGCTTTGACAATAATTTAGATAGATCAAATTCCAATTTTTTCTTTACAACCTTATATGCCAAATCCACTACCTTACACAACACACTATTCAAAAAATTGGAGATATAAATCTTGTGAGCAATGACATGAATACCAAACCTTAATTCAACATCATAAATAGTGCTAATCTTTAGACATCTATCATCCCACTTGGCTAGGGTTTTCTTTTGAAGTTCATCCTGACCTAGGGTTTTGGTAGTTTTGGCTTTGCTCAGCACAGGGAGACTTGTAATCTTATGTATCATTTTCTTGGTGATCAATATAGGCTATTCTAACCACAATTGACCATTATGCACATGAATGAGAATGTACCTAATCCACATAATCTGGAAGCTCCTTGGAATATGTAGGATATGGGTTAATCCTTTGGTTTCTAGATGCTTATACTCGGATTTCAGTGAACCATCAACACACATTTCTCCTAGGGAATTATCCATCTCTAGGTTTCCAATTTCTTGAATAGAACACTTAAAATGAGTGTGAATATTGTTAATTAGGAGTACCTTGGGAGGAATTTGTGATTGAGCTCTATTAGGGTCAAGTGACTCCGCAATAGCTAATACTAACTTGAAGTTTGGCACTTTCCATTCCACACCTTTTACCAACATCTCGAATCCTCTTTTTGCCTTGCTACTATTGGTGCTTCTAGATGCCATGGTTACTTGGTAAATGAGAGATTTTTCAAACAAATTCTTCACTTTAAATTCGCTCGAAATTGCTTGGATGCACATGGAATTGCTCTGCTTTGAATATCTTGAAGTTGTGGTAAAAAATGAAGTTGAATTCTACCCTTTTGATGAAAATTTCTCCATTAATGCTTTGTACCATGATGTCATAGTGTGTGATAGACTATCATCCACTCACTAGCTTGGTAGAAGCTTGTGACTCAGTGATCGAACAAAACTTTATTACTCCCAACCTAGCTCAGTTGAGTCTAAGACCAACCTTGCTTAGTATGACCTAATTTCATGTGATCCCTTTGTATTTGAAATACTAATTTGGATCTTCTACTTTCTTCATTTAGAACTATTTGAGATATGACTTGATGATGCAATTCTAGTTCCTCCTTTAAGAATCTAATTGGAAATAGTGGATTCACCCACTTCTTGAGTGACATGACCATTATTTAAACTATTTTTCTCGGCAAATTTGGGAATCCACTACTGCCTCATCTACTTCTTGATGTTATTAGCTTTAGCTTTCTTTTCATCTTCAACCTTTCCTATGTTCATGCAATTCTTATCTATATGACCAAGTTTAGTACATGTATAACATCTTACTATTGTATCCTTCTTTCTCAAGTGATGCCTTGCATAGTTTATGCCAATGTATCCATATTCTCCACAATAGTGACATCTACACCAAGTATTGTAGTCCCAACCTAATATTGCCTTTCCAAGTTGTTCAGCTAGATTGAATGGTTTAGATCTACGTTTAGTTTCCTTGTGACCTTGTTTCTTGCATTTGTGACATTTACCTTCAAATTTTGGTTTATCCTTGCATTCATTAGCTTTATGACCATGTTGACTGCTATTGTAGCATTTTCCATTGAATTTTTTCTTTCCATTGCTCCAACATTTGTTTGATGTATGACCTAACTTATCATAGTGATTGCAATTAGGTCTTTGATTCCTTTGGGCACTTTGTTTGGAAGATTCACCCTCTTCTTTGTATCCAAGTCCTACTTTACTTTTTTGCCTATGAAGATTCTGCTCACTTTCCTGATTCAATTCATCCATGTCTACTTGAGATTTCATCATCCTTTCATTGAGTTTCTTTTTAAAAATTAGATCAGCTTTCAATCTTTCATTGATCTATCTTTCAATGATTAAATCATTCCTTAAACTTTCATTTTCAGATCTCAGATTCATGATTTTCTCATTTGCATTGGAGAACTGATTGACAAGACTTTCTTGCTAAAGTGATTGACCTTGAGTTTCATTGTTTCATGTTTCCAAGTCTTAATTTTCCTTATTCCTTTGTTCCAAGATTTCACACATTCTTATTGATTTAATTTCTTGTTCTCTTTTCAATTTTTGTACCTCTTCTTGCAGAGAGTCATTCTTTTCTAGGAGTTCTTTGTTTGCCTCATTTGCTTTATTTGAATTGCTCAAGGGAAAAAATTCTTCAATCTTTTCTTCAACATACTGATGGTCATTTATTTTTTTTTCAAGTTCTTTCCTTCTTTTTAGGGATTAGGAAAGATTCTCTTTTGCTTCCTTGAGTTGGGCTATGGCTATCTCTAGATCTAGCTTCTTATCTCTAGAGCAATTGTTAGAAATAATCAAGACTAGCTAGGTTACTGAGAGGGGAGGGGTGAATCAGTAACCTCAAAAAATTTACATTTATTCCACACTTAATCCATTCATCATTCATTCATCTAATCTACTAGATGCATGAGAAACGATAAACATTTATAACACATGAACATAGTATTTTGGTGACCCAGAAATCTTCCAAATAGAAAGTAAAACTAGGGTGGGGATAATACCCACAAAAATTCACTACTATAGTATAAAGTTTTCTTGTTAGGGCTTACATTGACCACTTCTAATGATCTTCCCTATTAAGAGAAATTTGGACTACTAGATCCATCTTGTTAGAGGTTTTACAAACATATAATGAAGTATGCACTCTGTTAAAAAATTTAAACAAAGACTGTTAAGTCTACCTTGTTAAAGTGTTTAGAAAAATAATTCACCTATCAGGATGAAATAGTGGATCTAACTTACAACTTGATTTCTGAATAGATCCTTGAAGTATAGATGACCTCTTGTGATTGATATAACTTTACTGCTCCTTGTAGACCTTGCTGAATACTTTGCTCTGTTGCTGATTCACATTCACTCTTCTCAAAACATTACATATCCATTGGTTGATATCCTCATGCATATATTGAAAATGATACAATACATTACATATATACCATTCCAATATTTACAATTATAGGGTCGACTAAAATACAAGTAAACAAAATATTACTGAGTCGAGCAAATAGTAGAAACTCAAGTTCTACAAGCTGACTTGCTGAATTACTAATACTCAGCATTCACTGCATTACTCAACATCATTATGCACTTGGTAGAAGTAGAAGCACGGTCCATACTAATCACCCAACATAGCTTCAAACTCGCTAACCATTGGATACTACACATCCTTCATTTACCTTTCTTTCACTTGATAAACACTACACATCCATCACTCGATAAACATTGGTTTCACACCACACAAAATGATAACTTGGTAGACACTGTGAAGCTTGGTGACCACTATCTACTCAATGAACACTGTAGGTTTGGTAAACACTGTTGGACTGTACACTATCTATACTCACTCAGTAGCTTGAGAACACCATGTGTTGAATTAGAGTTTCTTACTCCAATGTTGTCAACATGACAACTCATAAAAGTACACAAACTCCTAAGTGTCTCACCTAAGAAATAATAAAATAATGCATTGACCTAAGTAAACTTAAGTAAGTTTAAATAGTGAATAATTATTTACACCAACAATATCCTTTTCAAATCTTCCTCTCTTAGGGGATTGATGTTCTGATTAGTAGGATCAAAAAAATCCTTTTACTTTGATAGTTTTAGTACTTGCACTTATCACCTATGGAGGGTTCGCACTTGGTATTTGTGTATCTTGTACACTTTTATTTGGTTACTACTCTTCCTTAGCCATTTCCTAATCATCAATATTCATAATAATGCCTCCCTCAACTATGCCTTGTTCATTGTCATCTTCTTCATCATTTTCTAACTCAATAGGTTCTTGATCACCATGTTTGGTTGTACCAATCCATATGTGATCTTCCACATTTATTTGGAATTTAGTACAACATCCTCTATGTTTTTCTATAATATGCTAAATGCCCTATACTTAGGTACAAATCTCACAACATATTTCTTTATGGCTTTAGATATTTGTGCCTTGCTAAGCTCTAGCATAACTTGAGTGAGTGTTGTCTCCCTAATTTTCTTCATTGTGTCTAAACAATAGTTGTTTTTGATGTGGATCCTAATCAAAATTAGAGGTTTATTCAGCACAATTTACCTCCTAATTATTTCTATGGGGTTTTGGGGGTAGCACCCCCAAGATGGGGTTGAGTGGGAATGCCTTGTGGAGGTTTAACCCAAAAATGAACTTATATTTTAAAAGGCATTAGCTAGTATTTTTATATTATTCTAGCCTTAATTTTGTAAGAAAAAAAAAAAAGCTTGTATAAAAAGGCTTAGGCTTAGGGATTTTCATAATGTGTGATGTGAAAATTGGTTCTTGTAGCGGTATTGAGTTGTAAGAGATTACAGATTGTAATCAAGTTGTAATCACTAGATCATAATAATATTGGACTTGCTATTGGTGGATGTAGCCCAGGGATTGGGTGAATTATGTTAAATCTTGGTGTCTTGTGTTCTCTTATGTGCAATCTATTATTTTTTGATATTGGTTATATTTACATGTAACTATTACTTCTATCTGAGGTTAATCTTAACAAGTGGTATTAGAGCTAGATGGTCATCATTTTTTTTGTTATTATTATTTTTTGCAATCCTCTGTAGGGAGGTCTCATGGTTGAGTGGGAGCAATCATAGATGAGGGTAAGATAAAGGTTGACAATTTTAATGGGCATAACTTTTAGTTATGGAAGATGCAAGTGGAGGACTACTCTATTAGAAGGATTTATGGAAGTCATTGGAAGGAAAAACTAAAAACTAGATAACTATGAAAAATTAGGAATGGGAGATTTTAGACAGAAAGGAACTTGGAATCATTCAATTATGCTTGGCACCATCAGTGACATTTAACATTACAAAAGAGAAGATTATAGAAGAGTTGATGGAAACCCTAGTGAAATTGTATGAAAAGCCATCTGCTTCAAATAAGATATTTCTCATGAAGTATTTATTTAATATGAAAATGATAGAAGGTGGATCTATTGCAGATCATTTAAATGAGTTTAATACTATTACTAGTTAGTTATTTTTTGTGGTTATTAATTTTGATGAATAAATTAGGGCTCTCTTGATTTTGTGTTTCTTTCCTGAAAGTTGGAATGGCTTGGTAATGGTTGTGAGTAATTCTATTTCTAGATCTAATACCCTAAAATATGATGATGTGATCAATATTATTTTGAGTCAGGAAACTCATAGGAAATGCTTAGGTGGATCTACATAAGTGCTTTGAATGCACAAAGTAGAGGCAGAACAACTGAGAGAGAAAATAATTCTAGAAATTATGGGAAATCAAGAGGAAAGTCAAAGGGGAATAGGTCTCAATCTAGAGGACTGAGAGATTGTTGGTACTTTGGTAAAATAGGGCATAAGAGGAAAGATTTCTAGACTCAAAAGAACAATGAAGGAGATAAACCAAAAGGAAACAAGGAGGCAAATATGGTAAGTAACAAATCAAAAGAGCATGCTTTGCTTCTGTCTTTAGAAAGTCATGGATTTTAGATTCTGGTGCTTCATTTCATGCTACATCTCATAGAGGTTATTTTATTGATTATATCCAAAGGGATTTTGGGCTTGTTTATTTGGAGGATAATGAACCTTGTTAGATTGTTGCAAAGGGAAATGTTAAGATTAAGTTGCAAAATGGGAATCATTGGCTACTACATGAGGTAAGACATATTCTAAGGCTGAGTAAAAATTTAATTTCGATAGGGCAAATCAATGATGAGGGTTGTGTAGTTACTTTTAATGATAAAAATTGGAAGGTTTCAAAAGGTTCCCTTTTAGTAGAAAAAGGTGTGAAAGTAGGCACCTTATATCTTTGTATAGGTTGTATTGTTCCTTCTACTTTGATTGTTTTAGAGAAAAATGAATGTTTAAGAATAGTTGCTATAGTTGAGCATGGAGAACAAATAGCTACTATAGATTCTAATATAGTGTTGTAACACAATAGACTTGGGCACATGCGTGAGAAAGGTATGAAACTACTTCATTCAAAGAAAGTTTTACCAGGTCTGAATGTGTTAATATGGATTTTTGTGAAAATTGTGTGTATGGAAAATAAAAGAGAGTGAGTTTTGTGAAGACTTGGAAAGAAAAGGAAAGTGAGAGATTAGAGGTTCTGCATATAGATGTATGGGGACTAGCTCAAGTATCTTCCCTTGGTGGCTTTCATTATTAAGTTCCATTTATTGATGATGCAAATAGAAAAGTATGGATTTAATTCCTTAGACAAAATTTTTATGTATTTCAAACTTTTAAGAAATGGAAATGCTTGGTTGAAAATGAGACTGGTAAGTAATTAAAATGTCTCAGATCTAATAATGATGGTGAGTATTATAGTCATGAATTTGAAGATTATTGCTTTGCTTTATCCTCCTAGAGTTCATCAAAGATAAGGGTACTAAGATCGCATCCATGCTGCATCCTCCCATGAAGCAGTAACCTCATCATAGCAGTCCCACTAGATCCTAACTTGGTCTAGCTCTCGACCTCGAAGTGCTAGGGTCTGTCAGGCAATAATATGGATAGGCTCTAGTGCTAACTGGTCGCCCGTCTCTACCTATAGCTTCAATAACTATAGCTTGATGCTCAGTCTGGTGGTTGTTAACTGCTACAAAAACTCTATGGGACCTACCCATGTCTCCAACTATCGGCTCTGAAGAAGCCCCTCTTTAACCACTAGATGATTGTCCCTGAGGACACTCTCTAGCAATATGACCCATGCCACCACAAGTGTAACATGGTCCTCATGTATAAGATTGTGTACCCTATGATCCAGACTGCTGCTGGCCTCCTAACCTGCTAGACCCACTGTATCCACCCCTGGAAGACTACTGAGTCAGTTCTAACTATGGTTGTGTAGCATGTACTTTCTAATCCTAGTGTGACTACCACTGCCTAGGCTTAGAGCCCTTATAACCCTGCGAGGGTTCTTGCTACTGCTGTTGTGGAGACTATTGGCCATTAGAGGACCCTAGTGTATAGTTCTAATTCCCTTTCCAAGGGGGTTTATGTCGGGTAGAGTTTTGGTTCGAAAACTGATCCTATGACTCCTACCTACCTCGAGTATCCTCAGCAACTAGTGCTATCTCCACTACCTATCTAAAGGTGGTAGGGAAGGCCATATGAACTAGACCCTGAAGTGAGAAATTTAGACCCATGATAAAGAGATGCACTTGCAATTTCTCATCCTTCATGTATTCAACATAAGGAAGGAGCTCGAGAAACCTGCTCTCGTACTGAGCTACTGTAAGGCCCCTTTGATATAGAGAATGAAACTCCTCTATCTACTTCTATATGAAGTGCTCTGACAGATACCTCTCTCAGAACCTCACCAAGAATGACTCCCACATGAGGGTATCCATCCTCACACCTCCTATAGTCTTCTCTTGATGCCACCAATTGGAGGCATCTCCTCTCAACTGATGGACTGCTAGTCATGCCTTTAGATTACTCCCATAAGGATGTAATCCAAAGCACCGCTATAAGCTCTGAAACCATGCCTCTACTACTGTCCCCTCAGTAAAATTAGTAAAGTGTGATAGTTCGAGTCGTATCAACTCCCTAATATCATCTCCTATATGTCTAGGAGGTTTGTCGAGTGGTGGTCCTCTCTAATGTATCGACTTACCCTCATGCTCATCCTGACCCTCTAACTACCTTGGTGGGGGATTCCTAGTCCTCTCTCTACCCCTAGGCCCGCTCCACTGGGTCCCTCTACTTCCACTATAGGAATCTGCAGACCTGGTTGAACTACAAGTACTACCCTCTGCTGAACTACACCAATCAAAGTCTGAAGGGCATCTATAATGTCTTGGTTCGGGTTAGCTAGTGGTGGAGGAGGTCCATCCTCCTATCCCGCTCTACCACCTCTTATCCTATGGCCTCTACCTCGTCGGTTGCTTTGAGTAACAGGAGGCATCCTACACAATTTAATGTTTAGTTTGAGTTTTAGAAGTGCAATGGTTAAAGGTTCCTTTTGTTGAAACACAGGCTCTGATACCAAAATGTCATGCCCAAAATTTATAACCAAAAAGAACACAATTTTTTTTTTAGAACACTATGATTCAATAAAATAATACGGTCAACAAGGTTAGATGTTTAACCACAATGGAGTTAATTGTTGGAGGGGTTTAAGATTCAGATAGTCAAAGGTACTGTAAAGCTAGAAGCAAGATCACCATAGACAATTAACAGGGTTATGACTCAAGTTGATCCTTTTGTAAAAGGGATTATGCAGGTGAATTGAAAGTCTCTTAGTAAATCCATTAATAAAATTAAATGACTATTCCATTTAATAAATTCATAATCTATCAATTGTTTTAATAAATACTTTAAAATGAACCAATTAACTGGTTCCTTTCATTTACTTGATACATGAATGTCATTATGATTTTAATCATTTAACATTAAGAGAATTTGATGCTTTAGAAGATCAATTTAAGTCTAACTATTCCATGTATGCTAACTACGTTTGAAACTTGAATCCAAAATCTAATCTAACTTATTAACTCATTATTTACAATTGAAATTGTTGTCTAGAATAAATTCAAAATCTATATCTTAATCTAAACTTCATTTGAAACTATCATAATTTTAAATCCACATTAATAAAGTCCATATTAAAATCAATCTAACAATGCTCACAATTGTATAAACTAACTAATAGAATATTAAAATTTTGATTTAAAACTTTTAAATTAGAACTAAATAATAACTTAATAACTAAGTCACTAATCTAACAACAATTTAAAGCTAATCTTATTTAAAACTATTAATAAAATTATCTGAATAATAATGAAACAATTAAAAATTAAAATGCTATGACAATTAAATTAACTGATAATCAAGTTCCTAAAGTACTAACACTAAGTAGGAACCACATTTAAAATATTAACGAATCCCATTCTAACTAAAAATAACTATTCCACTTTCTAAAAACTCAACATATCTACTAATCTAAATACTAAATTAATGTTAATCTAATCTAAAACTAACAATACAATCTAACTTAATAGAGTATCCCTACACTAACCTACACTACCTCTTTATCACACCCTACACAAACAAAACCAAAAAAAAAACAATCGAAATATGCATGATAATTGCCTCCCCCCCCCCGCCCCCTCAACCCTATATACCTACATAGGCCTGCCAATGTGCTGGTTGAGGTCTGCATGGGGAGGCCTGTCCCCTCCCTACCTTGCATGGGGAAGACCCCAAGTGCAAGGTCAGTGCATGAAGGGGGAAACAAATAAATTAAGAGGTTTTGACTCCCCATTCATTGCAAGTTTAAATTTTTTTTTTAAGAATGAAAACTTCATTGCTCGCTCACTAAGATGAAAAGACACTTGTACATGGGCCTTCAATGGGGAGATTAAACAAGTTAAAGAAATGGGGGGAGAAATAAATTAAGTGGGTAGGATGATTATTTATTTATTTATTTATTTGAATTTTAATATAAAAGTGGACATAAATTCCTAGGCTAGTACCATGCCTCCTAGCCTCTAGGAGTTAATGTGAAAGTTTTATGTTTGAGAAATGTCACCAAGCATACATTTGAATATTTTAAATTTTACATGTAATTGATTTACATATTCTTTTTTTAAGAGATTTAATATTGGTCTTTAATTGCAATCCAAGAGGATAATACAAAGAATATTCTCTATGACCTTGGGGAAGATTAAAAATTTTCCCATACATTTTCTAGAGAGGTTGTTTTACTCTTGGGAATGCTTTTTTTTTTTTTTTTGCCAATTTTGACTAAGTGTTGGCATAATTTTCTTTGCTATATATTTATTTTTATCTTAAGAGTGCATTCTAGCCTAATGACAACATAGATTTCTTTAGCAAGTATCATAATCCAAGGTTGTGCTTAGGGTTATATTTTGTCTTTCATCTTATAATTTATATTTTACCTATTCATTATACCTCAAGGTGTATGATCCTTTTTTGAATTCAAGGAAGCACAAAATCTCTTAATCAAATTGATTTTATTTTTGTCCATTATGAAACTTAACAAGGAGAGAGAGATAACTTTGAGATCACAAGGTAGGAATTTTATTACATCTTAATGCTTAAACATCGAATTGAAATTTCAACATATCAAATTGCTTTTCATTAACATAATTGAAAACTTGGAAATCCATAATTCAGAGTCATTATCTATCAATCTATTTTCTCACAACATATGCAAAATTTGAAATCACATGAGAGCAATACAAGGAGGCTTTCATAATCTTTTTTTTTTCTTTCTATATTATTCATCCTAGTTCAAGGCTCCATCGGGAAAGAACCAATAAGAAAACCCGATGTCTTTGCCAATACATCAAAATTTAAATACATTTTACATAATATTACAATTCAAGAAATCTCTTTAAAATCCTTCACAAGTACTCTCTTCCAACACCTTCAAAACTTCAAGGAAACACAAGGAGAAGACAAAAGCTGACCTGGTGAATCATCACAACATCAAGAACAATTCAAGCATGCACCCTAAATCGGTTTTGCACAATAGGTCCAAATATGGAACCTGGCTAGGGGGGAGGTGGATTTTCCCAATGGGAGACATCAATCACCATGCCATAACATAGCCCTTTCAAGGCTAAAACTTATAAATTAGAAAATTCATAAAAATTAAAACATCCATTTTTCTAATGATCAATTATTTATATAATTCTACTCATATTTTCGACCATTTGAATTATATAATCAAAGTGTTAGTTTTGCATTCATTTACTTTATCATCATACATGTTCATAAAGCATTAAATGATGAAATCAAATATCTAAAAGTAAAGCATCACACATCATAAATATCATAATAATGTTCAGTGCATCAAATAATGTTCTGACGTATCGAGTCATGAGTATCAAAATAATAATGTATCATCGGTGCTAGGATGGGTCAGGGTGAGGCCTCACAACAAAAATCTTGTGAGTCTCTAAATCCATAAGTCTATAAGCCTTCACATTGTCTTCATATCCTATGAAAGTACAAGGCCTAAGTGTTGGTGCCTTGCAACCCCTAGAAGATAGATTTTCCCATGCTGGACAACCGAAGACTCTGAAATGACTCACAACCAATTTTCTACCACAACATGCCTCAAAAGGAGTCTTCCCATCTAAGACATTATGAGGAGACCTGTTAAGTATGTGATTAGCACTACTAATGGCTTCAACTTTAAGTGTAGGATCAATAGACTTGGCTTTTATAATGCAACTTGTCATGGTTTTGAGAGTCCTAATCCTCATAGCTGCAACATCTATCTTGTGCAAACTAAATGCTGGTGGTTCTGAAGATCAATCCCCTTAAGTTTGTAAAATTCTTTAAGTCTTCTATCTACATATCTGTTCTCATTGTCCACTCTTAGAACCTTGATGAATTTCCTTGATTTGTGTTCAACATGAGTCTTGAAGGCTTGAAGCTTATTAATCACTTCACTCTTGTGATGAAGGAAGTAGACCCAAGTGAATCTTGAAAAGTCATCAACAAATGTGAGGATGTAGTGGCCTTGGCGACTAAAGTCACTAAAAATGTTCTTGCTAAAACCATGTGAACTAGTTGGAGAATAACTGGTGCTATAGAAGACTTGCCTTTATCATACTTCTCCTCAAGATTCTTATCTACTGAACATGATGAATAGTCTCCCTTAGAAAAGTTGATATTAGGTAGACCTTTGACCATGTGTTTTGAGAAAAGCTACTGAAGAGAGTAGAAGGGAAGATGACCAAACCACTAATACCATAATGTGTTTTGTGAAGTAAAGTGAGTCAACAAGGCTTGCAAAGGAAACTTAGGAATAAAGTGGGAGAAAAAATAAAAAATCTTGTCATTATTGACTTTCCCCATTACAAATAATAAATCATCTTGAAGACTTGACACCATCATTGAATTTGGAAGGACCTCAACTTTGAGGCCATCTCCAAGGTGAGTGATTTGGTAAATTGATGGGAGATTGGAGCTAAGGTTTGGAACATAGAGAACATCTTTGAATTCCCCATTTTCCATTTCCACATGTCCTTTCCCTTTAACTTCTATTTTAGTATCAGCTCCCATGAAGATGTGTGGTACCTTTGACTGCTTCAATGAATAAAAGTTCTCCATTGAAGAACCCATATGGTAAGAGGCACTGGAGTTAGGTATCCATTCTAAAGAAGAACTTGTGTTTGCCATAAATGTTTTCCCTTTACCCTTTGAAGAGGTTGGAGTTGAATCTTTGGAAGTACTTGGCACTTGAATCTTGTTCTTCCTGAGTAGATTTTTCAACTCATCGATTCTTTAAATTTTCCAACTCATCGATTCTTTTTGTCTTGCAATGATGCTCATCATGATTTGACTTTTTGCAGTATGCACAAAAAAGTTTGCCCTTCTTTTCATTACTTCCCTTCTTGTTTGAAGAAGAACTATCTTGTTGTGAGGAGGATTGTTGTGTCTCTGATTGTGATTTCTACTTCTGCTACTTCTTTTTGTTGTTTCTTTTCCCTCCTTGACTTGATTGGTACTCATCACTAGCCACCAAGGATTTGGTCTTTGATGACTTGAGTGGTCCTAAATCCATCAAGTGAGATTTTTCAACAATCAACATCTTTGCAAATGCATCAAATGAAGGCTTCTAGTAAGGAGATTCCATGGTCAACCTATGAGTATTAAAACTTGAAACAAAAAAAGTATACTCTGAAGGTAGCCTCTTTAGGATGTCATGAATCAACTTTTCATCCTTCATGGGATTTTCACAATCTTTAAGTAGTGACCTATACTCATTGGCTTTGTTGCTGTACTCTTGAATTGTGTAAAAGTTCTTTGGATCCAAGAGAATTAGATCATCCTCAATCTAAAATCCCTTTTCTTCATCCACCTTACCATATAATGCTGCAAGGTTATCCCAAGCTAGCTTTGATTTTGTACAACTAGCAATGTGAAATGAGAGATCTCTATGAACACAATTCCTAATAACTCCTAAATCCTGTCGATCTTGAGCTTTCCAATTAATGAGTTCTTTAGCATCAGTACGTTTGGTAATTGTACTATATCTTTTTTCCATTAATTTACTCCATGAAATATCTTTCCATGTAGAATAATTTTGTGAAGTTAGAGGTGGATATTTAAAACCCATGATGCAAAAATAAAAGAGCACAAAAGAGAGACACAAGAACATAGTACACCCCCCCCTCCTTTTCAATCAATCAAAAGACCCCCCAAAAAAAGATGCTTTTGACACTTTATAAGTGGTGCATGTACAATGGGCCACTTGTCAAAATGAACAAAGTGGACTTTCTAATTTTGATTTTACAACTTTCTTTTAAGGCCCAAATCTGTCACTAAGCATTGTAGCTTGGATGTATAATTTTTTTGAAAAGTAATCAAAGCTTTACAATGCAGAAAAAGCCCTAGTTCTGAAAGTGAGAATTTTGTCCATACAACTCTAGAATCAGTATGTTTCTCAAGATAAATTTGATGGGGAGAAGACTGAATTTGATGACAATAGCCAATTCCAAGTGGTGAGTTACAATCCCTACTCAAACCTAGATAATTTATCTAAGAACATTAGAATCAATGTTGATTTGTCAGGTTTCTCTCACATTGAATTTGATAACCTTGGAAAGATTGAGAGAAATCAAATAGAGGAGACAATATATGCCATGATGGCTCCTTATAGGAAAACTCCTCTAGAAATTTCCAACTCCATACCTAAGAGTTTATATGATAGAGTTGAGAAGAAATGGCACTATTGTTAGGATTAACCTCAGATAGAAATAACAGTTAAATGAAAATATAACCAATATCATAAAATAATAGATCACACATAAGAGAACACAGACACCAAGATTTTTTTGGAAATATATGATAGGCTAAGTTACTAAGAGGGAAGAGGTGAATTAGTAACTAAGAAAACTTTTTCCTTAATTACCAATTAATCCTTTATGTGTAATCTGATCTAATTTTGTGCATGAAAAACTAAAAGCATTAAAACATTTATAACACTTTGACATACAATATGGTGACTTAGAATTCTTCCAAATAGAAATTAAAACTAGGGTGGAGATGATACTCACAAGCTTTAGTACTCCAGTATAAATTTGGCTTATTAAGGCTTACAATGATCCTTCAAATGATCTACCCTATTAGGAGCAATAAGGACTGCTAGGTCCACCTTGCGAAAGGATTTACAGATATACAATGAAGTATGCACTTGGTAAAGAGATTTACAAAAGGCTATTAAGTCTACCTTGTGAATGGATTTAATTGTTCCACCTATTAGGATGAACTAGTGGCTGATCCATGATCTCCAAATTGATTTGTTGAATGAGATTCCTTTGAGTGTAATGATCACCTTACTATGATAGATAAATCTTTGCCACTCCTTATACTACTATAGCCTTTTCACTTCGCACTTCCATGGTTTTCAATATGCTTCAATGCTTCTCTATATTGGATGTGATACAATACACTACATATATACCAATCCAATTTACAATTCATCAAAGTTAGCTACAATACAAGTTTCACCAAAATATACAAAGTTGGCCCAATTGTAGGTACTCTAGTTCTAAAGACAAACTCTGTGAGGTTCTGATTCTCGACATTCATTATCAATGCTTGGAATTTTCATGTACTTGGTAGAAGTAGAAGCTCAGTCCATACTAATCACTTCCAAGTAGTCTAAATTTAGTCTACACTAGTGACTCAGTGATCACTATGAAACTCAACATATAAACTAAATCACTTTATTCACACTACATAGCTTGGTCAATGCTATTACTGTGAGTTTGTTGTAAGCTAAATCACTTCATTGACAATGTGTGGCTCATTCAACACTAGATTCACATTGCTAAATCTATGAACTTGATAACCACTGAAGAACTTGATTTGCACTGAGAAACTTGGTAAACACTAAGAAGCTCAGTTTATACTGGTAATCACCAACTTGGTAGAAACTACTCAGAGTAAACTGAATATTGTTCCTAGTACTTGGTAGCAACTATAGAACTTGGTAAAGCCTGAATTACTTGGTTAACATTGTTAACTATACAATAAGTTTGGTAGATACTAACCATCTGAATAAGTGTGTTTCACTAATAAACAAACTTGACTGAAATGTCAATAGATTTAACGTGGTTCACCCAATCCCTGGGCTATGTCCACCAACAACAAGTCCAATATTATTATGGTCTAGTTATTACAACTTGATTACAATCTGTAATCCCTTATAGCTCAATACTACTATAAGAACCAATTTTTGCATCACACATTATGAAAATCCCTAACCCTAATCCTTTTTTATGTAAGCTTTTTTTTACTACTTACAAAATTAGGGCTAGAATAATATAAAAATAATAGTCGATGCCTTTTACAATATAAGGTCATTTTTGGCTTAAACCCCTATGAGAGCGATGCCCCTCCAACTTGTCTTGGGGGCACTACCCCCAAACCCTTGTAGAAATAATCATAAGGGAAACTTCACCAAATAAACCTTTGAGTCTAATTAGGCTCCACATCACAACAACCTCCCACTTAGGGACTAATCAGACTCCATAATAATAACCTCCCACTTGGAGACTGATCATAGTACTCCTAAACTTGTAGCTCCTACTAGAACATATCAAACCACCCTAGACTCTTTTGTTCTTTTATTCTGTTCACTCTAGAAGACCAGCTAAAGCTAAAGAGGAGTTCAACTTCTCCCTTCTCACTGCCTTTGTAAAAATATCTATTGGATTATCATTTATATGTATCTTCTCCAACTTTAACTATCCATCATCCAAAACTAACTGAATGAAATGGTAATGCAACTATACGTGTTTTCCATTTGAATGTAGAGTTGAATCCTTAATTTGCAAGATGAATGACACTCTGGTTATTAGTAAAGAAATAATTATCCTTCTGAGGGTGTTGCAATTCTTCAATGAAGAATTGAAGCCATATCATCTCCTTGGCTGCCTCTATAGCAACAACATACTCTACCTCTATAGTGGATAAAGCTTTAACCTTCCATAACCTAGAAACCTAGCTCATTGTTGCCCCACCAATAGTAAATACATAACCTATAATACTTCACCTGGTATCAATATCTCTTGCAAAATTTGAGTCAACATAACCCTGTAAACTAGTCGTAGAGCCCCCAATGTGTAGACACTTACAAGATGTTCCTCTCAAATATCTGAGAATCCATTTAACTATATTCCAATGCTCAATTCCTGGCGTATTCATATACTTGCTAATGACTCCCATTGCATGTGCAATATCTATCTGTGTACATACCATAGCATACATCAAGATTCCTACAGCTAAAGCATAAGGTACATTGGACATCTTTCCTCCTCTTCTTATGTCTTGGGACACATCTCCTTAGTCAACATCAAATGACCAGGTAAAGGTGTGCTAACAACTTTAGCATTCTCCATAAAGAAATATTGTAATACCTTCTCAATATAATCAACCTGAGATAAAGTCAATTTCTTGTTCTTCCTATCTCTAAAAATCTTCATATGAAGGATTTATTTTGCTGCCCCCAAATCCTTCATAGATAATGCATGTGTTAACTGCTCCTTTAACCCCTTTATGTGATCCATGTTAGACCCAACTACAAGAATATCATCAACATATAAACATAAAATAATGTAGCTACTATCATCCAACCTCTTAAAATAAACACAATGATCTGAGTGACATTTTTTATATCCATGCTCATGCATACACCTATCAAATTTTAGATACCATTGCCAAGGTGCTTGCTTCAGGCCATATAAACATTTCTTCAATCTGCACACTATGTTCTCCTTACCTTTGACCTCAAATCCCTATGGCTATGCTATATATCTCTGTCTTCATCCAAATCACCATGAAGGAAGGCTATTTTAACATCAAGCTACTCCAAATTCAAATCTTCAATAGCCACAATACTTAAAATAGTGTGAATAGGAGTCTTTTAACAACAGGAGAAAATATCTCATCAAAATTAAAGCCCTTTTTCTATGCAAACCCTTCTACAACTAACCTGGCTTTAAATATTTTCTTACCTCCATCCTCTTCTTTCAACCTATAAACCCACTTATTCTATAAAGCCTTTTTGCCTACAGGAAACTTGCATAAATCCCAAGTCTTATTTTTCAAAAAAGAGTCCATTTCTTCTTTCATTGTAGACTCTCATTGAATCTTAGTATCCACCTGCACAACTTCATCACAACATTCAAGTTTACCAACATCAGTAAGTAAAATAAAATACAAAGAAGGAAAAAATCTTTTTGGAGGTCTACTTAGCCTTGTTGACCATCTAACATTCACTGGGGTGTGTGGTATTTATTGTTGCAGTTGTTGCAAATCATGAGGAATTGTTGGAACATTAGCTTTTGGTGTATCATCCAACACTAAATAATCATCTTCTTTCTTCTCTTATTGCTGCAATAGATCTTTGTACAACACTTTATGACATTCTTTCTTCTTACAATTTTATGATTTTCAAAATCCAAAAGCCTATAACTGAATTCATTAATGCCATATCCAACAAATACACATTTCTTTGACTTAGCTTCTAGCTTGGTTCTATTTTAGAATATATATGAGAAAATTTTTCGCAACTGAAGGTTTTGAGAAAAGAATAACTCACCTTCTTACTAGTCCATGCTTCCTCTAGAATACCACAACCCAAAGGAGTAGAGGGAACTCTATTAATAAAATATACAATAGTATTGATAGCCTCTATTTACATGTTTAAGGGAAACCCTACATCCAACCATATGCTTCTTGCATGCTCTATTATAGTCCTATTCATGCGTTTAGCCACTCCATTTTCCTATGGAGTCCTTGGAATAGTTTTCTATCTATGAATACCATTCTAATTGAAGTGAGATATCTAAGATTATTGTAGTTTCAATGGGTGTATCTCCTCTATTGAAAAATATAAATTCTTTGAAAGACTTGTTGGATCTAATGTATTGAAAGGGGTCATGAGGGGTCCTAGTGTGTCAAAATAGACATTAGGAACCCTTAAGATCTCATAAGATCTCTCTAAAAGAAGTCTAAGTATGTATGTGTATTGAATACCTCCTATCACTAATTGAGCTACTAGTAGATAGAAAGTATTCATCACCATCATCATCATGTGACATCAGAAGCCATCTATGACATAATAAAATCACTAGACAAGTTTGTATGCTACTTCTATGGTGGGATGTTTTCTTTCCTATTTTATGAAGCTAGGTGATCCTTGAAATCCATGTTGCATATATTACCACAGGTATTGGGTATCTATCACTAGTTGAGCTACTAGTAGATATTGATTATTCATCATCACCATCTGACATTTAGGCTCAAATGCATATCATGTGTTAATTGCAACTAAGGTGAATGTTAAATAGGTTTTCCCAGTCTCAACAATCTAAGGGATCATCAAAGCTTTCCAATGTATGAAACTCTTTGAGCTCGAAAACCATCACAAGTAGTACAAAAAAGGAGATGTATGTTTCAACTATCATCTATTTGCACATGATATCTTGCCTATCCATTATTCAAATTATCAACAGATAAAAGGTATCAAATTGTTAGAGGTATTTTGGAGACTATAGATTATGAAACCAATAAACCCTTTGTAATTATGTACACTTTGACAATAATAACTAAAGATGATAAGACAAAGCACATTATAGTGGTTGTACATTCCTATGTACATTGGGAAAAGTACATTAAGAGGATTTGATATTGAAATCTTATCCACACAACCAAAAGGAAAATATGTGCTTGGCAATTGAATTTTCTGGTAAGACTATTATTTCCTTCAAAATCATTGGATAAAGAACAACCATAAAGTAGTTAAGGCCTTCATCTTATGAGGATGATGGGAGATTCCTACCTTAAAATGCTAATTATTTCATAAGTTCTTGGTGCCAACAAAAACTGTCAAATGGTGCCATTCAAACTTGAAAATTTATTGGGTGATGAAGTTTAAAATTGGGGATCTAATACTATTCTTCTACTAGATCTAGATTTCAACTCTTTTGAGGATCTAAAGGCTCAATCATATGCCTAACGGATTGGCCAAGTGAAAAATGTGATTGTATATCAACTGATTAAAAAATGTTCAATTGACGAGAAAATATTGCAGCAATCAAGAAGAAAACTAGCTATGGAGAATTTGGTTATGAATTCTGTTAAGAATGAAACTATTAACCAATTACACAAGATCAAGAGACAAATCCCACCTAGTCAATGGAAAAGAGTGGGAAGATCTTCTTAGACCCATGATAGAAGTTACAGATAATGACCTAAAGAGTCAGAAAAGGGAAAATAACAAAGGAAAGAAGTAAGATATGCATGTGAGCCTATATTTGATTATGATGATGATGATGAATACTCACCATCTATATTAGTAGCTCAAGTAGTGACAAAAGATCTTCAGTGCACATGCACTCAAAAAAAAAAATTCATATAGAGAAGTGACAAGTGTTGTAGAATTATTTATAGAGAAATGTGAACACACTCTCTCTCTCTCTCTCTCTCTCTCTCTCTCTCTCTCTCTCTCACACACACACACACACACACACACACACACACACACACACCCGTACAACTCCTTCACCCCCTCTCTTAAACCGATGGGGTTATGAAGAACTAGAAGCAATGCTTCTAGTTCTTAATAATGTGACCATGCTTTATTAAGCAAAACATAATCACATTTATAACATGATCACGTTATGTAAAATTTTAATTTTTTTAATGTTTTTCCTTGGCTCGGCCCATTTTGAAATTTGATCAACAGTACACATAATATGATTGTATTATGTGTACTTTCAACTTTTTTTTTATTTTTTTTATGGTGTCCATTTTTTTGCACAATATCTTGGTGTATATGCCCACACACACACACACACACACACACACACACACACACACACACACACATATGTACGTATAAATATGTATATACATATATATCTATATTTATATGTATATCTGTGTGTGTGTGTGTGTGTGTGTGTGTGTGTGTGTGTGTGTGTGTGTAGATATTGTAGACACTTAAAATTGTCCAAATACCATTTTCATGACCACTTAAATAGATATTTATTATTTATTTAATTACCCTACCTTTAATTAAATAAATTTTCATTTGTTTAATTATATTCACCTTTCCTTGATTGAAATAAACTAAGGTTTATTTAAATCCTAGCCTTCCCCTCATTCCACTTGCATCCTAACCCATTCACTTTAATTAAGTAAAGTACTTTGTTTACTTAATTAATCCCCTTTTAATCCCACTTGGAATTAAATATTAAATATAATCCTATTTGAACACATGGATCCTAACTTTAACCCTCACCTAACCTCACTTTCCTAACCTAACCTATCATTCTAACCCTAGCCACTACTTAATCCCACTTACTTTTTCTAATCACTTTGCTAATCCACTTTTAGTCCTAAGTGTATGCTCACACATGTTTGAGGAATCCTCACACATCTGTGAATAACATTCACACTTCCCACACCCCTCATGCCTTACACACCTCTTGCATGTGTGTCCCCCTTCACATGAGAGTCAAGGTGTCTCACACATGTGTGAGACATGTGTGAGAAGCCATGCTTCTCACACCTCTTGCACCTATCATTGACCTATCACATCAAAGGTTTCTCACACATGTGTGAGCATCTTCCCCCCTTTGAATGGTCAAAAACTCTAATCCACATGGAGTCTACTTGGCCTCCATCTCATGGACACCTCATCAATCCTGAGAGATCCTAGCCCTTCATCTTGCATTGAATCTCAACCATCGGTTTCATCTCATTTCCTATAAAAGGAGAGCCCTCTCCTCATTTTCAAGAAGCACTATCTAGCCCATTGTTATGTTGTAGGATTTGTGAGCAACCACATCCCACAACATGGAATCATCAACTACTTGGTGATTTTGTGAGATTTGCATTAGTGCTCTTTTGAGTAGATTAAGCTATTTTGATGTCATGTCTTCACTACTTACATGTTGTCTTTCATATTTGAGGTTTGCATGAACATGTAGGAATAGGCATTAGTTGCTTTATTCCGTTGTTACATTTTTGTGCAATACATCTATTTGTATATGTATATCAATATATATGTATATGTATATGTTGTATGTATATATACATATTCATATGTATGTATGTATGTATATATATATACATATATATATATATATGTGCATGTATATATATATGTGTGTGTGTGTGTGTGTGTGTGTGTGTGTATATTTGTGTGTGTGTATACGTACACACACATATGCACATGATTTTTGTAGAAATTCAAGTTAGAAAGTCAAATTAGAGTGGCATATAACTTTAAAGATTCACCCCTCCATCTATTCAACTTAAACAAGTAATTATGTTAATGCCTTCTTGTAGCATTCAGTTAGATGATTTAATTTTATCCTTAATTTAAAAATTATAAACATATTCAATAATTGTTGTAATCTATGACACCACATTTCTTTTAAACAATTTTCTAGACACTTGGCATGTATTGTCAAATTCCAACATTTCCTTAATAGAAGAACAAAATATCTATAAGAATATTTGCTTCAAACCCAAATTGAGAAATTTGCATGATAATTTTCCTTCCAATTTATAGATATGATAAACAAGATTAAGTTTTTAGAATGCTATCAAAGGTGAACTCATACTAATTTGCATTAATAATATAACTTTTTATTAACCTTTTGAGAGATTCAATTTCATGATTTCCTTGTGATATTCCATTTTACTTATGGCCCTCTGATAAATTTTGACATGGAATTATTTATTGTTTATTTCTAAATATGTACTTGAATAAGTTGGATTGGGGGCCTAGCTTGATTGGCAATAACTTCACATGTTAAATCATGAGGGCATGAGGTCTAGTCTCCCCCCAATGCACGTGGTACTAGAGGACATGTCATGTTAGCATCACTAGTCATGTTAAAAATATTATTGGAGGCAAACATTATATTTTATGGGATGTTTTATCTCTCTCTCTCTCCCCCCCCCCCCCCACCCCCCCCACACACACACACATGCATGAACAATAAGTTATCCAACAAATTATATTGAAATTCCAATTTCATATTTCTCTCGTGTCTCAAAAATCTAAGGGATCATAAGAGCTTTCTAATGTATGAGACTCTTTGAGCTTGAAAATCATCACAAGTAGTATAAAAAAAGGAGGTGTGTGTTTCAACTATCATCTATTTGCACAAGATTTCAGTAGGATAAGGTATGTTCACAAAAGATTTGTATATGATTATCCTTGGATATCTTGCCTATCCATCATTCAAATTATTGGCAGATATAAGGCATCAAATTGTTAGAGGTATTTTGGAGTCTATAGCTTGTGAAGTCAATAAACCCTTTGTAGTTATGTACACTCTAAAAATAATAACTAAGGATGATAAGAAAAATCACATTAGAGTGGTTCTATGATCACATGTACATTGGGAAAAAGACATCAAGAGGATTTGATACTAAAATTTGATCTGGACACGACCAAAAGGAAAATATGTGCTTGGCAACCAAATTTGCTAGTAAGACTATTATTCCCTTTAGAATCATTGGATAAAGAACAACCATAAAGAAATTAAGGCCTTCATCTTATAAGGATTATGGGGGATTCCTACCTTAAAATGCTAATTATTTCAAAAGTTCTTGGTGCCAACAAAAACTATCAAATGGTGCCATTCAAACTTGAAAATTTACTAGGTGATGAAGTTTTAAAATTGGGGATCTAATACTATTCTTCTACTAGATCTATATTTCAACTCTTCTATGGATCTAAAGGCTCAATCATATGCCTAAAGGATTGGCCAAGAGATAACTGTGATTGTATATCAACTAATTACAAAATGTTCAATTGAGGAGAAAATATTGCAATGATCAAGAAAAAAACTAGCTATGAAGAATCTAGTTATGAATTCTATTAATAATGAAACTAGTAATCAATTACTCAGGATAAAGAGACAAATCCCACCTAGTTAATGGAAAAGAGTGGGAAGATCTTCTTAGACCCATGATAGAAGTTACAGATAATAACTTGAAGAGATAGAAAGGGGAAAGCAACAAAGGAAAGAAGTAAGATATGCATGTGAGCCTATGTCTAATGATGATTATTATGATGATGAATACTCACCATCTAGATTAGTATATGAAGTAGTGACGAAAGGTCTTTAGTGCATATGAACTCAAAAACAAAATTTTCATATAGAGAAGTGATAAGTGTTGTAGAATCATCCATAGAGAAATGTGAACTCTATCACCCCCCCGCTCTCTCTCCCTCTCCCTCCCTGCCCCCCTTTATCTCTCACTCCTCCCATGCAACTCTTTCACCCCCCTCTCTCTTTATATCTCACTCTCATTACTTCTAGTTCTTCATAAACTAATGGGGTTATGGATAACTAGAAGATCAATGCTTCTAGTTCTTAATAATGTGATCGTGTTTTGTTAAGAATAACATGATTGCATTTATAACATGATCACGTTATGTAAAAGTTCAAATTTTTAAATGTTTTTTCCTTGGCTCAACCCATTTTGAAATTTGATTGAAAGTACACATAACGTGATCATGTTATGTGTACTTTTGATTTTTTTTCATGGTGTCCACTATTTTGCACACCATCTTGGTGCATATACCCACATATACATATACACACACATATATGTATATATACATATATACATATACATATACATATATGTGTGTGTGTGTGTGTGTGTGTGTGTGTTTGTGTGTATATATATATATATATAGATACACACATACACAAATAAATATGTGTGTGTGTGTGTGTGTGTGTGTGTGTGTACACACACACATATATGGACACAATTTTTGTAGAAATTCAAGTTAGAAAGTCAAATTAGAGTTGAACATAGATTTAAAGATTCACCCCTCCATCTATTCAACTTAAACACATAATTATGTTAATGCCTTCTTGTAGCATTTAGTTAGATGATTTAATTTGATCCTTAATTTAACAATTATAAACATATTCAATCATTGTTGTAATCTATGACAAGAAGTTTTTTTTCTAAGTTTTCTAAACACTTAGCAAGTATTGTCAAATTCTAACATTTCTTTAATAGAAGAACAAAATATCTATAAGAATATTTGCTTCAAACCCAAATTGGGTAATTCACCTATTAATTTTCCTTCCAATTTCTAGATATGAGAAACAAGGTCATGTTTTTAGAATGCTATCAAAGGTGAACTCGTAGTAATTTGCATTAATAATATAACTTTTTATTAACCATTTGAGAGATACAATTTCATGGTTTCCTTGTGATATTCCATTTTACTTATGGCCCTTTAATAAATCTTGACATGGAATTATTTATTGCTTGTTTCTAAATATATACTTGAATAAGTTGGATTGGGAGCCTAACTTGATTGGCAATAGCTTCATGTGGATGAGCATGAGGGCATGAGGGCATGAGGTCCAGTCTTCCCCCAACCCATGTGGTACTGGAGGACATGTCATGTTAGCATCACTAGCCATGCTAAAAAGATTATTGGAGGAAAACTTTATAGTTTATAGGATGTGTTATCCCAATTTCATATTTCTCTCATGTGACCTTTCCCCCTATTCAAAACGTGGGATCAAAGCATAACTACCTATAACAATAGCATGAATAAATTGATCTTTCCATTTATAGTTCCTAGAACCCAAGAGAGTTTAAAGTCATCATTATCAAACATAAAAAAAGGTATGCCTAAAATAGTTACACTTTATGCTGATGAAACATCATCTATACTAGTCATTTTACAACTAATCCCAGTTAGACAAATTTATCATTGAATGCATTATGAACATTTTTTTTTACTTAAATGCATTTTTCCATGAATTTAAATAGACTTCCCTTCATGTTTTTTTATGCCACAAAGCCTTTAGTGGAGAGAGATTAGAAAAAGAGAAAGACAATGTGTTTTTTTTTATAATTATAGAGAATTGTGTCATGTTCACACATCTTAATTGTCTAATGAATTTTTTAGCTTTTATATCCAACAATATAAAATAATTATAAATTAGTTTTATAAGTATTAAAAATAGTTATCAAATTTTTATTTGATTTTAAAACATTGAAATATCCAAAATTTATCTTATATTTCATATAAATGGCAATCAATTAATATAAACACAATTAAACTCTAAATCTGTTATCAAAACAAATTTAAAAAGTTTCCAATTATCTGAATTAAATTGACATTTAGTTTAATTATTTTATTCTACTTACAAAATATATCCTAAATTGACTAATCTAAAAACAGATTAATAAACCTAAATGCACAAATGTATATATTTATTATTTTATTTTTACAAAAGAAATATTCACATATAAGCATCATCCATGTAAGAGCTTAACAAAAGCATCATTTGATAAGTAGGAGATAATTTTAAATTCATCATCGTGATAGCAATATCACAAAAGCATCATTATCAATTCTTGAAAAATCAATATTTCAGAAGAAATGACATAATTAACTGATTAAATCTACTTATAAATTAAGTAGATTAATCCTCTGTGAAATCTGATCTAAAAAGTCACATTCTTTACAATAATCTAATAATTAATCAAACCAACAATTAACATTGAAAAATAGAAATTCTTTATCTGAAAATTTCGTAATCAATATTTACCTTGAATATGTATATTAAACTGATACCAAGAATTGTGAGTAATATCACTTCCTATAAACTTTTTTATCGCTCTCCAACCACACAAAATGATCGTAAAAGATCAAGAGAGCCCATTCAAAATAGCTGGGAGTGTCATGATAACCCACATACGAAGAAAGGCAACAATCTGTTTGAACTAAGTTTTACTGCAAATAATCCAGCCCATCTTTACATGTTTCTTCATCATTTTGTTTGCTTGCTCTGGTGAATCTCAACCGTCTGCTCTATCAAAACCTTGCAGCTCTTTAACCATGAATCTCCACACTGATTAAGAATCAATTTAGAAAAATAATATATCAACAAAACCAACAAAACATTCAAGACAAGATGACATAATTTCACCAAACATATATTAAATACCATACTCTTAACTGATAAAACCCTAATAAAACATCATCACTACAAAATAAATCTTTAATTATCCTTGGCAATAACTATTTCATCATCATTATAAGCTTCAAAATAAGATTAGAATTTCATTCCAGATGGTATGAACTCCTCCACTGGTGTGAGCTCCAAGTCGGCCATTATTATTATCTGAACAGAGCTTAAAGCTCACACCAGTTAGGAGGAGTCCATACTTGAATATGGTTATTTTTTCGTTTATGGAAAATATAATTGCCAGATGAGTATATATAGAGATCTCAAGTGAGCATAAATTCAATGGAGTAGGAATATAGGTTAACGTTTCTTCCAAGCAAATGCCACTAAAGTTAGATATTCCAAACGCTTTTTTTATTTCCATAACTTTATGTGTTGGATTTAAAAGCCATCGAGAAAACTACTTTATTTGTTGGTGGTGGTTGCAATAATAGATTCGATTAATGACTAAATAGATAAAGTGAAGACTGTTCCAAATTGAGTGCGTAGCTTTACCATTCATGTGTCTAATCTTTCCTTTTACTGAGATTCTCAACTTCTTTCTTATCAAGGAAATTCATGCTGGTTTTGTTTGGTGTATTGAGATGATTGGCTAAGCTGATGACCAAGAATGAGGAACCTTGTTAACTTTCAATAATTGTGATGACAAAGAACAACAATGTCACACCATGTCTCTACCCATAATTCAATAGTTTTTTTTTTTTTTTTTTTTTATAAATTATAGTTCTAAATTAGTGAGGTGAGAATATGGAAGGTCTCATTCTTTAATATTAATGTTTGATATAAATATCTTTCATCAATCTCATTGATGCAAACTATCATAAATATTTTTAATTAACAAAATATAAACTTAATGATCATACTTATTACTAATATTATATAATCTCTTATGATTAGATAAGATATTAATCATGAAAAGGTTGTGATTCAATTCATGTAAAGATTGTGCTATTTTCTATATATTTTGGGTAGAATATTTGTTCTGATTAAGATTTCCATAATAATAAAAAAATGATTTGTGTCATTATCTTCATCTTTCTTTTATAAGACAATGAATTGTTGTCATGTAGAGTCTCTTATAATCTATTGTTGTTGTGTCACTACTTTCATTTTTAGTTTATAAGATGATGCGTTGTTGTCATATAGAGTCTTTTATAGCTTGATATAAAATTACACATTTATTTTAGATTGAGGTAATTTGTCAAGGATAGAATGATATTTCCATATCGAGATTTAAACTTTATAAATTAAATATAACTTCATAGATCTAAAATATTTTTTAAATTTTGAGCAAGATTGATTAATTGAAATTGCTAATAAATATGAGAAATAAGAATAACAAGACATTACATTTTATTTTAAAATTGGTGGAAGTGAGGTTCTAACTTATATTATAATGTATTAGAGACCTATTGGTAAAATATTGAAGTTACATTATGGATTGAAGAATTGAGATGTAAGAATCTAATATTTTAGCAAGCAATTAAATTAGGGAGTGTGTTTATCTTGCATGATTTCTTCAAAATGGATCTAAGAAATATTATATTTTTTATACTCTCTAATTATATCTAATGTAAAGAAGGCAAGATGGTGCTAAATAGTGCTATATAAATTTGTACATATAAATTAAAACTCGCACTTTTGTAATCTTTGTGGCACCCACAAATTGATGCAAGAGCATCCAGAGGTATAAGGGTAATCCTGTGTCACCAAAAAAATGTACTTAGACTTAGTTTCTGTTTCATGTGTTTTCATTTCTGGATACCCATTTGGGTCAAATAAAGGTTCCAACTCTCATAGTTCCACTATCAGTGTCCTAGGATAGAGTATTTGAACACCTTGGGATACGTGTAAATGCCAAAAATATAAGAGTATGTAATTGAGCCATCATTTTGGTGAACTAGGAGGTGTAAATTGGCTAGAAGAATGTAATTGTAATTTAGAGCATTCCAGAAAAAGAATCAGGTCAAAAGGCCCCACGGTTTGAATGTTATCGTAGTTTTTCGAGTTTTGGAGACCTCCTAAGAATGCTTCAAAGTCAGGTTAGGGGCATTAAATGACCTCAAAAAGGGCCAAAAAAGGGGGACGAGCGAAGTTGGTCCATAGGGCTATAGAGCGCTTCAAGAGCTTTCCGAAAATGTAAACAGTTTGTCAATTGGAGCTACGGTTTAAAAGTTATGCCTTCTGGAAGTTCGGTTACCGTTTCTGGATTCTTCTAGATTTGCGTTGACTTCTAACACAGCTTCTAGAGCCTTCTATTTGGTCGGTGGATGCCAACTAGCACTTTCTAGAATGTATTCCTAGTCCTTAACCCTCTAGAGTCTATTTAAGGACATTTCTGGCATTGTAAAAGGCAGTCCGAAGTGGAGTTTGAGAGGAGGTACTGAAAGGAGAAATTATCTCCAGATTTATGCTATTGTAAGCCCATAGAGCATGTTTGAAGTCTATTTTCTCTATACTGGATGTATTAGCTTATTTATAAAGTTAATAAAATTTCCCTTTCTTGTTATGTCCATTCTATGCTTGGGTTGTGTCCCCATCAAGTGGTATCAGAGCGGGTTTTCCTGAGTGTGTAGACAGAGCGCCGACTGTGAGGTAGTTTGCACCAGGACTGTGTGGTTGTGGGTTCAAGTTAGAAGATGCCTCCACGAAGAGAGCATGGCAGAAGGGCCAGAGCTATTAATCTTGAGGAGGTTAGAGCCCTCCAAAGGCAGGTCCAAGCATTGCAGGAGGAGCTTCGTAGAGGAACAAATGTTGCTGCAGGTGACGAAAGTGAGGATGGCAATGAAGAAGAAGAAATTGGACCAGAAGGGGAATTTGATGGGAAAGTTTTGAATCAGGCAAAGGAAAGGCTTTTTAGGGCCACTACTAAGTTTGGGAAAAGACCTACAATTGAAGTGGGTGTATTTTCAGGAAATTTGAAACCTGATGAGTTGATCGATTGGATCAATGAACTGGAAGAATACTTTGAGTATGAGGATATCAAGGACCTAGATAGGGTTAAGTTTGCAAAGGCCAAACTGAAAGGCCATGCCAAAATCTGGTGGCAAGAGGTTCAATTAGAAAGAAATAGAAGAGGAAAGGAGAAGATCACAAGGTGAGATCGCATGGTAGACAAATTAAAGAAGCAGTTCATTCCTGTGGACTACAAGCTTGATTTGTTTAAGAAGATGCATGGGTTAAAGCAAGCAGGAAGATTAGTCCAAGAATATATAGAGGAATTTTACCGACTCTTGATTAGAGCAGGGCATGCAAAAGCAAATAAGGAGAAGGTTGCTCGTTATATCAGTGGGTTGCAACCTAGCATCCAGGAGGAATTAAGTCTAGTAAGAATGACCAGCATTGAAGAGGCATATCAGTTTGCCCTACAATTCGAACAGAAGCTGAATAAAAAGTTTGAAGGGAGACAAAGAGGGTTTGGTCAAGGAGGAAGGGGAAGCGGTAGGTCATCTGGAGGTCGAAATGAAACCCAAAAGAAAAATGAAGATGTGGGTACTAGCAGGAACCAGAGGAATGAGGGTTTCAATCGCTCCCGTGATCAAGACTTTGGAAATCAGAGAGAAAGAGGTAGGGGACGTGGACAAGGAAGAGGAGGCTTTCATGGTACCTGTTTCCATTGTAATGAAGAAGGTCATCATGACTTTGAATGCCCTCAATGACAAGGAAGGACAGATAGGAGAGATGAGGGTCAAGCTAGGGTTGCTCATGTGGATGAGGATGCACAATCATCACATTTAGAGGATGCAGAAAGAGGAGAGACTTTAGTAAATGAAAGGGTCTTACTAAGTGGCGAGATTGAACTAGGACAAAGGAGGAGTTTATTCCGTACTAGGTGCAAATGTGAGGAAAAATGTTGTGATGTGATCATTGATGGTGGTAGCACTAATAACTTCGTATCAGAGGAGATGGTCTCTAAGCTGAAGCTCAAGAGGGAAAAACACCCCCAGCCCTATCAGATTGCTTGGGTGAAAGATGATCATAAGGTCTTGGTAAGTGAACAATGTTTAGTGAAATTCAAAATTGGGAGTTACCATGATGAAGTTCTCTATGATGTTATTCCAATGGATGTTTTCCATCTATTGTTGGGAAGACCGTGGCAGTTTGATAGACATGTAGTACATGATGGTCATGCAAATACATACTCTCTAACAAAGGATGGAGTTCACCACAAACTGAAACCCATGAAAAAGGAAGGCGAAAAGGTATGTAGTAGTGATAGGATTTGTCTTGTTGATGGAAGGAATTTTTTAGATGGCATGAAACATCAGTGTATGTGTTATGCTTTGATTTCTAGGAAAGATAAAGAAGATAGTAGTGAAATACCAGTTAAAGTTTTAGATTTACTAGGTGAGTTTGGAGATATTATCTCTGATAATGTTCCAAAAGGATTGCCACTAGTAAGGCAAATCAGTCATCAGATAGATTTAATCCCACGAGCTAGTTTTCCTAACAAGGCTGCTCACAAGATGACTCCTACTGAAACTAAGGAGCTAAATAGACAGGTTTAGGAGCTATTGAGGAAGGGCTTGATTCGAGAGAGCTTGAGTCCATGTGTAGTACCTGCATTACTAGCACCAAAGAAGGATGGAGAGTGGAGAATGTGTACAGACTCTTGAGCTATAAATAGGATAACCATCAAGTATCGATTTCTTTTGCCAAGAATGGATGATCTTATGGACTGCTTGAGTGGAGCTCAGTACTTCACAAAGAGAGATCTCAAGAGTGGCTATCATCAGATATGGATATGAGAAGGAGATGAGTGGAAAACAGCCTTCAAGACCAAGGAGGGTCTTTATGAGTGGTTAGTCATGCCCTTTGGATTGACAAATGCCCCAAGCACCTTCATGGGGCTTATGAATGAGGTACTTAAGAAGTTCTTGGGAAAATTTGTTATTGTCTATTTGGATGATATTTTAATTGTCAGCAAGACTTTGGAAGAACATTTATTGCATATCCGTAGTGTCCTTGAAAGGTTAAGGGAAGAGAAACTGTTAATTAATTTGAAGAAGTGTATCTTTGCAAAAAGGGATTTAGTCTATTTGGGGTTTGTTATATCACCTGAAGGTCTCAAAATGGATCCAAAGAAGGTAAAAGCCATCTTGGAATGGCCTACTTCAAGGTCTGCTACTGAGGTAAGATCATTTCATGGTCTGGTTAGTTTTTACAAGAAGTTCATTAAGAATTTCAGTGGCATATGTGCACCCCTGATTGACATAATAAGAGGGGATAGAAAAGAGTTCAAATGGACTGCGACAGCTACGAGAAGTTTTGAATTACTAAAGAAGAAGGTAACATAACAACCTATGTTGGCACTTCCAGATTTTAGAAAGGTGTTCCAGGTGGATTGTGATGCTAGTGGCAGTGCTATTGGGGTTGTATTAAGCCAAGAAGGTAAGCCTATTGCATATTTTAGTGAAAAATTGAATGATGCAAAGAAGAAGTATTCTGTTTATGATCAAGAGTTCTATGCAATAGTTCAGGCCTTAAAGAAATGGAGGCATTATTTATTGCCAAAGGAATTTGTTTTTTATACTGATCACTAGGCATTACAATACCTAAATAGCCAAGGTAAATTGAATCAAAGGCATATGAAGTGGGTAGAGTTCTTGCAGAGTTATACATTTGTGTTGAAGCATAGAAGTGGAAAATCTAATAGGGTTGCAGATGCACTGAGTAGGAGACAGGTGTTGCTTATAGTAATGCAGGTTGAATTAGTTGGGTTTGATGAACTCAAGAATTTGTACCCTGAAGATCCTGATTTTGTTGAAGCATGGAAAGCATGTAAAGAGCCTATTGCTGTAGACAGAACTAAGTGGTTGGACTATTTGATTTAGGATGGTATGTTATTCAAGGGCAATCAATTATGCATTCCAAGGAGTTCCATGAGGGAAAATCTGATTAAGGAGAAACACAGTGGAGGGATGGCAGGACATTTTGGTCGAGATAAGACCATTGCCATTCTTAAAGAACATTATTTTTGGCCTCAGATTTCACAAGATGTGAAGAAGTTTGTACAGAGTTGCCAGGTTTGTCAAGTTGCCAAGGGATTTAGCCACAATACTGGACTATATCAGCCATTGCCTGTTCCATCAAAGCCATGGGAGGACATAAGTATAGATTTTGTTCTTGGATTGCCGAGGACACAAAGGGGTAATGACTCAGTATTTGTTGTGGTTGATAGATTCTCCAAAATGGCACATTTCATTCCATGCCACAAAACTCATGATGATGTCCATATTGCAAACTTATTTTTCAGAGAGGTGGTAAGACTACATGGTCTTCCAAGGAGTATAGTTTCTAACAAAGATATTAAATTTGTGGGGTATTTCTGGAGAGCATTTCGGAAGAAGTTGAGAACAGACTTGAAATTCAATTCCACACATCACCCACAGACTAACGGCCAAACAGAAGTGGTAAACAAAAGTCTAGGCAATTTACTGAGATGTTTAGTTGGGGATAAGCCCAAGGGCTGGGATTTGATTCTACCACAAGAAGAGTTTTCCTACAATAACTTTGTAAATAGGAGTACTGGAAAATCACTATTCCAAATTGTATATGGAAGTAGCCCAAGGACTGCACCGGAATTGAGGAAGATAGAACAAGGGGAGAAGACAAGTGTTGAAGCTAACAAATTTGCTGAACATATTAAGCATCTACATGAGGAGGTTCAAGCACACATTACCAAGATGAATCAAGAGTACAAAGCTAGGGCTGATCAAAGGAGAAGACATAAGGAATTCCAAGTAGGGGATCTAGTCATGGTACACTTAAGAAAAGAAAGATTTCTAGCTGGTACTTACAACAAGCTGAAAATGAAAAAATTTGGCCCGTGCAAAATTTTGAAGAAACATGACTCAGGAAATGCATATGAGGTGGAGCTGCCAGATGGTATTCACATTTCTCCTATTTTCAACATTGCAAACTTAACAGAGTATCGTGATGATGGTGTACAGATGAGGAGCTGGTGTTAGAGCCATGCCCAATTCCTACTTCTAAAAAGGAAGAGATAGAAGACATTCTTGATCATCATGTTGGTAGGAGTACCAGAAATAGTAGTATGAAGAGTATTTGGTCAAGTGGAAAGGATGGTTGATAGAGGACTCAACTTGGATTTCAGCAGCTGAGGTTTCCCATTTGGTATTTTCTCTACCATTCATAAAGTGACAGAGTCATTTTTCAATCTACCCTAGGTGTCTGATGTAGAAGCATCTAGAGGTATAAGGGTAATCCTATGTCACCAAAAAAATGTACTTAGACTTAGTTTCTGTTTCATGTGTTTTCATTTTTGGATACCCATTTGGGCCAAATAAAGGTTCCAACCCTCACAATTCCACTATCAATGTCCTAGGATCGAGTATTTGAACACCTTGGGATATGTGTAAATGTCAAAAAAATAAGAGTATGTAATTGAGTCATCATTTTGGTGAACTAGGATGTGTAAATTGGCTAGAAGAATGTAATTCCAATTTAGAGCATTCCAGAAAAAGAATCATGTCAAAAGGCCCCATGGTTTGAAAGTTATCACAATTTTTCAGGTTTTGTAGACCTCCTAAGAATGCTTCAAAGTTAGGTTAGGGGCATTAAATGACCTTGAAAAGGGCCAAAAAATGGGGGATGAGCAAAGCTGGTCCATAGGGCTACAGAGCACTTTGAGAGCTTTCTAGAAATGTAAACGGTCAATCAGAGCTACGATTTAAAAGTTATGCCTCCCAGAACTTTGGTTACCATTTCTGGATTCTTCTAGATTTGCATTGACTTCTAACGTAGCTTCTAGAGCCTTCTATTTGGTCAGTGGATTCCAAGTAGCACTTTCTAGAATGTATTCCTAGTCCTTAACCCTTCGAGGTCTATTTAAGGACATTTCTAGCATTGTAAAAGGCAGTTCGGAGTGGAGTTTGAGAGGAGGTATTGAAAGAAGAAATTATCTCCAAATTTATGCTATTATAAGCCCATATGGCATGTTTTGAAGTATATTTTCTTTGTACTAGATGTATTAGCTTATTTACAAAGTTAATAAAATTTCCCTTTCCTGTTGTGTCCATTCTGTGCTTGGGTTGTGTCCCCATCACAAATTGAGTTTATAATAGAAATAGATAAAGTGTGACACTAAATGTCAGCTTGAGGATAATGAATTTTTATTTGGTGACCTCAAAATGGATGTGGCTAACCTAATTGTTGACATATTATTTAGAACTCAATGCACTTCAACAAGTGATTTTGTTTTTGGTGTAATATTTATATTGTGCTTTGCTTTAAAAAATTTGACATGAATTAGGTAAGCTAAGATGGTAAGTTTAGGATACTAGTTTACTATTGCTATCATCAAATTGGAACTTAAAGACTATAAATTATAACAATATTCCTCTCATCTTTCATATAATTGAATATATATATATATATATATGTATATGTATATGTATATGTATACGTATATGTATATGTATATGTATATATATATATATATATGTATATATATATATATGTATATACATATATACATACATATATATATGTATGTATATATATATATATATATATATATATATATATATATATATATATATATTATATGTATGTATGTATATAGATATATTATATATATATATGTATATATGTATATATATATGTATATATGTATATATATATGTATATACATATATACATACATATATATACATACATACATATAATATATATATATATGTATATATATATGTATATGTATATGTATATATATACATATATATATGTACACACACATATGTACATATAGATATATATATGTGTGTGTATATATATGTATGTATATATGTATGTATATATATGTATCTACATACATATATACATATAAATATACATACACACACACACACACACACATATATGTTACATTTTGTTATATTTTGATTTCAACATCATAATATTGTTTTGTTCTTGGTAAAGTTATTTTATTTCTTTATTATGTCTAATATGTTATGGATGTACTTGGTAAATTAGGTGGCATTTGATTTCAAAAGTTGGATATTCTTATTGAATTTATATTATTGTAGTTTGTGTCAGTTTTGATTACCTATTACATGAGATAGGCCTAGAAAATAATGAGTTCTTTCATTATAATCAAAATATTTGAGATAGTTAGTGTGGATTAATATCTCATTAAAATCAAGAGTTATTAATTTTACTAACCATTTTTGGTTTTAGGGTTAGATTATATATTTTTGTAGGTGGTATATATTTAGAGCACTTTGACACATAACAAATAGTGTCATTACATCAAAATGAATAAAATATTATAAATTAATTATCAAATGATCAAATCTAAGAAAAACATCTTAAACTATTAAAACAATTTCATAAACATTAAATACATTTTACACTGTATCATAAACACTATATAATATTGTGCAACACTAACAATGTCACTAATGTAGAACTTGCACAATAAACTACCATATTCATTTTAGACTTCATCTGATGTTTCCATTAGACTAAGTTATATTTTCACCTCTCAAATTTCTATCATTATATCTCACCAATGATTGTTAGTTATTCCAGTCCTATAAAATCTTCTCATCTATCACTGATTCTTAGACTCAAATTAAAACAATGCAAAATTACAAGGTTTTATTATCACTAGATTGTAAATATTCTTTAGAATATGCCTAAAATATTTATCTTTAAGCCAACCTTATTTTTCTTAAAGATGTCCTAGGGGTCATTCCCACCTTTCTAATCTTTGATGTGTTTGTAGATTGTCTCACTTGTGAATAGGCTAAGATAATCCATATAAGGATGCCACTAACTCAATCCTTTTAATTATATGTTCTTAATTATTATCAAATTATAGAAGAGTAAAAAAGAATCATACATATTTAATGAAAATAGGAGAAGATAATAAATATAACAACAACTTTAATCACTCATCTATTTCTTTAAAAGTGGAAATAAAAAGAGGTAATGCATCTAAGTGAAAGTGAAATAAATTGAACTAACTCATTGAAATTCTAAAGAAGAAGAAACATTTTTGTTCATGGAACATAATGAGTTTCTCTCAAAAATTAGAAAAAACAGAAAGTAAATATCTTTACTTCCCTTACTTTTTTTTATTAACTCTAAAAATTTTATATATGATTCCAATGTTATGCATTATGTCTCTTCATCCAAGGATTATTTCTCTGTGTTTAAGCCATTCTATACTCCAATCATATACAAGAATGGTGATACACAATTAATATTAAAGATTTTTTATGAATAGATGTGGATGGAGGATAATTCAGAAAAAAAATATTTGTATACTTTTTTTCTTTCTTTAAACTTAGTATTTTCCATAAAAGTATTCATATATGTCCAAAAGAATGTTATTTATTTTATTACAAATATGATCATCATTTGAGCTCTTAAAGGTGAATCTTTAGATTCTTTTGTCAAGAAAAATCAAAAGGCACACTTATATAACCATAATTCATCTAACTACAAGTGAATAAATTTAACTAACTCTTTGTAATTGTAAAGAAGAAAAACATTTTTGTTCATAGAAATTAATGAGTTTCCCTCCAAAATTAGATAAATTAAAAAGTGAATATCTTTACATCCATTTCTTTTTCATCATCTCTAAAACTTTAATATGTGACAATATCTTTACATCCATTTCTTTTTCATCATCTCTAAAACTTTAATATGTGACTCAAATGTTATGCATTATGTCTCTCAATGTCAGGATTAATTCTCTATATTTGAGTCATCCTATACTCCAACGACATATAAGAAGGTGATCCACAATTGATATTAAAGAGTTTTGCATGAATTTATGTGGATGATGGACAATTTAGAAAAAATATTTGTATACTTTTTTTCTTCAAACTTACTATCTACCATTAAAGTATTCATATATGTCCAAATTAATGTTATTTATTTTATTAAAAATATGATAATCATTTGAGCTCTTAAAGGTGATTCTTTAGATTCTTCAGATGAGAAAAATCAAAAGGCACACTTATACAACCATGATGCATCTAAGTGGAAGAGAAATAAATTTAACTAAGTCATTGTAATTCTAAAGAAGAAAAATATTTTCATTCATAGAACATAATGAGTTTCCCTGTAAAATTAGAAAAAATAAAAAGTAGATATCTTTACATTCATTACTTTTTCATCATCTCTAAAACTTTTATATGTGACTCAAATTTTATGCATTATGTGTTTTCATCTAAGGATTAATTCTCTATGTTTGAGTCACTCTATAATACAACCATATATAAGAATGGTAATCCATGATTCATAGTAAAGAATTTTTTTTATGAATTTATGTGGATGGTGGATAACTCAAAAAAAATTGTATACCTTTATTCTCTTCAAACTTACTATCTACCAAGAAAGATTTCATACATGTCCAAAAGAAAGTTATTTATTTAATTACAAATATGATCATCATTTGAGCTCTTAAAGGCAATTCTTTAGATTCTTTGAGAAAAAAAAATAGGCACACTTATAAACCTTTTCACAATTCTTCTAGATTCATCTTGGTAAACTCTTCTTACTTGGGTGGTATAGTAAATAATGGCATTGAAGTGATTTGGTCACCTAAATTTCATCTATTTTTACTAGTGAAGAAATTATAAATAATTATAGGATTCTGATGTAGGAGCATTCTAGGTGTAAGGGCAATCTTGCATCACCTAAAAATATTTCTAGTTTATATTTTTAGTAAGAGTTGTCTCAATATAGAGTTGATATTTTTGAAAGCTTACTATTTTTAGTAATTTAGTCATTCAATTTTATAATGTTCTAATTTATTCTCTAGAGGTTCATTTTAGATATATCAACCTTCCAATAAAGTTTTACTACAATATCAAGTCTATTTGTGGAGTTATTGAACTTTTTGTGTTATTGGCAGTAGGGTATAAAAATATTGAACTCAATTTTGAAGAATTTAGAAGCTCTAAAAAGGGGTCGAACCTACCTAGAAGAGATGAAGACAAAAATTGTAAGAATTTTCCTAAGGGAAAAATTCACCCAGGAACTAAGAACTCAAACACAAGCACAACTGTAGACCAAAAAGAGAGAGAGAGTATGATCAGAATGATGATATATTCATTCAACATGCATTGTAAAAGTACACTAGGAGTGCTTGTATATAAAGGCCTCTGAGATACATCTAGAATGCCTCATAATCAGCTACATGATATGTCATACAAATAGGCACATGTCCACTAGATATGGGTTATCCTCCATTAAGCACGAAAGTAAGTGTAGTGACAAGAGGATAAGCCTACAAGGGTGTGGCATGCAAATTAGTGTTTTAGACACCATGTGCTAAAATAGAGTTGCATACTCCTGTGTTGTCAATATGACAACTCAAAAAAGTGTACAAACTCCTAAGTGTCTCACAAAATGTAATGCCCCACCAAGGGATCCAAAGAATTAACCTAAAGTTTTACTAAGTTTGGTGACATTTTTTTTTTTGAAACATGAAAGTAAAACCATTCGTAACATAGTAGTGAAAGCAATAACAACATTCCACTAAAAGTAAACATAAACATACATAAATAGGTTACATTCTTCAAGGATCCCTTAACGTTGAATCACATTTAAATTAACTAGTATTAATACCATCAAGTACTACATCCACGTGAAATAATAATGAAAAGTCCAGCGTTCTTAAATTACATTCCCGATTTCTCGATCATCCACTGTACATGCCACAGGGTATGAAAGGCTTAAAAGAATATACATGTGCAAAAATAAAGTACATCATCATCCTCATTCTAGTCCATGATGAAATAAAGTAAATGTAATCACATGTCATACATGATACATCATCATAAAACATATAAACATCCATCATAAAGGATAACCATTTATCAAAAACATAATTAACTAAGTGCATGGTTTTGAACCGTAAATAGCATCATTAGACCATCGTGGGCCCCAGCCATCCCTCCGTGAGTAACATCCCAAATCATCGAAGAGATCATCGGTATTAACATAGTAGGAATGTCACTCCTAAATCATACTACATCTTATGTAGAAAGGAATCTAACATGCAAGATAAAGCATAAGATAACATCATCTAATAGATGCAAATCATCAATATAAGAATACGTGTCCACTATCAAAATCAAAGAATGCATCAACCACGGTGTCTTAGACGGATCTCATATGGTAAGAGTGAAAAAGTACTACCACCCGACCACATGGAACCTAAATGGTCCACTCCCACCGCGCTAAGGAGATAATCTCAAGTCCCAAAATTGGTTATCAAACCACATAGTACAAACACTTTCTAAGTCTAGGAATCGTAAAAGTATACTAACTCAAAGGTTTCAATCACAAATCGACATCTAATTCTAGAGGCACAACATAGACATGTAGGAAACCTACTATACAATCGCGAAAGTGTCATTACATGGATCATGCTAGAGTTACCCTAGTAGTCTCCCAATAGACCCTGGCCCCCTAGTGATCCCTATGCGGCCACTAGTATCCTCTCATACAGAGAAGGCATACTATGGAATGCAAGGTCGCAACCAAGCGTTCTCTCTACTCCCATCCTAGTCTGTACTAGCACTCCAAGCATGGGTGAGAACAAACAATTATCTTTTTAGGTTCATTAAGTCAGTATTAGGTGTAATGTTTTCACTTATTAAAACAACTTACAATGAGTTGCCTTGGCAGCCTCTTAAGGCCCCTGCCCCCATTGCATGCCACTTCCCGACACTACAAGTAGATTACCTACCCTAGGCTCATAGAATCAAAAGTCACAAAATACCAAAAGATAATCCACATATAAACATCAAATCTCCATGAGCAACTGAAAAGCATCCATAGATAATCATGACCACAACAGTTCTCTATTGGCAATTGAAGGTATCGTTGATAATCACAATATCCATTGGTTTTCAACAAGCAACCAAAAAGTATCTCAAAGTAATACTAATTGAGACTCCAAAATGGTCGAGTCAAAACATGTCACATCATGACATCATCAAGATGATATAAACAATTCAATTCCATCAAAGTGTCTAAAAAATAATCCAAATACAACTGATCAATAACTCATAAAAAGGTTACATATATCACAACTTACACAATGAATACTGAAGACAATATCAATCAGCATGCCATCACATAATCATGGTTGAGTTTAAAAAGATCAAGATCAAAGACATCATCATGACATCACAATCATAACCCCTGAGCCTCTGGTAAATGTCCTATAACTAGTCAACAAACTAGTGAACCCAAAAATCCAAAACAAGAAGCATAGAGAAAATAAAAAATGCAAGCACATGTTTTGGTTTGCTAAAATTACATAATTAAATTAAGTGTGGGGGTTTTTGGTTTTTCGTTTAAGAGTTTAAGTGCCAAATGAAAGAACATTGTTCGTCTTCCTTATAACAATCCTGTGTGTTAGTTAAAGGTTTTCCCATTACTCTTAAAGTTCAATTTACTAAAATATTCTAAGAATATACATTAAACGTTATTTTGGTATTAAATTGTCATTTTCAAATAACTCAATTTCTTCTCTTGAGAACCCCAAAGTAATAACATAAATATTTCTTTTATAGCATTCTCACTAACCTTAATTAGACTAAATTCTAATTAATTAAATTGATTAATTTAAAACTATATTATTTATTTAAAATATAATTAACTTAAATATTAAAATTTTTATTAATATTATATATATATATATATATACATACACACACAGACACACACACACACACACACACACACACACACACACACACACATAACAATAATTTATATATATATATATACATATATTTGTATATATAATATTTTACATATA
>CM053785.1:1042739429-1042969429 GCA_028749045.1 Cupressus sempervirens | reverse complement strand
GGCCATGTTAGGTACCCATGCACATAATGAAATGCAATCTCTCATAAAGAAGAGAAAGAGGGAAAACCTCAAGATAAAAACCCTCCCCCATAAAAAGAGCTAAATCAGGATGAATGGATGGATGGATTAATCAAGACCCCCCATTATGACATAGATCCAGTATATACAAAAGTGAAGAATGATAAGAACTAGACCTCATAAGAGGAAAAAGCCCCCCCATAAGAAAGAAGTGGAAGAGAGATGAGGTAGTCCCCCCCCACAAATGAAATGCCTATCAGTGAAAGTTTCTCCGATGAAGAATCTAGTCCAAGAATGCAAAATGACGTTCCTCCCCTTAAGAAGAAACAAAGGCAAAGGCACAACCCTAAAGATGTATGCTAGTCCTGAAACCTGCTCAAGTATCCCTATGCTAATGCTAATGCTCACCCCTTCTAGCTACATTGAAAAGAATGAATGTAGATCTGACAAGGATGTATGTTGAACCTGTTCTAATGAACCATCTGTCTCCTCAACTGACAAAGAGACCTCCTCCTATTGTTGTTCATAAGGATCCACAATCATGCCAACCTGTAAAGATTGATGATGGGGACACAACCCAAGAACAGAATGGACACAACAAAAAAGGGGAAATTATATTAACTGAGAAAATAAGCTAGTACAAATAGTACAGAGAAAATAAACTTCAAAACATGCCCTAAGGGCTTACAATAGCATAAATCCGGAGATAATTTCTCCTTTTAGTACCTCCTCTCAAACTCCACTCTGAACTGCCTTTTACAATGCCAAAAATCTCCTTAAATAGACCCTGGAGGGTTAAGGACTAGGAGTACATTCTAGAAAGTGCTAGTAGGCATCCACCGACCAAATAGAAGGTTCCAAAAGCTATGTTAGAAGTCAGTACAAATCTAAAAGAATCCAGAAATGGTAACCAAACTTTCGGGAGGCATAACTTTTGAACTGTAGCTCCGATTGACGAACCGTTTACATTTTTGGAAAGCTCTCGAAGCACTCTATAGTCCTATGGATGGGCTTCGCTCATCCCCCATTTTTTGGCCCTTTTTGAAGTCATTTAATGCCCCTAACCTGACTTTGAAGCATTCTTAGGAGGTCTCCAAAACCCAAAAAACTGCAATAACTTTCAAACCATGGGGCCTTTTGACCTGATTCTTTTTTTGGAATGCTCTAAATCACAATTACATTCATCTAGCCAATTCACACCTTCTAGGTCACCAAAATGATGGCCAAATTGCATGCTCCTATTTTTTTGGGATTTTCTAGCACACTGATAGTTGAACTGTGAGAGTTGGAACCTTTATTTGACCCAAATGGGTGTCCAAAAATGAAAACACATGAAACAAAAACTAAGTCTAAGTACATTTTTTTGGGTGACACAAGATTGCCCTTATACCTCTGGATGCTCCTACATCAATTGATCATGTAGAGAATGGACATGAGGGTCAGAGTGAGCCCTCATAACAACTATAGAAGGATCATCATCATCAATGAGAAGATGTAAGTTCTCAAGGCTATCTCGCAAGTCTTTAGTGTGTGACTCCACGAACAAACCTACAATGTCTGCCATGTAGTCATCAAGTAAAGATGGAGTTGGAAGATGGGATGTACCATGCTATGTTGGACCTTTCACTATGGCAATGTAATCATGTGGATTGTACTAATGATGTGACCTCTCACTACAACTGTCGATAGAACCCCACATGTTTGAATCTGTTGAAGCACTATCGCTAGTGTCACTATTAGTTTCCACTATGTATGAAGTGCAGAGAGGAGTAGAGGATAAGCGAGGTGAACTTTCCTCAAAGTGAACATACTTCGTCACAAATGTCATGCCCAAAATTTATAGGCAAAAAGCACACAATTTTTTTTTAGAACACTATGATTCAATAAAATAATATGATCAACAAGGTTAGATGTTTAACCACAATGGAGTTAATTGTTAGAGGGGTTTAAGATTTAGATAGTCAAAGGTACTGTAAAGCTAGAAGCAAGATCACCATAGATAATTAAAAGGGTTATGACTTAGCTTGATCCTTTCATAAAAGGGATTATGCGGGTGAATTGAAAGTCTCTTAGTAAATCCATTAATAAAATTAAATGACTATTCCATTTAATAAAGTCATAATCTATCAATTGTTTTAATAAATACTTTAAAATGAACCAATTAACTAGTTCCTTTCATTTACTTGATACATGAACGTCGTTACAATTTTAATCATTTAACATTAAGAGAATTTGATACTTTAGAAGATCAATTTAAGTCTAACTATTCTACGTATGCTAACTACGTTTGAAACTTGAATCCAAAATCTAATCTAACTTATTAACTCATTATTTACAATTGAAATTGTTGTCTAGAATAAATTCAAAATCTATAACTTAATCTAAACTTCATTTGAAACTATCATAATTTTAAATCCACATTAATAAAGTCCATATTAAAATCAATCTAATAATGCTCACAATTATATAAACTAACTAATAGAATATTAAAATTTTGATTTAAAACTTTTAAATTAGATCTAAATAATAACTTAATAACTAAGTCACTAATCTAACAACAATTTAAAGCTAATCTTATTTAAAACTATTAATAAAATTATCTGAATTAATAACAAAACAATTAAAAATTAAGATGCTATAACAATTAAATTAACTGATAATCAAGTTCCTAAAGTACTAACACTAAGTAGGAACCACATTTAAAATATTATCAAATCCCATTCTAACTAGAAATAACAATTCCACTTTCTAAAAACTCAAAGTATCTACTAATCTAAATACTAAATTAATGTTAATCTAATCTAAAACTAACAATACAATCTAATTTAATAAAGTATCCCTACACTAACCTACACTACCTCTTTATCACACCCTACACAAACAAAACCAAAAAAAAACAATTAGAATATGCATGATAATTGCCCCCCCCCCCCCCCCCCCCCCCCCCTCCAACCCTATATACCTACGTAGGCCTGCCAATGCGTTGGTCAAGGCCTACATGGGAAGGCCTATCCCCTCCTTGCCTTGTGTGGGAAAGACCCCAAGTGCAAGGTCAGAGCATGAAGGGGGAAAGAAATAAATTAAGGGGTTCTGACTCCCCATTCATTGCAAGTTAATTTTTCTTTTTTAAGAATGAAAACTTCATTGCTCCCTCACTAAGATGACAAGACACTTGTACGTGGGCCTTCAATGGGGAGATTAAACAAGTTAAAGAAATGGGGGGAGAAATAAATTAAGTGGGTAGGATGAGTTTTTTTTTATTTATTTATTTGGATTTTAATATAAAAGTGGATATAAATTCCTAGGCTAGTACCATGCCTCCTAGCCTCTAGGAGTTAATGTAAAAGTTTTATGGTTGAGAAATGTCACCAAGCATACATTTAAATATTTTTAATTTTACATGTAATTGATTTACATATTCTTTTTTTAAAGAGATTTAATATTGGTCTTTAATTGCAATCCAAGAAGATAATATAGAGAATATTCTCTATGACCTTGGGGAAGATTAAAATTTTCCCCATACATTTTACAGAGAGGTTTTTTACTCCTGGGAATGCTCTTTTTTTTTTTTTTTTGCCAATTTTGACTAAGTGTTGGCATAATTTTCTTTGCTATATATTTATTTTTATCTTAAGAGTGCATTCTAGCCTAATGACAACATAGATTTCTTTAGCAAGTATCATAATCCAAGGTTGTGCATAGGGTTATATTTTGTCTTTCATCTTATAATTTATATTTTACCTATTCATTATACCTCAAGGTGTATGATCTTTTTTTGAATTCAAGGAAGCACAAAATATCTTAATCAATTTGATTTTATTTTTGTCTATTATGAAACTTAACAAGGAGAGAGAGATAACTTTGAGATCACAATGTAGGAATTTTATTACATCGTAATGCTTAAAAATTGAATTGAAATTTCAACATATCAAATTGCTTTTTATTAACATAATTGAAAACATGGAATTCCATAATTCAGAGTCATTATCTATCAATCTATTTTCTCACAACATATGCAAAATTTGAAATCACGTGAGAGCAATACAAGGAGGCTTTCATAATCTTTTTTTTTTTTTTCTTTCTCTATTATTCATCCTAGTTCAAGGCTCCATCAGGAAAGAACTAGTAAGAAAACTTGATGTCTTTGCCAATACATCAAAATTCAAATACATTTTACATAATATTACAATTCAAGAAATCTCTTAGAAATCCTTCACAAGTACTCTCTTCTAACACCTTCAAAACTTCAAGGAAACACAAGGAGAAGACAAAAGTTGACCCGGTGAATCATCACAACATCAAGAACAATTCAAGCATGCACCTAATCCGATTTTGCACAATAGGTCCAAACATGGAACCTGACTAGGGGGGAGGTGGATTTTTTCAATGGGAGACATCAATTACCATGCCATAACATAGCCATTTCGAGGCTAAAACTTCAAGAACTTCCATTCTTCTACAAGGTCCTTTTGAGGCTAATACCACAAGGATTTTCATTCCTTTCCATATTCAAGAATTCACAATATCAAACAAGGCATGTGATGACAAGTAGGGGCCCATACACCCTACCCTCTTTCCCTCCTCTCACCATGAGAGGAGACTCTACACCATTGAGGTCCAAGTAAGGCCCTACCCTCGTACATGGCCACTTCTTCCCTATCTAAGGGTGAGTAATGCCAAAACAATCCCCATGAAATCCTCTCAAAAACAAATCATCAAGACAAGCATAAGAATGCGTCAAGAACAAACAAAAATCCCTCCAAATCCATCCCAACACACAAGAAAGAAAAAACAAGAACAACACAATACTTTATGCAAGATTCAAGCATGAAAAACATGAAGAACAAAAGAAAAAGAGTGAAGAAATCTTACCTTCACAAAATGTTATGGCAAAATGGTAAGTTGAGAAGAGCCTTTCCCTTTTTTTTCCTTCAATCTTCAAACTTTCTCTAAAACTAGAGATTGGGTAACAACCCCAAAACTCCTCCCAAAATCCTCTAAGTATGATCCTTAACTCAACTAGACTTCAAGCAAACTCAAGATGGAGTTTTGAGTACAACTCAAGTAGATGACAATCCATTTTCGTAACCCATCAAAAATATGGCTTTTGAGTGACCCTAAAAGTCAAACTAAGAGGCTAAGGGGATGGAAAGTACTCCCCACCCATACCCTTACCCCTAGGGCACTTAAATTTAATGATTTTAAGCCTTAAAGACTTAATAGGAACAATTAAAAGCTAGGAGAATAATAAAATCAAATAACAACCTTTTAAAGATAGACAATGCAAGGATAGCATATTTAAACAAGGGGTTCAATTCTGTCTTTCCTTTAGGTTTCCTGGCTACATGTCCTACACACTCATTGCACACATCAGTAGGTTCAAGAAATCACATGCATTATGAAATTTACGTATCAGAAAAATCATATAAATTAAAACGTCTATTTTTCTAATCATCAATTATTTATCTAATTCTACTCATATTTCCGACCATTTGAATTATATAATCAAAGTGTTAGTTTTGCATTCATTTACTTTATCATCATACATGTTCATAAAGCATTAAATGACGAAATCAAATTTCTAAAAGTAAAGCATCACACATCATAAATATCATAATAATGTTCAGTGCATCAAATAATGTTCTGACGTATCGAGTCATGAGTATCAAAATAATAATGTATCATCAGTGCTAGGATGGGTCGAGGTGAGGCCTCACATTCTCCCCCTCTAGGCATGAATAAGTGTCATGTCAATTTTGAAGCTTTCTCCCAACTAGACCTCCTTGTCCTTTTATATCACCTACATGAAAATAAAAATTTGAAGATCAATAATAAGCTCCTATAGAAACCTTGAAAAAGAAGGTGCACCAAAACACAACTTAACATGATCTTATTAAAAGATATAGGAGGGATGACAACAAATGAAACTTTCTAGTTGTCAAGAACCTTATCAAACCTTTCCTGATTTGAAAAATGTTATTTTTATCTTGACTTGATATAGCTATCCATCTAGCTACCAGTATGTTCTTGTTCTTTCTCTTGCCACTCTAAAGAATTTTGTGAATTACAATTCAATGGTTTTACAGAAGCTTTATGAGAAATCCAAAAGAAATATTTATTTCTCAAATATAACAATATTTAACCCATACTACACACCCCATTAACATGTAGAGCCATAACTAAATACTTATACAAAAATTTGTTACAATGGAAACAAGCTCGTGTTAACAAGTGACAAAATATCATGCCCAAAAATTGGGGCAAAAACACAATAATTTTTTATAAAGGTAATAACAACTATGTTAACCACATACTAACATTGCAAAAGGAGGATGACATGATAAGGTTAGTTTTGAGTCGCAAGGTTCAAGAAACAATTAAGTTTTGATTACATTTCACTATACTAGTTCAATCCACTAGAAGGACTAATATGCACTTACAAGTTATCCTATCATTACCCTGACACTTGATCCTGGTTATTAGCTTAACTTATTTGAACTAATTAAAAAATTAAATATTCTCCATAAAACTAATTATGACATACAATTTATCTTCTAACATAATCTGACTCATCTTATCAAGTTATCTAATCAACTTTAATCTATAACACTTTCAATCATTAGCATCTTCTATTAGTCAAATTTCTAACTTAAGCCCTCTATATTTAATTATTATTATTTGGTTCAAATGCCATCCTAATAACATTAAAATATCTAAATCAAGTTCATCAAACTATAATCCAACACTATACAAATTTAAAATACAATTTCATTTACATTCCCTAGCACCATTCAACTCTAACCCATGACCCCTTCTATAACAAAGACCTATTTAATTATCCACTAACTATAATAGATTTAATTTCAAATACAATATGAAGAAAAATTCCTAATATAAAACTAAATTAAATTTTCTATCTCCTATTCACAACGTTAAACTACAAAATAATATTAGCAATTACTAACACTAACCTAACCATCCCCTAATCCTACTTACATACTAACCCATCAATTTAAAAAAAAAAAAAAAACATTAACAATTTACTTTTTCAGCACAACACTAATCAAAATTAATTAAAATATTAAATAGTATTTACTAATTCCTAAACCACCTTCATATTTACTAATACTACCTTAGATACTATTTAATCCTAATTTAACATGCCTAAACTCTTCCTAACTACCCTATACCCACTTGGCCACTTGCCATAGCATTTCCCCATGCAAATGGAGTGCTTACCAAGGTATTCACAAGTACTTTACAAGGGCACTAGCAAAATAGCCAAATATTTGCACCCGCCCATAGCTAGTGTGGTTACCTCTGTCATTCTTTTATTTAAATCAATTTCATCAGTCCCCTACTAGTACATTAGTATTTTGCTAGAATGAACATATTGCACGATCAAAGTGATGAGGTGGCTTGTAGGGGCGCATGAATTGCCAAACTATCACAATTTATCTATAGAGTTCCACAAATTTTAATAATTGACATTTCAAGATTTTATATGAAAAACATAGCTTTTAATTGAAAATATAAATTATATCATATTTTTAAAAATATTGCAAATGGTAAATGTTAGAATAATTAATTTAGATGAAATTTTTCTATTAGATATATATATTATTTAATAATAATCATAAGGAGAAATATAAATTTAAATGAAGATAGAAAAAATGTAAGGATCGAATGCATGTATTTGTAATAAATCAAAGAATTTAATTTTATACTAAAAATTTATTAATTTAAAATAGATTTTATTATCAACCAAAGTAAAGTATTACAATCAACACTACCATATTTGAGGTCAATTTTTGACCTTTAATTTCAACCAAGGCCTTTTTTTGGCTTATTCAATTCTCTTTTTTTGTTTATGAGCCCGATTTGGTCAAAATTTTGACCAAATCGGGCTTATCAATTTTGTTTATGAGCCTAATTTGGTCAAAATTTTGACCAAATTGGCTCATAAATAAAAAAGATAAAAGAAAAAGGAGTGCGCGAGATTTATTTCACAATTTTAGCATTTTGGGCAAGAGCTAATTTGGAAGTTTGCATTCTGAGGAACTGAATTTGTAGATAGGGGAGGGCTTTTGATTCTCGGGGGGGGGGAGGGGGGGGGAGTTTGTGGTGCTTGTGAAAAGTTTCTTTATTAATTTTTTATTCTATCTTGGAGGTATTGGAGCTAAGGATTGCGGGAGCTAAATAATCATATCTTGTGGGAGTTGAGGATTTTAGGATTGCTAGGATTATGCCTAGAAAGATCATCAAATCTTTCGGTGATTAGGATTTGAGATTGTGAGACTATTTGTATGAATTTTTAAGGTGAGAGCAGAGGCAGGCCAAGCAACATCAGGATAGTGAGAGTCGGGTTTCCAATGCACAACTTTTTTGCCACAAGATGCGCCAGCAACACCCCATATAATTTTAGGGAACCCCTGTTGCTCTGCTTTAGTAGTGTAGTTCCCCTTCAAAGATGGCATTGTTGTTTGAGAAGGAGGCATTCAAAAAAATTTATCTTGCAATGTACGAGAAGCTCAAAGTTCAAAAAGATTTCATCTATGTTTAATGACAAAAGAATTTCAAGCAATATAATTTTCTTGTGCTCTTTAAATATGCCTATATATTTGTGGGATTATGATTTGTGTTCAATAACGAATGAGATTGATCTCTTCTTTCTATAGATTATTTCTTGTGGAGTAGTAGTGAGGACATACAATTTTGGTGCAGCAGACTTTAAAGATATGCCTGTGTACAAGGAAGCTATTGAGTCTCAAGGATTGTTTGAAGAGGCACCTAAAACTCTATAAGAGATATGCAACTCAAAATTTAAAGAATAGAAAGTGATTTTACTATCTACATCTGTGATTATAGATTGCTAGAGAGTGGGTATTGAGATTATTTTGAGTTTACTTATCAATGATAAGATCTTGGCAAAAATGAAGTCACTATCATGCCCAAAATATGGGTTAGAACACATGCAAAAATGGCCATAATGACTACATTTAAATAACCAAATTATCTAGCCTCTACCATTAACTTTAATTAATATAGAAATTCAACTTAACAACCACTAATTACTGACACAATGATTCTAAATTAATTATTTAAATGGATCAAATAATTCAACTAACTTAATTTAAACAACATAAATATTTGTAATGGAAACTACTCTTCTAACTCCTATCCAATATTAAAATTAGTCCTAACACTAAATTATACAATCATTAAAGCAATTATAAGTCAATTACTTTCCTAATTAACACTTAAAAATAATTTCTAATATTATATTATATTAAAGACCACTTAATTAGAAGCTAACACTATACAACAACTATATTTAATTAAAACCAACTATAATTGCCAATAAGAAAAATATAATTAAATAAAATTTAAAATACTATTACCAAAATCTAATAAAAATAATTACTAAATTACAATCTTAATAGCAACCTTCTAACCTAGACCTAACAGTCACCAACTTCATAATTAACCCAATTTCATATTTACTAATCTATAAACTAAAAATCCCTACATCTAGCTTAATGCCATCCCAAATCAAAATGCTAGCATAAAAAACAAAACCCAAAAAAAATCTACTAACAAATAAGACCAAAATAACAAAATCCTAAACTAAATTATCTAACCTAACAACTAACCCATTCTAAACTTACTTAACCCACCCATACAAAACTATCTTAACTCCCAACTACCCACTAGCCAATGAAAAACTTGGAATTTATTTTTGTCTCCACGCCTACCTAGGACAGTACATGGTCCTAGACCAATTCAACCAGCTGACAAAGCAATGCACATGGAGAAAATAGGAAGTTACCCCTGCTCATTTAGGCTTAGATTTCAACTTGAGAGTAGAAGCCTAACCAACCTAAAAAGCTGACTTGACTAATCTGAGACATCTAACAAGGCATGAGATGCAAGAAGATTTGATGGAGGGTTTCGCATGGGGAGGGGATTGGGGCTAGGAAGCAAAAATTATTAATTAGACTGCTATGCCATCCCATTAATGCAAGATTTGACTTGCCTTACAAACTTGCGCCTAATTTTGGAGAGGTGGAGGGTGACATCATCCTTCCTTTTCTTTGATTGGAACAAGGAGAATTTATGAGGGAAAGTTTTGTGTTTGTAGGAGGTGGCACGTTGTCCCAAGCGTAGACCCACCCCAAGTCTTGAGCGCCAACTAAGGGGGAAGAAAGGAGGGGCTGTCCTATCAAGGTGGCTCAGATTTTTCTTTTTTTAAAACATAAATTCCCCTTCCTTTCAAGTCCATCATGGTGACAGGGGTATGATTTAGGATAGAATTTTAAGTGATATTCTCCCCTTGCATTTAGAACATGGAAGAAGAGTACAGGGGGGATTATGTGGAGACATAGGAAAAAGGGGGAAACATTTTATGGGTTAAAGTTTATTAGGTAGAACTCATGGGGTGCGCCTAGGATATTTAGGATAGAGTTATATATATATATATATATTTGCATTATTTATTTGCTTTACACCAAATTTATTTATTTTTATATTTAAAGGATTTAAAAAAATAGGTTTTAAAAAGGAATCAATTGGAATATGCTCTGTTGTCTCCAAGGATTAAATTTTTGTCTCTCATACAAATTCCAGAGAGAAAATTGCTCTTGGGGATGGACATTTTTTTTCAAACCATGTTTTCTCCCTAAGTGTTATCTAGTATTTGATTCGTTTATATCAAACTTGCATGAACTCCTTTTTGTTTTAAGACATGATTTTCTTTGGACTTGCATTTTAATACATGGGTAAATATGTATATAATTACTTATGTTTATCAATTGATCTAATACCCAGGGTGTATGCTATCTTACTCATTTCTAATTGTATTTTCAAAATGTCAAGTTAATCAAGAATTTGAATAATGTGTATTTAAGCAATAATAAAATATTTGTTTTAATTCTAATTAAGCACGGATTGAATTGAGAATTGCAACGTAATATAGTTTCTTCCTTAGCAAGATTGAACTTGAAAATACGTAATTTATCATCATCATTCTATTTACTCATCAATGCACATATGCAAGAACTGAAATAACATAAGCTACAATGCAAGAAAGTTTCTCAATAATTTCTCTCTATTATTCAACCTGGTTTAAGGCTCCATCAGGAAAGAACCAGTAAGAACACCCAACATCTTTGCCAAATACATCCAAATTTAAATTCATATTTTTACATAATGTTACAATTCAATTGAATTCTCTTCTACGTCTTTCATAAGAGGGCTTTTCCAATATCTACAATGCACCAAGGGAACCATGGGAAAACAAGAACTGACCCGAAGGTAAAACAATATATTATGATAAACAATTCAAGCATACATTCCCAACCCATTTTTGCACAAATGTTTCAACATTGAATTAAAATAGGGGGGATGTGAATTTTCTCAATAGGAGACGTCAATCACCATACCATAACATAGCTCTTTCGAGGCTAAAATTCAAGAACTTCCATTCTACAAATGCGCTTTTGAGGCCAATACAACAAGGATTTTCATTCCCTCCCTTATACAAGAATTAAAATTTTCATACAAGGTATGTGATGACAAGTAGGGGCCCATAAACCCTACCCTCTTTCCCTCTTCTCACCATGAGAGGAGTCTCTACACTATTGAGGTCCAACTAAGGCCCTTCCCCTACACTTGGCCACTTCTTCCCTATCCAAGGGTGAGTAATGCCAAAACAATACCCATGAAATCCCCTCAAAATTTCGAAGCAAAGCATAAAAATGACATCCAAGAACAAGTTAAGATTCCTCCCAAAAAACCCTCAACACACATACAAGCAATACAAAGATCATCACAATGCCTTATGCATGAATCAAGCATGAACAATAAGAGGAAACATGATCAAAAGAGTGAAGAACCCTACCTTCACAAAAATTTATGGTAAAATGACAAGTTGAGAAGAGCTTATCCTTCCTTTCCTTCAATCTTCAACTTCTCTCTAAAAACTAGAGATTGGGTAACAAAAAACCAAAACTTTCCCAAAATGCCTCTAAATATGATCTTAACTCAACTAGACTTTAAGTAACCCCAAGGTGGAGTTAAGTCACCAACTCATGAAGGAGACAAACCAATTTTTGCAATCAACCAAAAGTAGGGTTTTTGAGTGACCCTAAAAGTCAACCAAAGAGGCTAAGGGGGTGGAAAGTACTCCCAACCCCTACCCTTACCCCTAGGGTACTTAATTTTAATGATTTTAGGCCTTAAAGACTTAATAGGACCCAAAAAAAAAAGCTAAGAGAATTTTAAGACTATATAACAACCTTCAAAGAAAGACAATGCAAAAATAGCACAAATTAACAAGGGGTTTTATTTCGTCTTTCCATTAGGTTTCCTGGTTAAATATCCTGCACACTAATTGCACACATCAATAGTTCAAGAATCACATGCATACATGTAAATTACATATCAGGAAAATCATGTAAATTTAAAACATCCATATTTCTAATAATCAATTGTTTATCTCATTCTACTCATACTTTGACCATTAAAATTCCATAATCAAAGTGTTAGTTCTGCATTCATTTACTTCGTCATTATACATGTTCATAAAGCATTAAATGACTAAATCAAATTTATGAAAGTAAAGAATCACTCATCAGATAATAGCATAATAATGTTCAGTGCATCAAATAATTTCCTAACATATAGAGTCATGAATATCAAAATAATAAAGTATCAACTAAGCTATGATGGGTCGGGGCGAGGCCTCACAGTCACTTGAGTTTCATGAACAAGGATGAGAACTTCATTCATGTATGGATTATGCTAAAATCATCTACCATAGATTCAATCAACATGGTCAACATAATGATCATATATGAAAGATTCTCATAAATTATTTAATGAAATGAAAATAAAAATTCTATTTAGTGAACACAAATAATTAACAACATTTGAATAAATAAGAAAATATGATTTAACTAAATTAATAACTATATAAAATAATAAATTAATGATATAAATATGATTAAACAATAACTCATCCCTTCATAGATAAAAGCATAAAATAATGATAAAATGACAAAAATCAAACTTCAGTGACTGTAAGAATAACACTAGCATCTGCTGAAATAACCCCTAAATAGCTAAGATGATTGCAAAGAAATCTAAAATGTTTAAATAAATATATTAGAGATATCCATGTTGGTAATTTCTCTCATAGAAAAATCCAGTAGTTGCTACCAACTAGCCGACAACACTCAAATCATATTCGATTCTATCAATGCATATCTTTTACAACCAATTACATGAGCCATATGCATATGTGGTTCCAGGTGCCTATAGAAACAATGAGCCATATCTAATAGTTTTATTACTAGTGGTTGAAGCTATTGATTTAGTTGATTGAGAACAATACCCAATACTAGTTTCATAAAGGTGGATTTCATCTCATAGAATTGTTTCTATACCTTCTATGCTCAAAATTGATCAGATTTTGATCTATCTAAAGGTTGACCTCAAGAGATATTTTTGAAGGAAATAGTGTTCTTTAGATATGACTAATCTACAATGAGGGCTATTTTTTTTTTTTACATAGAAGTTAGCTCTAGATTTCCCTTGCACATCTTTTAATGCATTTTCCTCAACTTATTTCAAATGTGTTCTTCAGGAAAGTATCATTATTTACCTTACTAATAAATGACAATTATACTAATTCAAATACTTCTCCATCGCCTTTGCCTCCAAAACCTCAAATTAAATTTCTACTCTTCTCCCTTTAGACTTTGGTGATCCCATTCCTAATAATCCCCACAAGCTCAGTTGGTTGTTCATATTTCTCATTCATCATCTTAATCACCACTACACCTCCTTTCTCTTTGACTCGTGGATCATTGGTATTCTCTAAGTTCTTCCACTCTACCTATCAATATACTTATTTTTTATGGCTATCCATAGACAATTGCAGTATGCATTAAGAAGATTTTTTGAAGAAAATATTCTTGAAGATATTGATGCTAGGTAAATAATGCCCCAAGATCATATTCAAAATTGAATGTTTTATAAATTACTTTAGCTGACAACTAGATGATAGTGACTCGCCTTCTACTATTGGCACTTTAGCTCTTGCTACTTATCAAATTTGTTTCTGTCTTTGGATATGATGATTAAGGTTCTCTCTTGATATATCAATGCCTAGCTTTACTCACCTTTTTAAGTAATATATTTTTATTTTTGAAAAGTATTTTTAATATTAATGTATGTTTCATCAGAAAAAATAAGTGCATATACAAAAAAAGATCAACTGACAATAGCTATAGAATGAAAGTGTGTAGAAGATCTAAAAAACAATATAGCAAACAATATCGGACTATGTTTGAATTTGATGGGCATTGATATGTTATTTCCAATATTATATTAAGGTTATCATTGGGCCAAACTTTGATTGTTTGTGAAGTTTGTATCATTTTAACACTTGATCATGCTTGATTCAAATATTTTATAATATTAAGCTCATCATGATTATATGAAGAATCTACATCAAGTGAGTAGTTATAGTTGTCATGACTCTAACTCTTATAATTCTAATTGTGAAGCTTTTTAAATTTAATTGTGTTTGAGACTCCTCCAATTGAAGAATAGTTGAATACTTAGAATTATATCATATTTGTAGTGATGCTAGAAGTAGAGAGATGAATTGGAAGAAAGGGAGAGTATTTCCATTATCTTCTAAGAATTTATGGATAAACACAATAAATTATGTAAATATTGTAATTTTTGTAGTGTCTTATTGCTTGGTTCTCATTTCAACAATGAAAGGACTGTGGCATACTATGCCTATTTTATAGGGTTGTACTTGTGTTTGAGGCTTTAAATGTTGTTTCACTTTTCCATTATTATTACATTCTTTGAATAACTTATCTAAGGTTTCAATTAAATTACTTAAATTAGATCAAAATAAATACTTGTTACTTGGAGCATGAGATACTCTATTAAATTTGACTTCTTAGCCTTCTTTCTGGTGTAGGAACACCTAGGGGTAATATAAAATCTTAAAGGAATTTTGGTTTTTACATGATCTAACCAACCATGGAAAAAATAAGGACTATTTGGGGAGTCCCAAGGTGAGTGTAGGAAGGTTAATTTGGTTAATTTGAGTCTAGGTGTTAAAAGTTGTCAAGTAGGTCCTAAGAAGAAAAAATTTGCTCAAAGTGCTTAAACTGGCATAATGATGTGAAAAGAACCAATGAGTTGTTAAAGTAGGTGAAAATTGGTCATTTGATGATATGAATCCATGTGGAAATTTTTGGGACCAAACTAGTCAAGGTTGGAGTCTTGGTTTGCAACAATTGCAAAAGTTGCTCAATGACAACTTTTAAATTTTAAAAAGTTGCTAAGCAACTTTTGAGGTAGTTTTTGGAAATAAAATACTTGGAGTAGTTATGGATCATTTCAATGGACAAGAAGGATATGGAAGACTATTTAAACATCCCTCAATCTAGTTCCAAGAGTTGGATACTTGGATGTACGAACAACACCTATTAGTGTAGCACTATATGAGCATTGGAGCAATTTTTTGTGACCTAATGAATTAGAGGAGTTGATAGTGTTATTATTTACATTGATTTGGCTTCCTTGGGTCATGTTTTTAAACTATGTATATTTTTTTGGATTCAAGTGTTTCATTTCTTTAGATTTAGAAAAGCATTTGCTTCATATGATATTGTTGTCTAGTTTTGAGTTGTTAGCATAGAAATGACTATGGCCTGAACTTCCATTGTCAAACTCTCATGGCCTTCAAAAATCATGCAATAGCCTTTATATAGGTTATAAATATGGAAGGTGGGATTTTTGTAAGGTAGTTGCCCATGGTTACAAGTGAGCTCTAGGCAAGCTAGTAGAGCTTGGCAAGGTGCAATGTATGCTTGTAAAGAAGTGCAGTGGTGAATAGGGGATTGATATGAGTCAATCTCTATAAGGTATAACAAGTAGGGTACTAAGAGTTTTGGACACAGAGGAGGAGGCAGGAAGTGGAGAGGAACATCTTAGAAGAAAAGAAACATTGCTTTTACCTTAGAAACCCTCAAAATTGGGGTTTTTAGAAATCGTACTGTACAGACAGTACTGCGACCTAAGACTGCCAAAATCCTTTAGTCTAGGTACATAGGAGACAAATTCCTTTAGACACCAACTAGCCTTATTAAGATTTTTTGGGAGGAAAAGAAAAACCCTTGTTTTTAGGAGGGCTAATAGGGGCTCTTAGGGCTATAAGGCCAATTTGGGCAATTTGGAGTTATGGGTATGATGGACCTAAAAGAATGATACAAAATGGTGGGGAATGTATCAAGGAGCTCATTAGGAGAGCCTAAGCTTGGTTTGTACCTAGAAATAATAGAGTGATGGAATTTTCTCTTGTAGGCTTAAATGTGCCTAGTGGGAAGAATTGGAAGGAGAGAAGGTAAACTTGAATTTTTGGGGAGTTTTCTTAGAGGAAGGAGATCTAGAGTGTTATTCCCTAGAGTAGGGTTGAAGAAAGAACCCTATAAGGCCATAGGTAGCCTTAGTGGAGCTAGTGAGCTCTTGTGGAAGGAACCTCCTCATCACTTTCCAATAAGATTGTCTTAGAGTGTCATGTCTTGTTTTCTTCTCACCCTTTCTTATCATTTTATGTCAATTCTTGTTTAGGATCTACATTTCAGAGTGATAAGTATCCTTTGTACTATGCAAAAAAGCCATTGCACTCTCTAATCAAAGTGGTGCTAATCAATAGCTTAGATTATTTTTTGATACATAACATACATAGACATCATACATCCTGCTTCACTCCATTGAATGTTCACTTTAAGGTTGTTGAACAGTTTTGGAAAAAGAGAGCTTGGGACCAAATATAACTACTTTGAGGTTGTTGAACAGTTCTGGAAAAAGAGAGCTTGGGATCGAATACAACTACTTTAAGAGCAAGCCAAAAACCCAATCTCTCTAATAGACAATAATCTCTAAGGATCATCTTCTTGATACAAATTTAGAAAGAACCAAACATAAATTTTCAAAAATCATTATACACAAGATAATATGTTTCTCTCACACACACATGTGCACACACACACACATTTTGTTCAACATACTTATAGGATTTTTTAGATCCTATTTTATAGGGAACAACTCTCCAAATATGAGTTGTTTTGACAACTCTTACTATAGTCCAAACTATAATTACTTCCAATTATAGGATTTACTAGATTTTAATTTATAGGTTAGCAATTAGGCTAGGGCTCGCTAAGACTAACTCCATTGGGTGCATAAAACTGATCTATTGGTTTGGTGACCTCCTATAAGCCAAGAATGAACTATTCCATTTAGAAAATCTGACCTACAATCTTCCCTTGTTGATTACTTGCTCAAATAGCACATTCTAAGGCTAAATACACAATCATTTGTAGCCTAGGGCATCAAGTTTGAAGTGGCTAATGGTTTTTCCTATCCTAAGCCTTTGAAGTCTTAAAATACATCATACCTACTTGAGTTTCACTAAAGGGCATCAATTTCCAATGGTGAAATTGCAAGTTATGGCCATTTCTTGGCTTCAAACCCTTGAAATGAGGAATTTAGACCCACGGTCAGAATACTTGCTATAACTACCTTGAAGCTCAATAAAATTCAACCAAATTAATTGAAAATGAAAGATAACATAGGCATCCAATTTCACATGTACATCATCTATCCATATGAATCCACACAGAGTTGTATAAAACAAATTTGCTCCAAAATATAGGTTTTTCCCTCCATAAAATGTTGATTCTTCTAGACAACTTGATGATTAGTTATGAAATGGAAAAAATGAGTCTTAAATACCATCAGTTCAAACTAACTTTTGATGGCTATGAACATTGGGAGGCCAAAAAGACATTTTTGACAACTTTTCCAAAATTGCATTTTTGCATATTTGCAATTTCTTGTCAAATATGACAACTTTTTGCATTTTTTATCCTAATGGACACCAACTGATCCCAAACCTTTAGGAATTTTAGGAAATGTATGTCTAAGGTGAAACTATTTTTTTTTCCATTATTGAACACCAAAACATTCAAAAACCAAGAATTAGGTGTTTAAGTGATGAAATTTAGAACCTAGTGAAATAAAACATATTTGAGAATTTACATCTTCAATAAGAATTAAGAATGAAGTGACAGAAAGGAAGATATTAACAAAGATAATTGTAAGAGAACAATTTTTTGTTGATTATAATATGGATGAATTTGAGCAAGGTGACTAAATTTTTCTTTCAAAACCATTTGTGCAAATATAAACATTAAGTACAACATGTCCAATATTTTTGCAGATATACACATTAATTAGACCAAATTTTTCTTTCAAACCCATATGTGCAGATATAAACATTAAGTAAAACATGTCGAATATTTTTGCAGATATATACATTAATTAAACCAAAATTTTCTTTCAAAACCATATGTGCAGATATATACATTAAGTACAACATGTCCAATAATTTTCTAGATATAATTTCCTGTGAAGAAAGACCATGCCTGGCAATATGAACCCAAAAAATAATAATGAGACGATTGTTAGATTGTGGTCTCAGTTCTAAAGAAAAGTTGATAAATGTAATTGTCCTTTCAAAAAGCGTAAGGGCTTAAAGAATCAAAGAATTCTAATCACAACAACCCATAGTCATTATAGGCAACATGGTCATGTTGAAGAGGGCCACAATTTTCATCGATTGGTGAATGTGGATTTCCAACTAGAGGAACATGGAGGTGTGAATATCCAAGCTGAGGATAACACTCCCATGGAAGAAGATGATAATGTGCTAGAGGACATGATTGAAGAAGATGGTATTAGTGGAGCTGATGAAGATGCTAATGATGATAGTACTAGCACATTTGATAGTGATGATGAAGATGGTCTTGATATACCTATACTTGAGAAGGCATACAAGCTCCTATACCAAGGCTCCCAAATAACTCTTCTCTTTGCTATAGTGTTGTTGGTGAACTTGAAGGTTATGAATGGTTGATCTAATGTAGCAATGTCACATATAGTAAGGTATGTTATTTTTGTCATCTTCAATGTTATCATACCATTGCTATTCATTATATTAAAAATTCATATTTTTTGTTGTAGGTTGACAGGTGAGTTTTTGTTACCACCATCAAACATTCTGCCTCATTCCTATCAAGAATTATCAACCATTATGAATCAAATTAGAATGAAGTATCTGACAATACATGAAAGTCCCAATTATGATCAAATTCTATATCATAAATAGCATGAATTTGCAACAAAATTCCCTGATTTTCATATTAGTAGATATCAGTCAAATCAAATAATAAAAAAGGGACCTCACAAGGTTCATTGATTCATTCTCATTATTCCACATCTTGAATGATTATTCAAGTGCACTAGCTTGGCATAATTAATGGATTACTATGCATGCCATAGAAGTCAAGATTACATTATGAGAATTTCTACAGATGGTTCTTCATTTAAAGAGATAGAAAAAACATGAACATGCTTTTAAGAAGAATTTCATAATCTCAAGCTTGCATTGGTAGTAGATGGTGTCAATCCATTTGCAGATATGAGATCTGCTTACTCATTGTGGCCTATTTTTTTTATTAACAATCACATTCCTCCTTGGATGTCCATAAAGAGGGAGCACATGATAATGTCAATGATTGTACTAGATATTTTTTCATTTAATAGCTATCTAAATTAATTTATAAATAGTGCATCAAAATGATCATAATAATTATGTAATGTTTCTACTCATTCAATTACTAAGTAAGTACCAAGTTAAAGATATGAACATGTATATTGAGCTTGTAAGAATTTACCTTAGGAAAAAATTAACCCAAGACCAAGGAACACAAGCACAAGCACAACAATAGACCAAAAGAGTATGATCAAAATGACAATATGATATTCATTCAATGTGTAAGTACACTAGGAGTGTCTACATATAAAGGCCTCTAGAATGCTTCTATAATGCCTAGGAATCAGCAACATGATAAGTCATACAACCAGGCACATGTCCACCAAGTGTGGATTATCCTCCATTGAGCATAGGAGTAAGTGTGATTATGAGAGGATAAGCCTACAAAGGTGTAGCACACAAAATTATGTTATAGACACCATGTACTAAAATAGGAGTGTGAATAACTATGTTGTCTACATGACAACTCAGTTAATTATGCAAACACCAATGTTGTAGACACCATGTACTGAATTAGAGTTGCTTGCTCTAGTGTTGTCAACATGAAAACTCATAAGAGTACGCAAACTCCTAAGTGTCTCACCTAAGAAATAATAAAATAATGCATTAACCTAAGTAAACTTAAGTAAAGTGTAATAAGTAAATACTTATTTACACCAACACCCCCCCTTAAGTGCAACTTAGGGGAATGCACTTAAGCTTACGAAAGCTAGGATGAAATGCAAGATGGGTCCCAAATACTAGGCCATATTAGGTACCGATGTGCATAATGCAATGCAATCTCTCATAAAGTGGAGAAAGAGGGAAAAGCTCATGGGAAAAAACCTCCCCCAAAAAGAGAGATGAAAAATCAAGATGCATGGATGGATGGAGTATTCAAGACCCCCCCATTGCGACATACATCAAGTATATACAAAAGAGTATTATGAGAAGGACAAAACCCCATAAGAGGAAAAGGTCCCCCCATAAGAGAGAAGAAGAAGAGAGACAAGGTAGTCCCCCCCCCAAAATGAAGAATTTCAATCAGTGATAGCTACTCTAATGTAGAAGCTAATCCAGGACTGCTAAATAATGTTCCTCCCCTTTGGAAGAAACAATATCATAGGCACATATGAGATGCTTCCCCTATGTGTAGAAACAATCTTGATGATCAATGGTGCATGTGAAACCTACTCAACTTTCCCTGTGTTGATACTGATTGTTGCCCCTTCCAATGTTGCTCAAAAGAACAATGTCAAATCTAGAAGGGATGGATGTAGAACCTATCCTAAAGAACCTACTATGATCCAAGTGGATCTAGAGAACTTGAAAAATTTTTAGTCTCAAAATCTCTCAAAAATGACATCATTGTGAAGAGCTTGGAAAATTGAACCTGACACAACTTGAATGGGTGAAAAAGGAGCTCATGTGCAAAAGTTATCCTTGGTCAAAGTTTGGGTCAAACAGGAAAAACAAGGTTTGACCAAAATGGTAAAATTTTACCATCTCAAAAGTAGTCAACAATAGATTTCAAATTATAGATCTTGTCAATATCTTTCTAGTGGTGTTCATTTCATCAAAAACAGAGTTCATATGTGGAAGATATGCTTGTTTGAAGATAGTAAAGAAATCAAGTCAAAATGATGATGTCAGCAAGACTTAGCTATTGGATGACATAGACCAATAACATTTTGACATGTGGTGATAAGTTTTTTGGTTGAAAAAAAACTATTTTAGTTGGAGATTCAAACGCATAACCTCCTACATCATAATTAGACTCTCCACCAATACACCGATGATGCCTTTTGAAAATTTGAAGGGGACACTCAGTATTTGTTGTGTTATGACATAGATAAGGAAGAATCCACATACATGTATGGGGTGTGCAGCCCAAAACAATTTTGTTTGTTTTAAGGTAACAAACATGGTAGAACGTGTCTCCCAAGTTAGTAAAGGTAAAAATAAACTTTGTTAAATTTTCTAAAGAAAATCAACTTCAACCCTTTTATACACCAAGAGATATTAAGAGGTTGTTATTTGTGAAAATAAGGGGATAGTTTTTTTTGTTTGGATTTTATTATTTGAGGAGAGTGTTATTGGTTTTATTTGCATGGCTTTAAATTATAAAAGTTAAAATGAGTTATTAATTTTTTATTTGGTTTTAAACCAAATATAGAAAAAAATGATGTATAAAAAGGGGCTTATTTCCTTTGGAAAGACAATTAGTATTGGGAAAGATATTAGACTTGGGAGAAGAACTTCTAGTGGGAAATTAGTCTTTGGGAGAAAACAATTGGTGTGAGATATTAATAAGAGGGAATTATTGAATTCTTAGGAGAGATTTTACAAGGTGTTATCCTAAACAAAAAATTGTAAAAGAAAAAAGATATTGTGAAGGCTCAAAGCTTAAATTCTGTAACAAAGTGTTTTGCTTGTCCGAATTAATAGAGCAGTCTCCTGATTGAGAAGTGGACCCAAAGACGTACTCCTACCTGGATGAACTCTGTATCAACTTGTTTGTGCCTTTTTATTCTCTTTCTTATTCTCTTAATTCTTTAAGTTTTTATTGTCATTAAACACATAGTTGATTAATTATGTTTAATGCATAAATTTTTTTATAATTTCAACAGTTTTAAAATACATACCATGCAATTACTACCTAGATTAGGGATTAAATCTATATTTGGATTAATTATAAAACTTGTAAATCCTAGTTTACAAATCAAGTTTGGTATAAGAGCCTATTTTTGTAGAGAAATTGTAGGTGGTGAATGTTAACCAGGTTGAAGTTGAAACAAGGAGAAGGTGAACTTGTAGAGTTCAATCCAGATATTAGGAAAAGAACTTTTTCATGAGTCATGGCATTTGAATAGAATCTTTCCAAGTTTGATGTGGAAGCCTTCTAGAGAGCTTTTGTGGAGTTGAAAGCTTTGGTGGACATTCTTCTTCAAGAGAGGCATGAACGATAGTTGAGAAAGGCATATAAGGCTAAGAAGAAGGAAGAAGCTAAATCTTCATCAAAAGATGACAAAGGCAAAGGAGTAGAAGGTGGTAGTGGCCCTCTTGAACCTCCATCCCCATCTTTTTCATCTTCTTCATCATCTTCTTCTTCTCTATCCACTTCTTCTAAAAAGAAACTTTTTTGGAAGACACTCTTGTTAAAGCTTGATGTAAAATTTGGTTTGCCTATATATAGTGGTGAGTTAGATGCAAGGAAATTGGATAATTGGCTTAAGCAGGTCGAAGTGTATTGCAGGGTTTAAAATATTTTGGATGATTCTTCCAAAATCTACCTCAGAATGACAGGTACTGCATTAGTTTAGTGGGAGAGTAAGATCCAAGATGATCTTGCTACACATGGTAAAATCATTTCATCTTGGTATGAATTTACTTTTTCTTTGAAGAAATAATTTTATCATTTAGGTTATATGTAACGAGCCATTATGGACTAGCAAAATCTAAAACAAGGTAAAGGGAAGTCTATGTAAGATTATACATAGGTATTTAGGAAGAAGGTTTTAACTCTTGGAATTCCTCTTTACACACAAGATAATTTATTAAAGTATATAGGTGGAATGCATTCATATTTGAAGCATACAATATTGATGTTTAGTCCTTCTAACTTTGATGAAGTATGTGTTCAAGCAACTCATATTTAAGCAAGTGAAGGAAACACAAGTTTTAGTTCAAAGAAGGACACAAGAAGGGCAAGAAAGTAGCCACAATGAAGAGAGAGGAAGGTGACAAACTTACTTGTTCACATTGTCAAAAGAAAGGACATGCAGATGCAAAGTGTTGGAAATTGCATCTAGAGTTCTAACCAAACTGGTTTAAGAAGGATCAAAAAGGAAAGAAAAAGTCTATAGTTGTTGTTCAGGATCTTGGATCAGATTTTGGTGATGAGAAAACAATATTGACTGTGGGTTTAAAAGGTAATGCTTTTGTTGATTCTACCATTGATGTTTCATATGCTTCCACTTAAAAAAGTCATGTTGTTCCTGAAGATAGTAAAAGGTGTGAACTTTTTCATATAAGGGTGATTTCTAAGAACATTAAAATTGACACATTTATAGATAGTGGGTCCCAAGTTAATCTAATTTTAGAGGAAGTTGTTAAATAGTTGGGATTAGAAACTACACCACATAAGAGACCTTATCCATTAGGTTGGGTGTATAATGATAACAGATTTCGAGTCACTAAGCAATGTAAGTTAAGATTTGCAATAACATCTAAGTTCATAGATGAGGTTGAATTTGATGTGGTTCCACTTGATATCTATGGGATTGTGCTAGGTAGCCCATACTTATATGATAGGAAGCTATCTTCTATAGGGAACATAATAGGTATCACTTGTTTAAAAATGAAATTGAATATATTATAAGAGCTCATCGCATGAAGAATGAAGGATCAATTGTAAATACAAGACATTTGAAAATGATAGTAAATGCAAGCAATAAACTAACTCTCATGTCTATAGTAGCTAGTGAGGATCAAGTTCAAGTAGAATCAAGTCTTCAATTAGTGATGGTAAAAGAGGATTTGGAAGGTTCATTTTCTAATGTTGTTTCTGTACAAGAAGTTCAAAATGTTGATACTTTTTCCATTTCATCAGTTATTTTAGTTATGTTGCTTCTATTTCTATTAGTTGGTACTATGTGGGTGATGGATGTAACAATGAACACCGGTGGATATATGGTTGATTGTATTAGCAGTGTTATGTCATTCTTCATAATGTGTGTGATGAGTCAGATATTTAGAATTCCAATAGGGTACACAAGTGATACTGGACAAGTGAGGCGAACATGGTCTCACTTCTATTGTATGTAAAAATAGACTTTTGGAGGTCCAAAAGCTTCTCAATGGGGAGGAATGATCTAGGTGGATCTAGAGAACTTGAAAAAATTGCAGTCTCAAAATCTCTCAAAAATGACATCATTGTCAAGAGCTTGGAAAATTGAACCTGACACAACTTGAATGGGTGAAAAAGGAGCTCATGTGCAAAAGTTATCCTTGGTCAAAGTTTGGGTCAAATAGGCAAAACAAGGTTTGACCAAAATGGTAAAATTTGACCATCTCAAAAGTAGTCAACAATGGATTTCAAATTATAAATCTCATCAATATCTTTCCAACAGTGTTTGTTTTGTCAAAAACGGAGTTCATATGTGGAAGATATGCTTGTTTGAAGATAGTAAAGAAATCAAGTCAAAATAATGACATCAGCAAGACTCAGCTATTGGATGACATAGACCAATAACATTTTGACACACAGTGATAATTTTTTGGGTTGAAAAAAAAACTATTTCACTTGGAGATTTGAACACATAACCTCCTACATCATAATTAGACTCTCCACCAATACACCAATGATGCCTTTTGAAAATTTGAAAGGGGCACTCAGTATTTGCTGTGTTATGAAATAGATAAGGGAGAATCCACATACATGTATGGGGTGTGGGGCCCAAAATAATTTTGTTTGTTTTAAGGTAACAAACATGGTAGAATGTGTCTCCCAAGTTAGTAAAGGTAAAAATAAACTTTGTTAAGTTTGCTAAAGAAAATCAACTTCAACCCTTTTATAAACCAAGGGATATTAAGAGTTTGTTATTTGTGAAAGGGGATAGTTTGTTTTGTTTGGATTTTATTATTTGAGAAATGTTATTGGTTTTATTTGCATGGCTTGAAATTATAAAAGTTAAAATGAGTTATTAATTTTTTATTTGGTTTTAAACCAAATATAGCAAAAAATGATGTATAAAAAGGGGCTTATTTCCTTTGGAAAGACAATTAGTCCTAGGAAAGATATTAGACTTGGGAGAAGAACTTTTTGTGGGAAATTACTCTTTGGGAGAAAACAATTGTTGTGAGAGATTAATAGGAGAGAATTATTGAATTCTTAGGAGAGATTTTACAAGGTGTTATCCTACACCAAAAATTGTAAAAGAAGAAAGAGATTGTAAAGGCTCAAAGCTTGGATTCTGTAATAAAGTGTTTTGCTTGGCAAAATTAATAGAGCAGTCCCCTGATTGAGAAGTGGACCCGAAGACGTAGTCTACCTAGATGAACTCCATATCAAATTATTTGTGTCTTTTTGTTCTCTTTCTTATTCTCTCAATTCTTTAAGTTTTTATTATCATGAAACACATAGTTGACTAATTGTGTTTAAAGCATAAATTTTCTTGTAATTTCAACAGTTTTAAAACATAAATTTTCTTGTAATTTCAACAGTTTTAAAATACATACCATGCTTACTGCCTAGATTAGGGATTAAATCTACATTTGGATTAATTATAAAACTTGTAAATCCTATTTTAAAGATCATACTATCTCCTCGTATAATAAAGAGACCTCCTACAACTGATGTACATAAAGATCCACAATCATATCAACCTGTGAAGATCGATCATATAGAGAATGGACATGAGGGTTAGAGTGAGCCCTCACAAAAACTAAAGAAGGATATTCTTCATCAAAGAGAAGATGAATATCATCAATGATGTGTCCCAAATCTGCTATGTATGACTCCACAAAAAAACCTAAAATATCTTCTATATAGTCATCTTTTAATGCTAGAGCTGGAAGACAAGGCGTACCTTGTTGTGTTGGACCTATCACTAAGCCCATATATGCATGTGGAATGTGTTAATGATTTGACCTCTCCCTGCATCTATCAATAGGATCCCACATATCTGAGTTTGTTGAATCATTATCGCTGGTGTCAGTATCAGTTTCCACAATGTATGAAGTGCAGAGAGGAGTAGAGGATAAGCTAGGTGAACTTTCCTCAAACTAAACATTCCTCTCTATGAAAATCTCATGCATTTCAAGATCCATAAGTCTATACACCTTAACACCATCTTCATATCCTATGAAATTACAAGGCTTAGGTGGTGGTTCCTTGCATCCTTTGGAAAATATGTTTGCCCCTGCTAGACAACCGAAGACTCTGAAGTGTTTCACAACTAGTGTTCTGCCACACCATGCCTCAAAAGGAGTCTTGCCATCTAAGGTAGTATGAGGAAACCTATTAAGTATGTGATTGGCATTTCTTATAGCTTTGACTTCAAGTGATGGATCAAGAGACTTTCCTTGTATCATGCAACTTGCCATAGACTTAAGAGTTAGTAACCTCGGTGTTGCAACATCTATCTTGTGTGGACTAAATGCTAGTGGATTTTGAAGATTAATATCCTCAAGTTTACAAAAGTCTTTAAGTCTTGTGTTCACATATTTGCTTTCATTGGCCCTCCTTAGAACCTTGATGGATTTCCTTGATTGTTGTTCAACATGACTCTTGAAGGCTAGAAACTTGTCCAACACTTCATTCTTATGATGAAGAAAGTAGACCCATGTGTATTGTGAAAAGTCATCAATGAAAGTGAGGATATAGTGACCTTGGCTGACTGATGTCAATACAAAAGGACCTGCTAGTACCATGTAAACCAACTGAAGAACAACTAGTGCTCTTGAAGACTTCCCTTTAGTAAAATTCTCCTCTAGATGCATATCCACTAAACATGTTGAACATTCACCTTTGAAAAGTTGATTGTAGGTAGACATTTGACCATGTTTTTTGAGAAAAGTTGTTGAAGATAGTGGAAGGCAAGATGTCCATACCACTCATGCCATAATTTGATTTAAGGATGAGATTGAGTCAACAAAGCATGTGAATGAGACTTAGGCACAAAGTGGGAGAAACAATACAACCTTGTGTCATGATTAACTTTCCCCACTGCAACCAATGAATCATCTTTGAGAGTGTGCACCATTACTAAATCTTGAAGAAACTCAAATTTATTTCCATCTCCAAGGTGAGTGATTTGGTAAATTGAAAGGAGATTAGAGCTAAGATTAGTAACATAGAGAATATTTTTGAATTCCCCATTTTCCATCTCCACTTGTCCTTTCCATTCAACTTCCATTTTTTTATTATCTCCTACAAAGATGTGTGGTACCTTAGACTACTTCAATGAAGAAAAGTTTCCTTTTGAAGAACCCATATGATATGAGGCACCTAAGTCAAGAATCCATTTTGCTGAAGAACTTGAGTTTTCCATGAGTGCTTGCACTTTGCCCTTTGAATCTGAAGATGAGAATCCTTTCTCCTTATAAGCATTAGGTAGTGGAACATTGTGTTTCTTTATGATGTTCGTTAACTCATAAATCATCTTATGATAACACTCATGTTCATCATGACCCATCTTCTTGCAATAGGCACACTTTTTCTTCTCCTTATTATTGTCCCCCTTCTTGTTTGAATTCAAGGAAGAATTACCTTGTTAATTTGATGATGGTGTTGTCTTTTCTGCATCCTCTTGTGTGTTATTTTTCCACTTCTTCTTCTTGACCATTCCTTTATTTGAAGTTTGAGAACCCTCATTATTGGCCACTAATGGCTTAGACTTGGTCAAATTGAGAAATCCCATTGATTGTAACTTCTTTTCTTCTTCACCCAATAGTTCAACATAATGATCAAAAGTGAGTTTTTAATAGGAAATCCCTAATGTAGTCTTTGTGGTGTTGTAAGAAGAAACAAATTTGGAGTAATGAGATGGCAGCTTATTATGAATGAGATAGATTAACCTATCATCTTTAATAGGACTCCCACAATCATCAAATTTTGTTCTTAATTCATTCACCTTTATGATGAAATCTTGTATAGAATCAAATGTCTTAGGATCTAGGGATACAATCTCATCTTCAATTTTGTAAATATCCTCCTCAAACACTTTACCATATAGGTTTTTGAGGGTATCTCAAGCTTCCTTGGATGTATGAGACTTCTGAATCTAATAGATGATCTTGTCTTCAAACCCCAAACAAATATTACCTAGGGATTTCCTATCTACAGAATCCCAATCAGAGATTTCATTTCTAGATACTTGATCACCTGTTGGTTTAGGAAGGGTACCATCTACATATTGAGAAACTTCATTATGCATTGACACCACATTTTAATAGACCATGTAGCATAGTTATGTGGTGTTAATTTTGGAAACTTGAAATTTCCTATGATGCAAGAAATGAAAAAAAATAGCAGGAAAAGAGGAACACAACACCAAGAAACACCTCCCCTTTCACTCAATCAAGAAACCCCCAAAAAAAGATTTTTTTGGCACTTTATATGTAGTGCATTTACAATGGTCACTTGCCAATTTTGGCCTTAGTGGACTTCTGATTTTTCCTTTTTACAATTGCCTTTTGAGGCTCAAATCTGTCACTATGCACTGTAGCTTAGATGTACAACAATTTTGAAAAGTAATCAAAGCAATACAATACAAAAAAGACCCTAAGTCTGAAAGTGATATTTTTGTCCACACAACCCTATAATCTAATCATATATCTAAAAAGTAGATGGAAAATAATGCACTTTCAAAAAAAGAAGAACCTATTTTCAAGTCTAGATGAGCCCGTACAGAGCAATTGAAGTTGTGAAATGTAGGATTGGACAGGTACAATCGCCAAAAAACACAACTTCTAACAAATTCCTGCACTAAAAAAAAAAAAGAACAACACCACTAAAAAGTTCAACAAATTCTACCCAAAATCAAAAAAAAAATTGCACCTGATTTGGAGTTTAGATGACTGAGTTATGGCCTCCCAAAGTTGGACTTTCAAATCAAAACTACATCTAGAGAGGGGTCTGGGTAGCAAACTACAAGGTTAAATTTGATGATCAAATGGTCATTGTAGTAGTTCAAAAGTGTCTAGGAATGATGGTTAGATGGTTGTAAAATTTAATGTCATGTCTGGTTGATGTTACCAAAAAAAGGGTCCACTTGGTGATGTGGCAGAGCCAGACTAGTATGGAAAAATACATGTTGCAAGGTACGATAGGTGTTGATAGGGCGTATAGAGATATAACATGTCATGTATGGTTTATGACACATGTTAGCTGATATGCTAATGTGGCAGAGTTGTAGGGAGTGCAAACGTGGAGGTCAGCTTTGTGGGTGAACTAAGATGTGTCCATGTGTCACAATAGGTGTGCTCTGACATGGTAGTTTGCTGTCAAAAAGTTGTGTGTGTTCGGCAGGGTCAATGTAGGGGTGTATAAGAATGTTGTGTGGAGGGATCTGTCTCACTATGTGGCTCCAAGATGTCCACTATCATGGAAAAGGGGATGCAAAGCGGGAGGGCATGTGGGTGTAGGTGGAGTTTTAAACAGTACCAGAAAAGTGAGATCAGTGCTGAGAAAGGCCACTCTCCAAAGGGCTCGTGTGGTGGCCAAGATATTTTAGATGTCTCCATGATCATGCCAAAATTTCTTTTTACAGGCTAGAGTACATGTGTTTAGTCCCACATTTGTTTTGGGATTGTATTCACCAGAATTTAAAAGAACTGCATGTTATGCAATAAGAAAACAAGCTAGCCAGTGGTGGGAGTTTCTCACTGGATTGTGTTGGTCGAACCTTGTGAAGGTAGCTTCCAGAATGTGACTTGAATATTTGTTGGAAATTTTGATAAATTCCATTGATGGAATGTTGAAGGTATATTTTGTGTAGGGCCAGGCTATCACTACTCAGTGCCCATACAAAAAAAAAACCTGTAAGCTCGAAGGGAAAAAAAATTTCAAAAAAATTCTTCCAAATATTATAGTAAAATACTGATGAAAATACAGAGAAAATTAATATACCAATCTAAATTAAATTAAATTATATATCTAATAGATCATATCCAAAATTGCAAATCAGACCTTCAGGTGTCGATTTCCAAAAAAAAATTGCCTCAAAATTGACTTTGACCTAGCATAGGTGAATTTATAGTCAATTTTCACTGAATCAATGTTTTCGACACAATGGAAAGATTCACTTTGGCTCTAGATGCTCCCAATTATATAAATTCTCTATATTTGGGTTGAGGTGCATAAGCAAGAATGGTCTTGAACAGCTATGTAAAGAGAATCTCCCCAAGCTCTAATACCATGTAAGAATTTGCCTTAGGGAAAAATTCACCCAAGACCAAGGAACTCAAGCACAAGCACAACAGTAGACCAAAAGAGTATGATCAGAATGATGATATGATATTCATTCAATGTGTAAGTACACTAGGAGTGCTTGTATATAAAGGCCTCTAGAATGCTTCTAGAATGCCTATGAATTAGCAACATAATAAGTCATACAACTAGGCACATGTCCACCAGGTGTGCATTATCCTCCATTAAGCACAAGAGTAAGTGTGATGATGAGAGGATAAGCCTACAAAGGTGTAGCATGAAAAATTATGTTGTAGACACCATGTGCTAAAATAGGAGTGTGAATAACTATGTTGGCTACATGACAACTCAATTAATTATGCAAACTCCAGTATTGTAGACACCATGTGCTAAATTAGAGTTTCTTACTCTGGTGTTGTCAAGATGATAACTCATAAGAGTATGCAAACTCTTAAGTGTCTCACCTAAGAAATAATAAAATAATGCATAATAATCAAATAATGCATTAACCTAACTAAAATTAAGTAAAGTGTAATAAGTATATACATATTTACACCAATAGAGCCCCTTATTGACGAGTTGTTGAAGTTATGGAATGGGGTCACTATGTATGACATCTCTAGACCAATAGGACAAAGACAATTTTAATTCTATGCAATGCTTGTATGGACAATACATGATGCCCCTAGGCTAAATCATTTTTCCAATATGGTATATTCTTAAGGTCACATATTTTTGGTCTTTTATAGTGCCTACACATTATTGTTGTGTGTTTAAGTTGTGCATAATAATTTTACATGATCATTTAGGTCTTTAGACAAAGGGAAAATTTACATGTCCAATTTCTCATTCGAAGATGAAATCTCATTATTCAAGAAGTTTAGGAAAGCAAGTGTTCAATGAGTTTAGGAACTTTCTCCAATGTATGTGCACCAAGTTGTGGTGCCAAAAACATGACACCTACTTTTTTTAATTTTATTTTGCAAAGTGCATGCAAGTTATAGCATGCACACACTTTGGCTTGGGCTCCACAAACCTTAGGCTTGTGGAGCGCAAGCCAAAGCAGGTCCACGCTATAGTGTGTACGCAATTTGAAAAAGCAAAAGGAATTATAAATGGGCTACAAACCTACGACCCATTTTACCATTGCATTTGGTTTTTCCATTTCTCACAAACAAAACACATGCAGATTGAAGAAGTCAAAGAATTTTGTCACCTCAAAATGCCTCCTCATCACCAAAGTTCAAGATCAGGATCACGTCATATGTTTTCTACTCTTGTTTTTGCATTGTTTTATATGTTTTTGCCTTTTTTTGTAAGTTTTTACATTGTTTTGTAGGTTTTTTCAATTTTTCTTTAAATTTGTTTATCTATTTAGATTGCAATTGGTTTCTTATCAGGAAATGTAAATAATCAACTGCCAAATCCCCAGCTAGATCAACAAAATCAAAATGAAAACCCTCCACAAGATCTTAACCAAAATCCTCTACAAGATGAAAATCAAAACCCTCCACAACAATAGCAAGAAATTCCATAGCCTACACTGATTGGAAGACCTCCTCTTGGCACCCAAGATAACATTATGAATAAAATAGAAAGAGGAAAAAATGAATTAGAATCACTCATTGGTAGGTTGAAAGCTTGTGGACAAACCAATCTAATGAGAGCACAATGGGCATCCTCCCTCGAGTCCATTATGACTCATGTATCTTCTGTTAGTGGTCAGTTGGATATTTAGCATGTTAAGAGGGATGAACAAAGAAGATATTATGAAAAAAAATTATCATATCAAGATGTAAATTTTTTTTTTACAAAAAGTAGCATTTGTGCATTGTTTAAAAAGCCTAGTGAACAAAATATTGTTAGAGAAATAACAAAAAGGTCCCCCATCCATTGGTGCATACATGATGGTATTATAAATAACTTTTGGGATAGATGGTGGATGGTCTTTGATGCACCTCCCTGCAATAATCATGAGGTTCCAATGTATTTCTTAAAAAAATTGTATTATGAATTTGTCCTTGGGGAGATCTCCAATTATTTTGATATATTAGAATCTCAGGGTAGAGGTGGGGGGTCATCATTTGAGGAGTTAGGGGCATGTTGTGACCCTAATGTAGTTAGGGCACCTATTGTCAAGCCACAGGATGAGCATGTGATTATTCCTTTAGTTGTGAAGGAACATGTAGAGACCAGTACTCTGGGGACTATTAATATTTTGACGTAGATCCTCATTCATTGTACAAGTCCATTAGTTGAGGAAGAGCCTTCTATGTGTCACAGTCACATGTGCACATCATGTGGATCCTTATGCACATTTATCAGTCATGCTAGAGATAGTATGGATGATGGGCTAGTCACTGATTAGTTCTTGAGTCACACATTTAGCATTGACACATAGGTAAATTATAATTATAATAAACTAATTTGATCACATTTTGTATATATAGTGAATGACTAATTAATTAGCATGTATTAACATTGTACAAAATTCAAGGTAAGAGTGTTGCTAGCCCTAGTAGAGATCCCCTAGCCCCATTTTTTGTCCCATCGATGAGTCATGAGGTATGTATTGATTTAATCATTTAAATTAATACATATATTTATACAGTAATCATATGAAGGATTGACAAAAAAAAATTTATGCATGTGCATCAGTTCTCTACTGAACCATCAACATTCACTAGGGACTTTGAGCCTAGGCATGATATGAGCTTCATAGAGGTACATTTATTTCATGTTAATTTAATTCATTTGATTATATTTGTTTCATCTAACTTATATTGTATGACATGAAGCTCTTAACATCTAAGACTCCTCCTCATCTTCATCAGTCCATCGACTATAGAGTTGTTGCAGTGATGGCCAGTTCGGATCCATTGATTGAGACATGAAAGAATTTTCTTGGTTTTAATTTTTATTTATAATAGTTAGTATCAAAATTTCTAATGTTATTTATAAGTGATTATATTGATTGAATTTTTGTAGGGCCTTGTTACACCCAATCATGCATGAGCCTTTGAGGTGGACGAATAGAGTGACTATTTGATGGTTGTAAGAAAATAATTAATTTTGTGTGTACATATATTTTCTTTCAATGTATAATAATTATTGATTCATATCTACTTTGTTTGTATTAGCTTGAGTTAGAGAAGAACCTAAACAAGAGGATGAGCGAGCATGTGAGGAAGACCCCATCATCCCCATCATCTCCCTCCACATGACAACTAAAGACCTCTAGGGATTTGTTTCATTCCTCTCATGGGAAGGAGAATATATAGTTGATAGACACAAATGTATAGGCATTAGTGGATATATATATTGCATTTTATGTCAGTGGACATATTTGATATACATTTGATGTATATATGAAATTTTATATTTGATGTATGACATATATTTGATGCATGACATTATTAGACTTATAACATTATTGGTTATCATAATATATTATATGTTTGTTCATGTATCACATTATTGGTTATTATAATATATATCTTGTTTTTATTGTTCACATTTTAAGTACATTTCATGTATTTCATTTTAATGTAAATTACATCCAAAATGATGTAGAGTGCTCCACCAAAAGCTAGTGGATTCCCAGCAAGAACACTTTAAGGAAAACTACCTTTCCCACCTTCATAATTGTCTTCAAAGACTCTTTACAACTTGGTTACAAAATTGAACAAACTTCTACCCAAGTTCACAACAAAAATAACAAAAAAATGAAAATCATTAGGACTAAAGCAACTTGGGTTTATAGGTGACCTCAAGTTCCTTGACCTTACAAACAAGGATTATCTTATTACCATAAAAAAATAACATGTTGAAAATGATACATATGATCACCCCTTTACCTTCTATCATGAGTCTCCATCATTGGATGAGATGACATATCCAATTGCCATAGTCAAAGATCATTGCCCTATGGCATTTAGTGACTCTTAGGGATGATTGAGTTCAGCATGCCTAAGAATGTTCAAGCACTCAAAGAGATGGAAGGAGCTTGGGGATAGTACTTACCTAGCCACTCGGAGCTAATAGAATAGACAATCTGATCTCACGATGAAAGGTGAGAGAGATTTGGCAGTTGGCAACTTTGTACTGGCCAATACTACAAGTTTTAGCATCACCTGAGATGGCATTGCAAAATCAAAATGGAGTAAGATCACCAAAACATGAGAGAGGTTATTGTAGGTCTCCACAACATGGTCCTATAGCACCTAGAATCACATCCATACCTTGAACAAGCTCTGAGATATGCCCTATCAAAGATTTTTTCCCTATGGCATTTAGTGACTCTTAGGGACAATTTGGTTTGGCGTGTCTAAGAATATTTAAGCACTCAACAAGATAGGAGGAGCTTAGGACTAGTGTTTACCCAACCACTTGAAGCTAATGAAATAGACAGTTTGATCCCATGATGAATGGTGAGGGAGATTTGGCAGTTGGCAACTTTGTACTAGCCAACACTACAAGTTTCATCATCACCCAAGATGGCATCACAAAGACAAAATGGATTAAGATCTCCAAAAAGTGAGAGAGGTCTGCAACACCATCCTATAACACCCAGAATGACATCTATACCTTGCATGAGCTCCAAGATATTCCCTATCAAAGATCATTGCCATATGGTATTTAGTGACTCTTAGGGATGTTTCGATTTGGCATGCCCAAGAACATTCAAGCACTCAATGGGATAGGACAAGCTTGGGGCTAGCACTAATACATTAGGGGTGGATTTGCGATGCCAATTTGTGATGGCGGGTAGATGTAATGTGTATTTGGCATTTTTTTTTCAATTATAACCCGACAACATCGTAATTGCAACATTAATTTTTTATAACATTGCAATTGCAACATTTTTAGGTTATAAGAAAAAAAAAGGTATGTTGGTCACAATGTTTAAGCTTATATGCATAATGTTTAAGAGTAGCCGAAGAAATTTTTTGAACTAGATCTCCTAGGGCTAGGGTATTATCTATATGGAAGGGTTTCTATCAAAGTGGCATGAACTTCACTGTAGCTGATTGCAACAGGTATCTGCATCAACACAAAAATTTTAGAAATTCACCATTAATGTGCTTGAAATTTCTGCTTATCTATGTTTTAAAAATGCCCTTGCACAGAAATGTTTTGGCATTTTTGCTTCTCTTTTTGCAGCACATGTGTTTTGATAAATATTATTTTGGACTAGGAAATTAATTGGTGCCAAATACTTCTATGTAGGACATGAGGCTAGAGATGGGGATTTCAAAAATGGAGATCTTGCTACACCATGAGATGTAGAAGGGCACAGATCTCACACTCTGTCCACGTCATCTGGGAATTTTTTGAAACATGCAAGTTTGTATGGATATGTTGAAGGGGTTGCAAAGGTAGGAGTTCCTCATGTGAGAGTTGTAGCCTACAAAGTTTGTTGGAGCGAGGGTTACGTTGCTGCAGATATTCTTGTAGCATTTGAGGCATGAGAGAAATCGTTAAAGTGTATGTTATCTTCTCATCCCATATTGTAATTCTAGATTCATACTACTTTTAGAAAAATAGAGGTTGGGTAATTGAAAATGTGTTAATTATTGGTGCCTGTGCCATACTTAATTGATTGAAATGGGTCTTGCAATTATGTGGCCTTCTCAATCCTTCTAAAGGATTTAAATCCTCTGTCTTGGAATCTAATTTCACACAAACCAAGTCTTCATCATAATACCAGAGCTCCTCTTCTTGCAAACTTTAAGCCTGGATAGGGATTTTCTTGAAAGTTGAGTGGTTCAACAACAAAAAGGACACCAATGAAGTCTAATACTCTGGTGGATGTTGATGATCACTAACTAACCCATTTTCTAGTGTGGACATGTACATCTCTCTCATTCCATCTTGGGAAATTCCTCATTGATGACCATGTCATCATCAACTTCACCAAGGAGGAGATAAAGCATTAGTTCATGTAATGATGTTTGGGGCTCTTGTCTCTTTCTTTATCTTTTCTATGCCATGGTTGTCCTATTTTGATCACTCGGTGATCTTTTTTCCTTACGATATGTAAAGGGTAGAATCTTCAAGGATATGTGGTTGTCACTATGGGGATCTTACTTATCAAATGATGGGACTGTCTTGGTATCCCAATTTTGTACTTCTTTTTTAATGTTTAATATAAATATATACCATTACCAACCAAAAAAATAAATAAAAAGAGAGCATGAGTTTGAATAATAAATTTACATTTCCCAAACCTTTACATTATTTTAATCAAGCTATCTATAACAATGATATTGATTTTACTAATAGAGGATAGAAAATATTTAAGAATAATTGTTTTCTACATAAATAATAATCATGGACTAAATCTACTCTTCACAAATAAAAGCCTAATATACACTAAAGTAATTATTGATCCTTACAAAAATAAGGATTTCCACACTTTGAAAGTTAGTCTATAGATGCAAATCAATACATGATGGATATGTAGTCATTAGAACCAAGTCTCCACGGTAATTAGTTGATTATGTTTGAATCTCAAATGTAGGATAACTCAAGTGGATGAGTTAGAATATTAAGGAATATTTTTTATTAGGGAAAAAATAGTCTTTGAAAGGGATCCAAAACCCTTTACAATAAATTTTTTAAGGGGACATGGTACCCCACTAAAATAAATAGCTACAATAGAAAAAGTATTACAAGACAACAACCCAAAACAAGAAAACAATTGACAACTAAAATAAAGTTAAACAAAGATCCACTTGCCCAAAAGTTAGCACAAGGTTAAAGCCACACATAACATAATGATTCTATCTATCAAGGAGACCCATGGGGTTTAGAAAGGCTCCCTAAACCTCATCATTGGGTTTTGACTTGGCTCCCATAGTCACTACTATGGGTTTTAACATGGCTCTCAAAAACATCATCACCCACAACCTTAGAAGATCAATCATCAAAAATCCAACTAAAACTTTGGGGTTTTGGAATGCTCCCAAATTTTGAATTGGTTTGCACAATTATTTTAATAGGATTCCCAAGTCTTTTAAAAATCACATACCTCATAAAAATGATCATTAGAAAGTGATTTGAAACTCTAGGGTTTAAGAAGACTCCCCAAACCTCCATGGGATTTATTTTGGATCCCACAACCATAATGGGATTTTTAGAGGATCTCCAAAAGAACACAATTTTTTTTAAAGGATCCCCAACCCTTCAAAATGGGATTAAACTTGGCTCCCATAACCAAAATGTCACTGGAAAAAAAGAGACCCCACCAATCATCCATAGTTGTAATGTGTATTTGGCATTTTTTTTCAATAAATTCCCTATGTGAGCAAAATCATGACTAATTTATCATATCTCTATTTTATGCAATCTAAGACAACTTTTCATGGTTTTGTTTGATCAAATACAAATGGATTCTTGTCCATGGGTTCCTAAAAAGAAGAGGGAATATAATACACCTTTTTCCCCACCATCTATTTGAATTTGGGGTCTTGCTCCACATTTTATATTACAGATTTAGTTGTACAAAGTTACAGATTACCCTAGTAAGGGTTTCAATAGCTTACACAAAAAGTTGAATATCTTTTCATCCACATAATGAAATTGAGTGCTTCACAAACCAAAATAAAGTAGATTTGACCCTCTATCATCTACAACAAATGGATCATCAGATGGGTACCAATATTGCCAGAAAAGGACACAGAAATTAGACTTCTTTTTTACTGATCAAAGTAAGGATTATGTAGAAAACCTTGTTTGCATTGATTGCCAAACTTCATGTATCAATTTGTGTCCCTTTGTTTGCTCATTACAATATTATTTAAACTTTGGCTTAAAAATATTATTTTCAATTACATCATTGGTCTAAATTATAGATGTAATTTATTATACTTATTATGCCCTGCTAGGAACTTAATTAGTTTTGGCCTTTAATCTAAGCTTGAGGTGTTCTTGCATGATACTCCCAAAGAGAAGAAGTCTAAAGTCCTCTCAGAGAAAAATTGATCCAAATCAATACATTTCTTCCTAATTTCTTCCTCTAGCATCCATGTGGCTTCCAAGTTTTATAGTCTGATCCATTATCAATTATTTTTTCCTATTACACCTTGTGCCTTGTCATTTTGGATTCTCTATTATCCACAATAGCTTTAATCTATGTTTCCTTTGTCAATGGTAATTCAGACACCTAGTCTTCATCATTTAGAGTTGAATATGTTTGTTTAACACCTTCATCCATAAAATCTTTGAACATGGTCAAATCTTAGATATTGAATATAGGAGAAAGACCTATATAAGGTGGTTACAACAACTTGTAAAAAATTTCTCCATACTTTTCCAGGATCCTGTAGTGACTAGTATTTCCCATTATAATCTTACCCTAACTATCTTTGGAAATTCTCTCCCTATTCAAGTGTATCATTGTCGTATATCTTTTCTCCTAACATTTTGGTTGGTTGTAAACACTTCCATAAATTAGCTCTCACCTTTTCATGAACCTCTCTCATTGCTTCTACTATATCTTCAGCATGAGAACTCCTCTTATCCATATTCTTCATATCCCTCAATTTAAAATATCCTCTATATTTTTTGATATACCATCTTAAAAGGACTAATACCATTTATCCTATTTGTCCATTCATTATAGGCATATTGTTCCTATGGTATTAATGCATCCCATTCTTTCCCATGATCCTTTGTTGGACACCTTGACATGTTTTTGTTAAATAACTAAGGAGGGAGGGGGGCTCCATTTTCCTTGGCTATCGAATAGGGCATTAAAAAACTCCTAGCATCTTAAAAACTTAAACTTTTCCTATATCAACTTGGTAACTATATTAAAACTTCATAATAATATCTAATTCATCCTTCACTAGTAAATTGTTAGCTTTCACCAAGTATCAGAGTAATAAACTTTTAACTATATACTTCATGTACTGAGTTACATCAACAAGAAGTATACAAAAAATAAGAATAAAATAACATGTAACACAATAATCCACACTTTTAAAAACAATAATTTTTAACATGAAAACCTTATTAAGAAAAAAATCACCTATGATTGATCACATCAAATTTATAGTATCAGATTTTCACTTCCTTTCCTTTACTGATTATTTTCTCCTTGTTATATATTCATTCATTTCTATCCCTTGTCAACAATGCATATGTATATTTTAGCTCTTCCTTAGCTAGTGTTCAGATGTTCTCTTATACCACGATCTTCCTTCCTTCCATAGCTACATATTTCATGTTTAGATCTTCTCTCCCTTTGAAAAAAATGCCAAAACTAAAACTAAAAACTTTAATATAATGGTAGTTGTACCTTGTACCTTACATGTGCTAATACATTTTTGTTTTAATAAATCTTTGCTTTCTTTCTTTCATCTTCTTCACATATTTAGGACTACATAAAGAGTGAACTCCTTCTTCAACTCCAAATAGATATTCCCAGGGTATATTGGTTGTAGTGTTTCTTTATTAATTTTTGGCTCTAGTTTTAACAATCCTAGCTATCTTTTTGTGTACTATTTTCTCTATTTGGTGTGTATGGTTAGCTTTGTGCCATGAATCTCCAACTGTGAAACTCTAGTTTTCCATAGAAAGCCTGCACTGCATCCCTAGTTCTGCCAATAAAAAACACTGCAGCTTTGCAATAAACTTGATGAACAACTTCACAGTTTCTGAAGCTAGATGACAATGCAGATTCTTGTTCTTGTGTCTAATGTCATATGTTGCATAGTAATTAATATCTATTGTATAGATTACACTAATGTTGGTATATATTATGCTTTCTTCTGTATTAGAACATTCTAACCATTTATTTATGGATATGCTACTCGATTTGGTCACACTGTAATCTGTATCTAGTGTCTCATTTGTAATAGCTGATTTAGTAACTACATAGATAAGCTTAATGTGATTGTTATGAAATGGTGTTTCATGTGCTGGCCAAGGCTGGTTTGAAGGCCACCCACTTCAATACCTTGCTAGCATTTATAGATACAGAGTTCTATAATATCATGAAAACAAATCAATATAAAAAAGTGCATTCCCTTTGTAACATTTTTGGCTTTCATTTTAATTTCATCTTTTCTTCTATTATGATAGGCAAGTTGGAGAGAAGTGTTATATTGAAGGCCATATATGTAGGATTTAAAGAAACTACCGAACCTCTAATTTGTTTGATTGGAAGTAGATTCCTGATTCTTTGCCTTTGAACACTATCATCTTCAAAATCCTATATGAATTCTATATGACCATTTCATTTCTTCAATATGCCCTATGGATGTCCCTATCTAACTATATATCTTTTAATTACATATAATAACTAATTTATGTGCTTTTTCATGACTATGTTTTGACTCATATAATTGTGATCTCTCTAGCACTATGATGTCGTTTAATATGTCTTGCTAAAGCATGTAAATTTTCTTCCTTTTTTCATGTCATGTAATATGTCTTGCCTTGTAGCTTATATGTTTTGAAATTGTTGTTAGGCCTTGTAGCTTGTATAATTTGATTGTTGGAGAGCTTCTATAGCTAAGCAAGAAGGTCGTTGCACGAGTTATATAGCCGCACACTTGGGTATGAAAATTGTATAATTTTTAATCTAATGTATATTTTAAATAGAATTTTAGCTTATATGTTTTGAAATTTCTTTTAGTGTCTTAATGTTGTAAGGTCTCTTGAAATAAGACCTTCAGTTGGTTGGTCAAAGTTTTACAAATAATATTATCCACAAATTTGCCTAGAGCAATTGACTGAATGTTATAAAAGGTGATTGGGTTAAATGTCTTAGGACTAAAGTCAAAGAAAGTATTTTTAAAATATTAAAGTATTTAGCTAGGTCTAAGAAGATTTCTGTACTTTTGACAGTTTTTCTTAGTTTGTGAAAGTTGTAGACCGAAGTTTTCATAGCCCGATTTTTGCTTTCTGCAAAGAATGATCATGTCAGATAATATAAGTGAAGAATAAAATAGCGAGACAATTGATAGATTGTGGTCTAACTTGAAAAGAAAAGGTGATGGAAAATATTATTGTCCTTGCAAAATTTGTAAGGGCTTAAACTGTAGAAGACTACTAATGAAAACAATTAAGAGACATTGTAGGGAGAATGGTCACATTGAAGGGGGGCATGACTATCATCCACTGGTAAGTTGTTCATTATATCATTTTAACAGTTTATATACATATGAAATCACTTGATGATTAGTTTATGATCATGGTTTATTTATGTTAATCAATTTTATATAGGTTGATCTCCCCAGGGAAGTACATGATATGAACCACAACAATTCGAAGAATATGGTTTTCAAAGTGGAGGAACATGGAGGTGCAAATATCCAAGGTGAAGATAATGATCCCATGGAAGATAACGATCATGCACCAGAAAACACAATTGAAGATGATGGTATAAATACATTGATCCATGACACATTTAGTCCAAGCATATCTAATCATGATGATGATGGTAGCCTCGATGTACCTCTACTTGAGAAGGCATATGAGCCCCTATACAAAGACTTCCAAACAACTCTTCTCTCTATTGTATTGTTGTTGTTGAACTTGAAGGTTATGAATGGTTTATCCAACATAACAATGTCACGTATGTTAAGGTATGTCATATATGTCTTTATAGTTAACAAAGGGTGAATAATGTACCACTAATATTGTTTGTATTAACAACTTATATTTTTTGTTGTAGATTGATAGGCAAGTTTCTATTACCATCATCAAATATTCTAACTCGCTTATATAGAGAATTATCTGCTATTATGAAAGATATTGGAATGGAGTATCAAGCAATACATGCTTGTCCCAATAGTCTATGGATGACATAAAGGTCTCTTACAACAAAGTTTCTGAATTGATGGAGTATGTTGGACCATGTTACGATTACAAAAGTTGGATGCATATTGTTCAATATAAAAAAAGTATGCATAGGTATACCCTCTCAAAAACTTATATACAATAGCAAGACAATAATCAAAGTAAAAGTGTGGCTATATACATTGATGGAAGGCCAAAAGCAACAGGGAATATTGCAAATTTTATAAATAGTACACGACCTGGGTCAACTATAAAGCAACCCAATTGCATATTTGAGGCGAACGAGGGAAATCATGTATTCATATGTGTGATAAAATCAATACATGCAAGGGAAGAGCTTCTTATTGATTACAATTTGAATGGCATAGATACAAACGAGGCTACTATCATGGGGGTGGTACATACTATTAAACCAACTTCTAATCAATGACTCCAACATACCATTTAGTCAATAAATTTTTGGCTAACATTTTTGTAGTTGATCTTTGCATAGGGGCACAATATGGAGAAACCACCCAGAGGGGATGCTAGTGATGTTCCCGTCTCATCTACACATGAGCAAGTAAAACTCATTGTAATTGTGCAAACTAGATAGAAGCAAAATGTTATTTTTTTAATGTTGTTTTCATCATTGTTTTGGAGTAATTTTGATAATACTAATACTATTGTTGTCACAGAGGGCCAGTGGTTGGAGGGAGGGAAAGGAACCTATAGTCCCTAATCAATAGCCCCCCCCCCCTATATTGATTTAGCAGAGACCGATGACCTGATCGGTTCAATTAAAAAGTTGCTAAAGAAAATTGGCAGAGAAATTATACGTTTGGCAACCATAAAGCCTACTACTCAAGAAATAAGAGATAGGGGATCTAAATTGTTGCACACATCTAAAACCTTAAAAGTAAGTATTAATGAAATTTTTAATTATAACAAGAGTTCAATAATGGTTTTTATGTTATGCTCTTTTATGGAATTAATTAAAATATGGATGTGTTGTCTTTACATATTTTTTTGCATGATTTCAAACCCCGTTCCCATGATGAGGGTGCTATAGGTGGTTCAGGTAAATCACATGTTCCATTCCACACTTGTGTTTTCCACTGAATATATATAGGAATGATCATAATCATTGACAATACATGCTCGAACAATCCTTTTTTTTAATGCTCTAACAATCTTGTCCATGCTAGTCCACGCATTCTATATTTATGCATGCTCTAACAATTTTATTCTTCAGCTTCACATCAATTGAATCCTATGATGACACCACCTCCATCCAGGACAACCACAAATCTCTTTTCAACTACTGAGTCAACAACACGCAGCTTACAGGCATCAACTATTGCACCTCATTTGTTCTTTTATACTTCGTGACAAACACTTATGAAACTTATGAAAATTTTGTCAATAGGAGTTGTAGCATCATTTCCTAGATGTTCCTATGTTCCTAGTACGAGAATGGTGAAGGATGTCATATTGATCGTCAGCGACGATGAAGGCATTTCATTAAAAGTAGCCAAAGTTCCATGTACTTTAAAGTTATTATTATTCTATAATGATATAGTAGTCATTTAGTTTTTTATCACTCTTTATCAACTAATGATCCCATGATTATTTTGTAGGGAATGATGTTTTTTGGAGAAAACTTGCTGATGTGTGTTTGTGAATATTCGAGCCCACCCTGCGTACCTAGTGGAACATCATATCCTAACTAAAACCCCAAACCACTATTTTGATTTCATATCATTGGTAGAATAGTTTTCCTTTTCATCCATTTCTTGAACTATATTAAAGTTAGCTTCACTTCATTTATGAGTCTAACGTGTTTTTTTTTACTTAAAAGGTGGAATAACCAAGACAAACCATTGAAGGATGATCTTATAGAGAACATGACCCAACTGTTTGGACCTCGTGCATTCGAGAGAAACAAGCTCCTTGAAAAAATTGGTTTATGTTTGAAGTATATTAGGGACCAATATAGAGAAAATTTACGAGATAACCCCAGGTACGAGAATCTGCCCTACGTTCTTGAGGCTGAGTGGTAGGCTCTAATTTTGGATGGAAAGTATAAAGTTGACAAGAAAAATAATATTACACCAATAGAGAGTACAGCAAGGTATGTGATACTATTGAGAATGTAATTATGTACTAATTAACCTTTATATTCATACTAGCTAACATATTTCAAACTTTTCATAGATTGCCTGACACATCAAAGGCAACAAAGGCAAGACTAGAAAAGCACGGGACACACAAGCTTGGCTCTGGTGGTATTTTGAAACTTCAAGCACGAGTTGTAAGTATTAGTAAATGAAAAATTGTATCAAATTTTTTATATAATGTGATGGGAAATGCTAGGATAGACTAGCTTGTCTATGTTCCTGATCCTCAACTTGGATCTCAGTGTTCCTCCACACCAATATATGATGCAGAGTAACACACTTTAGAAGCACCAACAAACTCCTATCACCTTGGAACAACTAAGAAATTCAAGTTATCACCCCAATCCTCTGTTCTCCACAAGAACATTCAAGGCTTGATTCACCTTCAAACAAGGAACTAATCTGCTGTTACAACTGCTCTTTTAATTCATGGACCAAACTCATCACATAAGGCTACATACTAGTTACTTCTCCCTTGTACCATTCAAGTCCTCATACACCCAACCTTGACACCAAGTGTTTTGGAGAACTCCAACCCTCTAAAATAAATAGAAACCAAAACAAACATCAACACAACCCAAAACAAATCAGGTCTAAGGAAAACTTTTTCTTACCAGTCATAGGGCAGATTGCAACACTTGACCTTTATTCTACACACCCAACCAAGAGTGCAATTGGATCCTCTAGGACTCCCAAACACCAAAGATAGTTTAGAACAACTCCAACATGACCAAAATAAGGTGTAACAAGGGTTGGAAACCCTGCTAACTATTTACCATTTCCTTTTGATAATTTAACTACCCTCCATTGGTTGATGAAACAGTGCAAGTAAAATTCACCATACCACACAAAAATGTAGGGCTCAGAGTTCAAGAGATGCCTCACAAAAGAGGATAAGAGGATTGGCTTCCAATAAGGCTATAGAGCCGTGACTGAATGACTATGAGCTAAAATTAGTGTGGAAGGTTCTAATAATGATGCATCTGAGCCATAGGTAAATAAGCTAAATAAAATTAATTTCAAATTGAATACTTTACCAATTAGTCTATTTGATTTTAAGTTCCAATATAAAGTGAGTATATTTTTTTTAAGCAAGCAATGATAACAATGTGAAGGATGTTGGAATGCAGCCTGACAATCCTTCTACACAATCTATGGATGTTGAAGGTTTGCATGATGTGCATCCCAATGGTGGAGGTAGACATTTGCTATTAAATTTTTTTATATGTAATGGCAATTGGTGTTTGGATTAACGTAACATTTTGTATAGCAGTTGTAGAGGATCGAGGGGTCAATGTTCATGAGCATGTTGACGTTGAGTCTAGACAAAATGATGTGGTCAGATCAGGTAAAGAGCACCACAGTTATGTTATTTAAAATAATTAAATACTTGTAACAATTATAATAAATTATTTTTAATTTAACTCTTTTATTTGTTATTGCAGAGGACCCCCTTTTGCAACGGCGTAGGAATTTGAGATCATCAAGAATAGAGAACAAAAAAATTAATGAGAGGGGAATTGATGATGACATTGATGCTCCTCTTAGAGCTTAAATAGAAAAAAGAAATAGAAATAAAAAAGAGAAATGATTGTCATCTACATACCTTAATTGATAATTACTGAATTTTATGTCTCAATGAATTTAATTATGTGCTAATGAATTTTCATGAATTATGTGTTAATGTAGAATATTGATGAATGTTTCATGTTAACGAATCTAATGTGTTAATGAATGTTATCATGTGATATTGATTGAATGTTACATTTTATTAATGGTTGAAAGAATGAATGAATTTTAGATGTTAACGAGGAATGTAGAGTGATGTTAGGGGGAGGGAGGTGGGGCCAAATGAGCTTCCACCTTCACGTGGTTGGCCCTGTTTAGTAGAGAATATTAAACTTTCTCGAAAAAAAGTGAAGCTCAATAAGATACTAAATATTTCTCTATTTTATCCTATGTTTAGACTATTATCCTATGCATCTAAGGCTTCATGCTTTGAATTGTCATGAAGTTATAAACTTGTAGCTTTTTTATTGCATCCTTGGATCTCAGCACTATCTTGGGACTATGTTATCACCAATGATATGATTATCATGATTTTCTTTGGGCACCAAGTTAGATAATTTTTGATGTGTTTACTACTTTTCCAGCCTGAGTGAATTTCCCCATAAGGCTATTGACTTAGGTGAGAGAAGGATTCATTCATGCGAGATTGTTATTCAATTCATCTTATAAGATCTCTATACTTTGAAGAGGTCAAGCAAGACAACAACCTTGTTACCAAAAGGGAAGCCTCTAACATGAGAGCAATGAATACAAGGTCTAATCAAACATTGCATCCCATTTTTCACCTCATCTAGTTGAAAAAGAACTAATCCCTGAGATTGAGGTAGAAGAGATGTACATCACAAGTGAGATTATGGTGGCTCGAGATGAACACATGCAACTTCCAGCTTATGTAAGCTAACCAATAAATTCAAATCAGTTCATGAAATAGCATAACGACAAAGTTAGGAATCATTTGCAATGGCAAGACAAAAGGCCTATAGGGAAAGCTAGACAAAGCTCACAGCTAATTGAGTATAAAGATGCCTTGAAGAAATAATATACCAATTTTCAATGGAACCAAAGAAATATCAGCCAGGCTGTGGGTTCATAAATAAGAATCTTTCTTGGCACTCAAGCCTATAGAAGAGAAGGCAATACAATTTTCTACCATGCTCTTGATGTTGAAGTCACACCTCCTTCTGAGCAATACAAGAAGAACTTTAGGAATCAAAAATCAGATGATGAATCAGATGTGAAGGCTCCTAATTAGCCTAAAGTCACATCTCCTAAGTTAGGAAAAGAATAAAATAATGAGTTAAGAAGAACAAATCTTTGTTTTCATTGCAAAGAAAATTGGAAACCAGAAATAGGTCTCTTGGTAAGGGTAAGGCATACCTTAGTGAGGTGAATTCTGATGCAGGCAGCGATGAGGATAAATGAACTCTTACATCCCTATCTGGGTATTCCAAAAATCATCTTTGACAAAGGACAGGAAGTTATGCATATGGAGAAGAGCAGTGCTACACATAACTTTTTTGATGAGAACTTTGTAGTAAATGAAGGACTACAAGTAGAGAACTTTGCTCGATTCAACATTATGTTGATGGATGAATCGAAAATTAGTTGCTACATTCAATGGTGTAACTACAATAAGAACATTACTAGCTGACTTGTGTGTGAAGTTGGATGCATTTGAGTTAGAGCAATTGGTAGTTCTCAAATGTTCTAGCTGCTTGTTCCCATTCATTCGATTAAAATTAAAGCTATGCTATAGATTATCATTGAGGAGTCAACACTTTTGGGCAAACAAGAAGAATTTACTCATGCCAAAGATTGGTAAGTGGTGAAAAAGTACAAATCTAACTACCACTCCAATGCATAGTGCTATGTACAAAAGATTGATTCGTGCATATGTAGAAGCAAAGGGTTTCCATGAGCTAGAGGTGGAGAATTTAAATCTTAAAGCATACTAGTTACTTCTCCCTTGTAATTCTTGTTAAACTGTCATGAGTCCTACTTTAAAATGATTGTAAGGGTAATCAAATCAAAATGAGTGATGATACCAAGAAAAAGTTGGTGAAGGCCCAATTAGCCAGATGGAGGTTTTTTGGCAAGGGGAGTTCACCCAGATATTTTTATTGAACCCAGTTTGTTGGAAAACTTCTAATCCATATCAATCAACATTACCTACCCCTCTATTTTTTTCTAGACAGTTCTATGTAAATTGAAGAATACATTAAGTGCAATACAATGAATATGAATCTAATGTAGTAAATGTGTCCTGGGTTCATATGTTGCAAACTAGTTTTTCTTCATTATCATTTGTAAATCTAATGTTGCCAAGGAAACTGAGGAAAATTCTATTTCAAAAGGTAAAGACAACATGGTAGGACCTAAAGAAAAAAGTGATGAAGAGTACATGGAGTGAATAGCAACAACTATGATGCTAGTGACTGACGTGATGGAGGTGCTTCTTAAAAGAACTATTATAGCTGAGATAGAGATTATTGTGGAGAAGCAAAAAGCTTCTGCTAGTCAGGATTAAGTGAAGCAAAAGGCACTATAGATTGAGAGCATGTGGGCATGAGTAGAAGAAATGGAGAAGGTTTCCAAGGGTACCAGTGGTGTCCTCAAGGAAATACAACAGAAGCTTGAAGATATGGAACAGGAAACATCAAGACAAAGACAGTGTACAATAGAGAATGAGTAGGAGATTTAAAAAGTTAGGCATGATTTTGAGGTTCTAAGGTCTAGTATTGATAATTTAGTTGGTGCACAGGAGTCTCTCTTGTCCTCTGAGAAGCGAATCCAAGAAATGGAGAAAATTTTGGAAGGGTAAGCCTGCTCATCATCTGTTCTATATGTTTTATTTGGGCCAACTATCATGCTTTTTGAAGCTGACTTTTGACTGATCTAAATTTACTAGGTACAGGTTTTCATTGAATGTTCTCATTTTTAAAGAAATCTTAATATTTTCTTATTGTATTTCATTCACTGTCATCATTTTATCAAATGTCAAATAAGTTATATCTTCGTAGGGTAGACATCATGCAATACAGATGAGAATGTGTAGTAGGAATTTAGAATTTAATGATATGTACAGGCCATCAACCAATTCTAAATACCATGTTATTGCTTTCTATTTTAATATAAAATGGTACGTTCAAAAGAAATAGAATTATAGTGAGGAGCACCACTCTTGATTGATTTAAAGCAGTGTTTACAATGAATATGGTCCATATAGTTTTTTAGTCACGAAAGTTAGCCACATTTTTAAGATATCAAAATATGTAAATATAGGTCATGGAAGATATTAATTTATTAAAAGAACACTAAGCATTCATTTTTACATGTGAAACAACATTTATTTTCTCTAGATTTTCATTACTCGGATTTATCAAAAGTTCCAGGACAAAAAAATTCATGGAGGGGAAATAGACTTTGCTGATTATTTATTTATGAAATTTAGACATGATTGAGCGAATGCTGTAAGTCTATCCATCAACACCAGAATATGAGATATTGATCTTCTACAAAATGAGATGCATGATGTAGAATTATATTTTTATACATTTGCTAAACAATTATTTACTCAGGCGCCATGTTAATTTCATTTCTCAGGTTGAACTAACATATTTTTATTTTTATAATTTCAGTTTTATGCGTGTACTTATTAAAATTAGTAAAAGGCTATTGAAATATCCCAAAAATTGCACTTTTTTTTTAGAATTACAGGCTTATATTATTTGCCCATTCTTTTTTCATTATGCCAGGCCGGCTCAATTCTGTATTACAACATTACATTTGTTATATGCCCGGCTAAATTTTTGAAGTAGTTGAATTTCATCTCTTTAGACATTTGTTTCTTAAATGATTAATCTAGATTGCTCTATATCCTAACATATTACATATCATAAGAGGAAGCTTTGTGAAAGCTTTATATACTAATAGAAGTCAAGTCACAGAGTTTGTTGTATATTCTAGTTCAACACTAGAAACAATTTTTGTGACTGGTAACAATATTCACTTTGTTTTCACCAATCAGAATCATCCACAAATAGAATGGTGCACTACATGATAAAAAAAATTTAAAAATGTTAGAAAATTATTGATTATATTTACTAATGCATGTTTTTTTCTATCTCGATAATCTTTCACCTAATTTTGTCCTCAATCTTGATTTATTAGTTGCAACTCATTGGATGATTTTGCATGGTTGATTGAAAGATTTATACATAGAACCATTCTCACTATGTTGTACCCATGAATATCATATTATGATGTATACAAGGTGATAGAGTAGATGATATGCAGTGTTTAATCCCCCATGTTAGTTGTATTTGTTCAAATGGGTAACTTGCAGAATTAGTTTTTTTGGCCAACCAGACCTGAGTGGTGATAACGAGTTTACCCACCAATTATCATTACAAGAAAGCATATATAGCATATACATATCATTGCCAAGGATGCCAAGATGTTACTTGGAACTCATTATATTGCACAATGAGTCACTCCAAGTGGTGATTATAACGTACATACACTATATGAATATCATTGTAACGAATGCTAGAAGGGAACTTTTGAAATTAGTTATATTGTGCAATGAGTTGTCCTGTGCAGTGATCATGTGTATTACTACAAATTTACAATTATCTTTAGAGTAAATTATACATGGTAAGTGAATATCACTATTGGGGATATGAGGAGAGTATCCTATGTGGGTTGAATCTCAAGAGAGAAATATGCAACAAGTAGGGTATAATTTAGTGGCTAATATTCATAAATTGGCTAATTTTAGAATTTTTTGGCTAGTAATTTGGCTAATAATTTAAGTTTTGATACAACCTAAAGTGCTATAGTTTTATAAAATTCAGTTCTAGAATATTTAAAATCGCTCAATAATTTATTTTATTGAAAAATTTAAACTCAAATATTCACCACAATATTCATTACATGAATAGATTTGAGTTACCTAAATATAATATATTATTGGAGAAATTAAATTGAACTGACCAATAATTATCATAATTATTAGTTAATTTAGGGATATATCACCAATATTTATTATTCACTATTGATTTAAAGTATATGTAACAATTCTCATGACATTCCACAAGGTTAAAAAAAATTCAATTTTGATTTGTAATATTCCATGGTGATTAATGAACTTCCTATTATTATTGAGATTCATCAATATTTTATACAAAAAAAGTATGATTCAAAAATAATTGCCAAAGTTAATCGTATTTAGAATAAAAAATTGAGAGTTTCACTAATATGAATAATTATATTTTTTCAAAATAATGAAATATTCGCCAATATTTTATATCTTTTTTTGGAGGTGGCTTTCTTAAAGTTTACCCTGGCGACAAGTGATTGCTTCCTAAGCAGTAGTGTTTGGTGTGATCATACTTTAAGGGAAACTATTCTATTTCTATGTATTGGATGTGGTCAGCTTGGCCCATAAACATCTCTTTTGTTGTGTAATCTCTTAACTAATGCCCTACATATTTTCGTTAATATTTGGGATATTATTATTCATTGATGTTTCAACCTTATCAGCTGATATAAGAGCAATAATTTGGGTAAAGCGGAAAGATTGACTATACTATGATCATGCATATCTAGATTATGATGATTTTTTTCAGTGCAGAGATAGGACACAAGCTGTCAGATTCAGATTCTTTTTCTTCCTTGCCAGAATTTGTAATTTAGACAATTCTAACACTTTTAGAAAGATTTTTTTGATGGTTTTTCAAAGAACTAGTCACTCTCAAGTTGTGATTTTGGGCTAACATTTTTCCAAGTGAAACTGGAGCCATGTTAGCTATTGGTGAAATGCTGGTTATTGTCCATATACATATTTGAAGATATCTTTATATTCTGTTTTAATTCTTCTAAATAGAGAATTTCTTTTGATTCATTAATTATGTTGTGACATGTCTTTTAGATTGGTTTTTTCTATAGGCAACCAGTTTTTAGTATCCTTTTAATGGTATAATAAAGAAAATTCACTTTACATTTATTTAGTTGTGTATCGTGACTAAATTCCATCTTATCTGCAATGACTATAGATGGTTGTGAATTTGTTTGAACAGAATATTGTTGTGTAACTTTCTTTTTTCTTGTGTTAAATGGATCTAGAGGAAAAATTGACAAAAAAGTAGACTTTGGTTATACATTGGATCTCAAACCATTTGTTAGCAGTTCACATGTAAGTAGCCCTTAGAATATTATTTTCCAGTGGATCACATTTTCAGTGGGATCTAATAATATAGTTTTTGTAATATCTATTGGTTTTATAATAAATTTTGCACAATTGAATGATATTCTAGTTTCTTTGTCTATTGATCAATCACAGGAGGGTAATTTTAAGTACACTCTTTATGGTGTTCTTGTTCATGATGGCTAAAGCACACATTCTTCTTTAATTTTGTGGAGCAAGCTCATTATAATTTGTGTATAACAGAATACACAAAAGAACTACAATTTTATGTAGAACCTTTTCTTTATACGATAACACTAATTATACTGAAGTTGCTTAGAATAATTGAAGTTATTCTTACAACATTTTTTACTCTAGGTCTATTCAATTAGTGAGAAAAGTGTGCTTTCCTAGAAAGCTTACATGCTATTCTATATACGAGACAAGAAAACTAGCATTCAAACAGCAGGTGGGTCTGAATCTTAGTATAATGGCTCTAAACTAAAGAAGAGGGTGTCATTGAACATTGGACATCCAAAGGAAAACCACTTACAAGATTCATATGCCCCCCAGGTGATAGAAAACATGCATTCTTTCCAAATGGCAACAATCTCTTTTAGTGTTGCAAGTGTAAACAAGATACCCCAACAGGTAGAAAATTTATCAAATGTCAATTTCATTTCAAAAAGTCTTCAAAAGAACAAAAGTTATGGCCAGTCATGTAGTAAATCCAGATCATCAAAAGATCATGATGCTACATTACAGATGGTGCCTTCAAGAACCAATGGTATTCAAACAAATAATGTCTTCTCAAGTCATACCATAAGTAATGGATGCACATCGAATGGGTCTAGTAATAATGTTAAGAAACATGAATTTGAAATAAAGGGAACTGATTCTGTGGGTAATTTTAACGATATGGTTGTTAGAAATTCTCAGAACTGTGATGTGAGCAATGATAATGAGAACTATATTGGTAGAAATTCTGAAGCTTATTCAAAAATTAATGGTAATAGTCATGAGAATGTCAAACATTCTACAAATGGTTTGACAGGTATTATTACTCGGCATCATGCTACTAAACTTCCAAAAAATGATTCAAATGGTAAACCTGTAGCTGGTGAACATCTAGAGAATGGTAGTGCGGTTCACAATTCTATAGATAATGAGAGTGAGGCAGCTAAGCTCCTATCCCTGGAAGATGGTTCCTTATTTTAGGTGCTTGTTTTTTGTATTAATGTTGTAGTGTATATGTTTTTTTTTGAGAAAATTGCTTTTAGTCCTAATGAATCTTTATATGTTCATTTTGGCAGGGAGGCAAAAATTGTACTTTGTTCTGTAAGGGAAGGGAAATGAATGGTTCATGTGTAAAAGCTATGCATCCACATAGGTTGTAGAAATATAGTCAAGAAACTAAATGTATTTCCAGCCAAAAGTACCAAAAACACCATGAGGACAACCACTACCTCGTTAGTAGAAATAGATTGAAGCTTATGAAGCATCTTCCATGTCCTCAATTTTTACAAGCATTGTCTTTTAGGAGGCATTTTATTCTAATATCAATGCATATTTTGAGGAAGAAATGATCCAATGAAAGGAAGAAATGCACGAAGTTACAACTTAAGAAGGCTGACATTTTTCTTAAGCAGAAACGCTCTGTAAAAATGCCTTTCGAAAAAGAGTATCCAGTTGCAAAATTTTTTGCATGTTTAGTTGCTTCTAAGTATCCACAAGAATCTCATGGAAAGGGTCTGTCAAACAAAATAAATGGTTGTGTTTCTGTGCAGCAAACCAAGACCTCTAAAATTACAGCTGGTGTGGTTCAGAATGGGTGTAACATTTCTAAATGTTGTGATACTTTGATGCCTCTTGTAAACAGGAAACTTTCTAGTGGAAATGGTACTAAGCTAAAGAAACAAAGAGAAGTTCTTTGCAGACTTGGTTTAAGTAAAGCTAGACAATATTCTGATGTTGAGCAAGACTCTAACATTAGCACAGAGAAAAACTTGTATGCTCTCTGTGTTTCTGTGCAGCAAACTGAGACATCAAAAATTATAGCTGGTGTGGTTTAGAATGGGTGTAACATTGCTAAATTTTGTGATACTTTGATGCCCCTTGTAAATAGGCAGCTTTCTAGTGGAAATGGTACTAAGCTAAAGAAACAAAGAGAAGTTCCTGGCGGACTTGGTTTAAGTAAAGCTAGACAATATTCTAATGTTGAGCAAGACTCTAAAATTAGCATGGAGAAAAACTTGTATGCTCTCCATCAGTCAAATAATAACTTTATAGATAGAGGAGAAACATGCCAACAAGATGGGGCTCTATCTATAAAAGATTTTAAACCATCTTTTCTAAAGGCTAGATTACATGGGTTAGCAGGTATAGTCACAATTTTATTTTATTATGTGCAATGTAGCTCAATTAAGCTCAATGTTCATCCTTTGTTTATGTGTTGGGTATTTAATCTTTTTTGACAATGGTTTACTGTGTCTATTGTGTAGTTCCATGTTGGGATAGTATTGATGATGGCTTGGTAAAAAGTAGCAGAACTACAAACAAACATACAAACCATGTTGGTTATTTCTTAGATGAATGGTAGGTTATCTTTGTACAAATACAATTGCATCATGGGACTTGGCATAGCAGTCTATTCGTGCATAAAGTGTTTCTATGGACAATAATCAATTATCTATGTCTATGCTATTGTGTTTCCATAATCTTGTGTGGTTTATGTAGGGATGAAGAATATGACCGTGGTAGAAGGAAAAAGTTTAAACAAGTACAAGATGAAGATGGCATAGACGACTCTTATGGAAAATATTCCAATCGACAAAGCAATCCTTTTCAATCACTTTCAAATAGAAAAGCCAAGATTTCTGGTAAAGGGTGTAATACCCCAAAATTGGCTCATTGCCATGATACCAATTCTGGTCTATTTCTGATCAACTCTGAGTCCTATGTCACTAGGAAAATTCTTATTCTGCTACTCGCTACTTGACTTAAATGTCAGATGCAAAAAACCCTAATCTGCATTCATCATGCTTATTATTTAATTCCTATAGTATTTACTCATATTAGTCACATTAAACCTATTGAGATATTTAATTTAATTATTAAGTATTTATACTTTAATTAAATTAAATTAAATCCTAAGGCTAATGTACTATGGAATTAAATTTATTAAATTTAATAAATTTTCCTATTTTAATTAATTAAACAAAGTTATTTAATTAAATGGGAAGCCATTACTAATTAATTAAATGAAGTTATTTAATTAAATGGGAAGCCATTCCTAATTAATTAAATGAAGTTATTTAATTAAATAAGAAAAGTGTCTCTAATTAATTAAATAGAATTATTTAATTAAATAGAAAAGGTAATTATGAGAGCATATCTCATTTTATTTAAATTAAATATCTCACCAAAATCTCTCTTCAGTTCAAAAAAGGAAATTCCCAATTCACTGCTGATCAAATTAGAAGTGACCCAATCACTTGCTTTTACACTAAAGTCTATCTAAGTTGACTGACTCTTACACTCAAATTTGAGTTAGTTAACTCCCTTTAATTTGGGAATCTTCCTTTATGACTGAACTTCATCTTCAATCCTGACCGTTGATTGAAATCAATCTTGACCGTTGATGGATTCTTGGAAAGTCTATTTAAGAGACCTTCATCTCTTCATTTTAGGAGGTTGAATGAGAATTTGCATCGAATTGTTGCTGGATTGTGCATTCATTTGAGCTCATTACTTTCATAAGATATTCATTTTCTAGTTTAATCTCATTTAGCATAATATGCATACATTTTAGCATAATCTTCTTTTACATGTTCTTAGATTAAACGTGCATACTCCATTCTAGATTAATCTACATTCTCATATAGATTAGTCACATTTCCTTTTAAATCCTTCATTCATAGAGGGTCTAGTTGCTTAACACCTCAAATCTGAGGATATCTAACAAGCAATTCCCTTTAGATAGAAGGCAACAGCTTGCCTTGCCAGTTGATTTTCAGATGAACAATCCAATGTTCATTCTGGGATGAATTCACAAATAAGGACCATGTTGAAGTGTGTGTGTTAGCATATGGTGCATTTTCACATATACAAAGGGAATTCATTCATGAGAACAAATCAAGAGAAACTGTAGCACAATGCAAGATAGAGTTTTTGGTCAAGCTCAATGCAAAACCAATGTTGGGGCAAAACTTATAAAATAGAGAGAAAATCACATTGTTGGCAACCATTCAAAAAACATGGAAAACACTGTAGAAAGTTGATAATGAAGTCAAAATATCATGAAAAGATGCATTACTTCAAACTTTTTCAATGATTCAACATTAGATCCCTGCAGCCAATATTTCCTTATTATTGTGGCTGAAGCAGCAGGCTAAATGCAAAATTGTCAAACAACAAAATGTGGTCCACAGGTTACATATTGCATGTAGTTCTGTTACTAGTTGGACCATATAGAGGTTAAAATCATCATCTGAAACATTAGGCTCTGTACCTAGTTTTCACGATGAACAGGCATCGCGACAGGGTCACTGTGGTGATGACATCATCTGCCATCGGCATTTACGACAAGAGTTGGCATTACTACCACGACAATCTTGTCGTAATGCTTTTGGTGGATGTTGTAATTGTGACATCCGCAACTCGCATGGTGACGATAGTCGGCATCATCGCCACAGCGACCCCATCACCATGCTTGTGGCAGATGTCGCAATTGCGATGTCTACCACAAGCATGGCAATGACAGTTGGCATCGTCACCACAACATCCCTATCGCCATGCTTGTGGTGGATGTTGCAACAACTCACATGGAAATAGTAGTCGGCATCGTCGCCATAACGACCCCGTCGCAATTGCAACATCTGCCACAAGCATGGCGATGGGGTCGATGTCACAATAAAGTGGCTACATAGTGATGGATAGGCATCATAATTGAGACAAAGAAGGATAGATGTCATAATTTGTGACTAAAAAACAATGACGTATATTACTATTGCAATGGTGACACATTGTTGTCATGATTACGACACATAGCCGTCACAAATTGATGCCAAATGTATTAGTGTAGGGTTTACCCAGCCACTTAGAGCTAACAGAATTGATAGTTCAATCCCACAATGAACGGTGAGGGAGATTTGGCAGTTGGTAACTTTGTACTGGCCAATACTACAAGTTTCACCATCACTCAAGATGGAAAAATCAAAATGGAGTAAGATCAACAAATAGAGAGAGAGTTTATTGTAGGTCTCTGTAACATGGTCCTATAGCACCTGGAATTGCATCCATACCTTGCATGAGCTTTGAGATATGTCTTGTCAAAGATCATTGACCTATGGCATTTAGTGACTCTTAGGGACATTTCAATTTGGCACACTAGAGAATGTTTGAGTCCTCAATGGGATGGGACAAGCTTGGGGCTAGGGTTAACCTAGCCACCCAAAGCTAACAGAATAGATAGCTACGGTGAGGGAGATTTGGTAGTTGGCAACTTTTTACTAGCCAACACTACAACTTTTAGCATCACCCAAGATGACATCACAAAATCAAAATGGAGTAAGATCTCCAAAAAGTGAGAGAGGTTATTGTAGGTCTCTGCAACATGGTCCTATAGCACTAGGAATCACATCCATACCACACACGAGCTCTGAGATATTTCTCATCAAAGATTGTTGCCCTATGGCATTTAGTGACTCTTAGGGACATTTTGGTTTGGCATGCCTGAGAACATTTGAGCACTCAATAGGATGGGATAATCTTGGGGCTAGGGTTTACTTGGCCACCCAGAGCTAATTTTGTAGATAGTTTGATCCCATGATGAATAATGAGGGAGATTTGGCAGTTAGCAACTTTGTATTGGTGAACACTGTGAGTTTCAGCATCACTCGAGATGGCATCACAAAATCAAAATGGAGTAAGAGCTCCAAAAAGTGAGAGATTTTATTTTAGGTCTCCACAACATGGTCCTATAGAACCTAGAATCACATCCATACCTCACATAAGCTCTGAGATATCCCTCGTCAAAGATCACTTCCCTATGACATTTAGTGACTCTTAGATACATTTCGGTTTGGCATGCCTGAGAACATTTGAGCACTCAAAGGGATGTGACAAGCTTGGGGATAGGGTTTACCAGCCACTCGAAGCTAACAAAATAAAAAATTTGATCCCATGACAAATAGTGAGGGAGATTTGGAAGTTGGCAACTTTGTACTGGCCAACACTATGAGTTTCAGCATCATCTGAGATGGCATCACAAAATCAATACAGAGTAAGATCTCCAAAAAGTGAGAGAGGTCATTGTAGGTCTCCACAACATAGTCCTATAGCACCTAGAATCACATCCATACCTTGCATGAGCTTCGAGATATGCCCCATCAAAGATCATTTCCCTATGGCATTTAGTGACTCTTAGGGATGTTTTGGTTCAGCATGCCCGAGAATGTTTGAGTGCTCAATGGGATGAGATGAGCTTCAGGCTAGGGTATACCTAGCCACTCGTAGCTAACAGAATAGACAGTTTGATCCCACAATGAACAGTAAGGGAGATTTAGCAGTTGGCAACTTTTCATTGGCCAACACTACAAGTTTCAGCATCACCCGAGATGGCATCGCAAAATCAAAATGGAGTAAGATCTCAAAAAATTGAGAGAGTTTATTATAGGTCTCTACAACAAAATCTTATAGCATCCAAAATTGTATCCATGCCTCACATGAGCTCTAAGATATGCCCCATCAAAGATCGCTGCCCTATAGCATTTAGTGACTCTTAGGGATGTTTTAGTTTGGCGTACCTGAGAATGTTCAAGCACTCAATAGGATAGGATGAGTTTGGGTCTACGATTTACCTAGACACTCTGAGCTAATGGAATAGATAGTTCAATTCCATGATGAATGGTGAGGGGGATTTAGCAGTTGGCAACTTTGTATTGGCCAACACTACAAGTTTCAGCATCACCTTAGATGGCATCAAAAAATCAAAATGGAGTAAGATCTCCAAAAAGTGAGAGAGGTTATTGTAAGTCTCTACAACATGGTCCTATAACACTCAAAATCACATCCATGATTGGCATGAGCTCCATGATATGCCCCATCAAAAATCACTGCCCTATGGCATTTAGTGACTCTTAGGGACATTTTGATTCGGCATGCCTGAGAATGTTTGAGCACTCAATAGGATAGGATGAGCTTGGAACTAGGGTTTACCTAACCAAATAGAGCTAATAGAATAGATAGTTTGATCCCACAATGAATGGTGAGGGAGATTTAGCAATTGGCAACTTTATACTAGCCAACACTAAAACTTTTAGCATCACTGAGATGGCATCGCAAAATCAAAATGGAGTAATATCTCCAAAAAGTGAGAGAGATTATTATAGGTGTCTACAACATGGTCCTATAGCATCTAGAATCACATCCATACCTCACACAAGCTCTGAGATGTGCTTCATCAAAGATTGTTTCCCTATGGCATTTAGTGACTATTAGGGATGTTTCAGTTTGACATGCTTGAGAATGTTTGAGCACTCAATAGGATGGGATAAGCTTGGGACTAGGGTTTACCTAGCCACCTAGAGCTAAAAAAATAGATAGTTCAATCCCATGATAAACGGTGAGGGAGATTTGGTAGTTGACAACTTTGTACTAGCCAACACTACAAATTTTAGCATCACTTGAGATGGTGTCATAAAATAAAAATAGAGTAAGATCTCAAAAAAGTGAGAGAGATTATTGTAGGTCTCTACAACATGGTCCTATAGCACCTATAATTCCATCCATACCTCACACGAGCTCCAAGATATGCCCCATCAAAGATCATTGCCCTATGGTATTTAGTGACTCTTAGGGACGTTTCGATTTGGTGTGCCTGAGAATGTTTGTGCACTCAATGGGACAAGATGAGCTTGGGGATAGAATTTACCTAGCCACCCAAAGTTAATAAAATATATAGATTAATGCCATGACAAACGGTGAGGGAGATTTGGTAGTTGACAACTTTGTACTGGCCAACACTACAAGTTTTAGCATCACCCGAGATGGTGTCACAAAATCAAAATGGAGTAAGATCTCCAAAAAGTGAGATAGGTTATTGTAGGTCTCTGCAACATAGTCCTATAGCACCTAGAATCATATCTATACCTCACATGAGCTCTAAGATATGCCCCATCAAATATTGTTGCCTTATGGCATTTACTGACCCTTAGCGATGTTTCGGTTTGGCATGCCCAAGAACATTCGAGTGCTCAATGGGATGGGATGAGCTTAGGGCTAGGGTTTACCTAGCCATCCAAAGCTAATGGAATAGATAGTTCAATCCCATGACGAACGGTGAGAGAGATATGAGCAAGATATGTATGCCTAGGCCACTTTGTGCAAGATATGAGCAAAAGTTGCTAATTAGGCCAAATTGGGTCTTTTTAGGTTTTTGTTCAAGATAGCCTAGGATTAGGTGTTTTTAGTTGTTTTTTAATAGTTTGGAACCTTTTCCAAGTCCTAGAAGTGAAATCTAGTGAACTTTGCATTAGTTGCACTTTTTGTGCAAAATTGCAAAAGTTGTAAAAGTTGCTTAAAAATGAAAATCTAATTGGAAACCTTCTAACCATCAAAAAAATGTTTCCCATGCTCATATAGCTGAGCATGGATAGTTACAACTTCCCAAACTTCCATTTGCAACTTTTTTGCAAAAATTGCAAAAGTTGCTCAAGCAACTTTTTGAGCAATTTATGCTCTTTACATATTTAGGTCAAATGGGTCCATCTAGGAATATTCTAGGACCCTAGTTAAGATTCCTAGGAGCTAGTAAGTAGTCAAATACCTTAGTTTCCCATGAATATTGAATGAAAATGAATAAGCAATTGGATACCAGCTACAAATATTTCAAAGACATTGAAAACAATATATATTTTTCTTTCAAGAAAAATGAAGGTACCGATTGATTCTAAAAATAAGATTGAAATGATTCCCATTTTTGGCATGGCCAAGAATTGCCTTTTTAATAAAATGACCAATAGTTGGTCTTACTCCCCATGCCTTCTCATTCATATGGATGAAAGCTCAATATAAAGAGGAATATATATAGAGGAATTGTAGCTACACCTATTAAATATACAAAGGAAGATATAGAAAACTTGCTTAATAGAGAGAGTAATCTGAGAGAAAAGGACATTTCAGAAGAAAATGGTTATCTTAGTGCCATTCAGGGTATGCCAATTACTTAGGATGAAGAGATAAAACCTAAATCTATTAGGAAAGAGTGCACATGTACACAGACACAAAAATTTTAGATAAAGAAGTAACAAGTGCTATAGAATTGTCCACGGAGCAATGTGAAGTGAAGCCTCAAATTGGCTCATCAGTAGGCAAAGAATCTGGTCACACACTTCATTCCAGCACCACAAATTTTTCAATTAGAAATTCCTACTCATCAATGACCTTGCATTTACTAGAATTGGGAAGCCACGATACTCAAGCTGGGCATGATCCCTCAAAGTTCTCATCGAAATATATTAATGATTTTAACAGAACAACAAAAAGCTCATTGCCACCTTTAAATGGAGACTTCAGTTTAAATGGAGATTGTTAGTTTCAAAACATGTCCCAATCAAGTAGATGATTGGTGCAAGAGCACCCATTCTAGACTCATCAAAGAAGGCATAGGTAAGGATCCTAGATAGTTCACTTAGGATAGGTTGTGATGCATTAGTGCATGGTGGAAGCTTCTAAAAGGCAAGCCACTAGGAAATTAAACAAGGTTGAAATCCTTCAAATTTTCCAAAAAGAGGGTTTAGTGCCGGGACACTTATCACAAGCATCAATAATGAACTTATCATAGGCTATCACAACCCAAACAAGGCAAGAACCTAATCACTAGATTTGCCTAAGTTCAAAAGCACCAAAACATAAGGATTCTCCAAAAGCCTAATAAGGGAACATACCCCCAAACATGAATGAAAAGAGAACAATGACCATGAAATGGAATAAAAACACACCTTAGACCTATTAAGGTCTATGTAAAATAAATAAAGTGATTTTTTTGTGTCCAAACAACACCGATATACAGTTACAGTAGTTTGCTATTGAAAAGGCTAGTAGCCCTTCAAACTGTAAATTGAACATAATATGGAAAAACCCCACATGAATACATAGTTTAAAGTGATATCCAAAAAAAATTTAGGACATATAAAACATATGTAAACCTCACACACTAGAAGAGACTTGAAGACATTGCTATAACAACATTTGGAAAGTGTTGATAGGCCTAATTAGGTTGCAGTTACACTACAGGTACCCTGTCACACATGAAAATCTACAAAAAAATTATTGGAACATCTAGGGGCACATGAAGAAAGTCCAAATCTAAAGTTATAGACCTTGGATCACTCTGGAGAAAATTTATAGTGATTGCATGGTGAAATGTTGAATGGTGCATGTATGGAGCCATACACCTAGGGTATGGTGAAACAAATTCATTCCTTTCTTGGCCATCTATAAAACCTATAAAATTATGAATTACACTAGTAGACCTTGCATTCCACTAAGAGGCATCAAATTCCCATGGTGGAAAGTGCCAAAACAACAAGGCCCTAGGTAAAACCCTTGGTTTAATGCTGATTTCTAGGCACCTTTAGCAAAACTTGAATAACTTGCAAACTACAAAGGATCAAAAAATGAAACCAAGTTCAAATGAAAGGTAACTCACTCCTCTAACTCTTGGGGTCATTGGAACATGTCCCAACATCTGTACCAGTCCATACAACACTCTAAAACACAAAATTTTGTAGGAGAAATAGGTTATTTTATTGATTTCTTGCCAAAATAAGTACATCATACCTATCACCCACCTATAAGAGATAATATAGGTTGTCTCCAATGGTTATAAGGTTGGTTTGAACCAACTAGCCCTTTGGGGAAGAGTTTTGAAAGTTTAACAACTTTTTAAGAAGTTGCTCAAAAGTTGTCAAGAAACTTTTTGAGCAACTATGAAAAGAAACACAATCAAACCAAACTTCCTAAAATAAAATTGTTCTAAACAACCCAATATACCATGGAAACTAGTACAGTCTACAAAAAAAATGTCAAAATGCCTTAAAACTCAAAAACTCAATAATTTTGCCTTCAAATATCATGCTATAACATGTTGACCATACACAATGATACTAATTTATCTCAATTTAGGGTTTGAAAGTCTTTATATCTCCTTCTAGGTCTTTCCCCTTAATACTTATGGTTTGCATCAGCCTCCTTCAAGTTTTAAAAGGGAAAATCCATAATTTCTTGCAAAATCAGCATTTTGTGAAATTGTAAAATTGCAATATAGCAACTTTTGGATTTTTCTTGCTTCCTCAAGTCTGAACACTTCTAACTTGTTATTTAGGCTATCCTTAGCAATTTTATGCTAGGGACCCTTCCCTAAGCTAATGACTCATCCCTTAGTTTACTTATTTCCCTATGGCAATGTATGCCTTTATTTTTTAGGCCAAAATAATGAATCTTCTAAGGACATTAAATGACATCCAATACCCTAAATACCACACCTAGGTCCAAGGATGCTTATTCGACTTACAAGGCTATCTTGGAGCATAACACAACAAAAATGAAAAGATGAGGGCCCTATGATTCAAGGTGATCCTGCACCACTCTTTCTTTCTCTCCCTCTCTCCCTATTCAATCTAATGAACCAACTAGATTTTCTTCATACATTTTAATGTCTCAAGAGTCTTATTATGTGGTTTTCCACCATATTTTATCAAGTGGACATTTGATGCAACAACAAGGTTTGAAAAATGAAGAATCTTCCTCTCTGTTTGCTAATCCTTGAATAACCACAACTTAGGGTTCTTCATAAAATATCGTCTAAGCCATGTGTTGGTTACAATCACCACACTAATATGGTACTCTAAACATTCACCATCTATAATCGAGTGATCCAATTTTTGTTTGGGCTTGGACACAATGACACAAATAATAATATATCCCTTCTTCACTGTCTACAAGTGCAATAATAGAAAAAACATGGCCTATAGTGATAAATGTACAAAAATGCAGTCATTAATTCAAAAAATACTTAGGTGAAAGTTATAAAGTTACATATTGAAATTACAAAGATATATATATATATATATATATATATATATATATATATATAACTAGTTTGTACTAGATTAGAAAAGTGGTCAAAGTCAATAAACAAATCCATCTCTACCATTTCTAGTGCTTGTGGGGGATGATAGGTGTCAATTAGGTCCAAAAACCCATATATCCCATTTGTCCACTGATTCAGTCGACTCACAGTCATCCTAATTTTCCTTTGTACATGATGGACAATAGCATGCCATTTTTCATGTGTAGATACTCCATGAACCTGCATGAGAGCTTCTAAAGAGTGCAACTCACTTGATCCTATTAGTGTGCAACAATCCTCATATGGTGCAATGTTAGTATTATCTATCAACCAAAAAAATCTACAAACCATACACTCATCTTCCTTACCTGGACCCATTGTAGTGTTACACCACTGGATGATAGATTTTGCATCTATCAATATTGCTCCATATTTTTGCTTTAGTTCTTTATGAGCTAAGGCTCTTTTGATGCATGCACCTGCACTATCGTGCTCTCCCTTTCCATGACCAGCCTTTGTGAAATTCCACATATATTGAACTTTAGACAACTTATACATTCTGCTCAACCAATAGAACATCTAGGCATCCTTCAATTGAGATGTGCAATTGTTTGACCAAATAATGTCTTGATGATATGGTAGAACCCCTATTAGCCAAATCTCCATAAAATAGTTGAAAACAACCATGTACAAACTCTGTAGAATGTGATCGATATCATCACTGATGTAAAAATGGTACTCCCTCAAAATTTTCTTATCATCCTCTATACTTGTAGGTGAATGCATGAATGTTATGTGAGAAAATATGGAAACCTATTGAGAAGTATAATACTTTTCTTGCACCTCAATTTGTGGTTGTAGTGTGCAGTTTTTTGTGAAGTCTAAAATCAAAACAATATTATCTAGTGGAAATGTATCCTTGCACAACTTGAATTGCAAATCTAGCCATTGAGCTCTATATGTATGCCCTTGCATACTCGTAATTAATCTTTTCACAAAAAATCTTCATAAACTCATACACTGGAATCTTTCAATGACTAAATCACATCTCCCTATCCTATTTCCTATCTTTTAGAGCATATGTCACTATCTTATTTTTTTTGAAATGTACTATTTTATTTCCAATTTCATGTGTACTATCCATATGTTCACAAGTTGATAAAAGTTGCAAAGAACCACAAATAAAACCACAAAATAAGCATGTACCATCCAAGAATGATGTCTTATAAAATTGTTGGCCATCCCCTATTTCACATAAAATGTTGGATATGAATTCCCTTGAAGATCTAGGTGGCTCATTCATATCACAATCCTACAAAATAAACTTAGAATGCAAAAGCACACATATATGCCTAAAAACATCAAAATGGTTAGAAAATTCAATGTGTATCCTACAAAAACAAGTTGTGCGTGTGTGATTTATCTTCACATAAAAATGTTTACCCATCTTAAAAAATTTTTGACTTATTCAAATTTGAGGATACATACCAATAAATTTTGCAAAAAATTGTGTCTGAATTGAGTCCAAAAAATGTTTCACATGTGGGTCACAATTTTGGCTACCAATCCTCCTTCTTACAACATCTCTTTGATTAGGGGATACATGTGTTTTATTTGTCCAAAAATCTTTGATTAATAATTTCAAAGATTCACTATTTTCTTTATCCTTTCGCGGTAGTCTACCATTAAATGTCCATAAATATTTTTTGTTGGATCTTCCAATCTCTCACACCTTAGCATGGCTCTCCTTAGAGTACCTCTACTAATTTCCAATGTTTTTCTTATCTTTCTCATGAGTCAAGTTTTCTTCATTTTGGGTACTTACTATTGTTGATGTAAGTACTCATCTTGTGATATTACTATCTTTGGTGGGTGATTTAGAACTCACTTTGTCATAAGCACTCATTAGATTCTTTACAATGCTTTTTTTCATTTGAATCATCCATCATCCATCATTCTTAGCTCAAGAATCTTCATGATAGGCCTAAATTTCAAATTTCTCATTGTTTCAACAAATAATTGGCATTGACCTATATAATTTAATTATTCAAAGAATAATCTCCACATACGATTAACTTTTCTTTGACAAGTATGATTGCTAATCTTGTTAGGCATTGATTTCAAAATGTTAGTATCAATATCAATCAAATATTTTTGGTCTTCTAAAACAAATTTTAGAAGGTGTTATAATCTCTTCCATTTCCTCAACATTTTGAACATCAACATAAGGTTGAGTGTTTTGCGTACCTTGAACCAAAGATGATGTGCCTTGGCAATAAGATGCAAAAGATGGAATATCACCTACTTGATGTGTTGATGTTGTACCTTCAACATGACATGATGGAGTCTATACATCTTCAAATCTATAAATTAGCATCTCTTCAACATGAGATGATGATATGACTCCAACATTGGAAGATGGTGTAGCATCACAATTCAATTGTCTTCTTGAGTGTAATAGTCTCATTCATTCTGTTTCTCTTTCCAATTCTTCCTCTTTGTTTCTTTGTATTGATGGTTCTTGTTTCTCTTCGAAAGTCAATTCTTCATTATTACTTTGCAATTTTTTTTGTTCACGTAGTAGTTTCATTTTATCTCTTTTAATTTCCAAATCTCTCTCCCTCTCTTTTTTTGTTTGGATTTTTGGTTTCTTCCTTGGCATGATGATAATTTTTATATATCAAATTATTCAAAAATCTGAATTACTTACAATTTGTAAATTACAAATCATTCAAATACATATACAAATTAAAATTATTTCAATGAATACACATTATATAGTAAACAACTTGTCAAATTTCTAACCATTTCCAAATAACAATTCATTCAAACATACAAATTTCAATGAATTCACTATACATTAAACATGTCAAATTATAATCAAATTTGTCTCTATATAACAACAAAGAATATTTAAAAAGGATTGCATTAACCTTTTCTATAGAATGAATATTCAAAAAGCCTTCAAATAGTGTTTGTTAACTTTTGATAGCTTGAAACATGTGTTTTCTATTGGAACTACAGAATGCACAACAGACAAAAAGCAGAATATGGATTAGTAGGGACCTAAACTTGTGTTATGACCATTTTTTGGTGTTTTCATATAGCGCGTATGCCCTATAAAGCACATCCGCACTATAGTGCGTATGCATTATGTGAAGAATAATCTCTCCCTATCCCACCATCCCCCATCCCTTATTGTCTCTCCCTACTCTCTCTCTCTCTCTCACTCTCTCAATCCTCTCTCATTCCCTACTCTCTCTCACTCTCTCTCTCCTCTCCCATCCCCTACTCTCTCTATCTATCTCCCTCTCCCACCACCTACTCTCTCTCCCACTCTCTCCATCCCCTACTCTCTTTCTCACTCTCTCTCCTCTCCCATCTCCTACTCTCTCTCTCTATCTATCTCCCTCTCCCACCGCCTACTCTCTCTCTCTCTCACTCTCTTTCTCTCCCATCCCCTACTCTCTCTCACTGTCTCTCTCCCATCCCCTACTCTCTCTCTCACTTTCACTCTCTTTCCTCTCACATATCCTACTCTCTCTTGCTCTCTCTCTCCTCTCTCATCCCCTAATATCTCTCTCAAACTACTCTCTCTCATCCCCTACTCTCTCTCTACCTCTCTCTCCCATCCCCTATCTCTCTTGCTCTCTCTCCCATCCCCTATTCTCTCCCTCCTCTCTCTAGCTCTCCCTCTCCCACTCCCTCTCCCACCACTACTCTCTCTCTATCTATCCTCCCCTCCCACTCCCTCTCCCATTGCCTACTCTCTCTCCCATCCCCTACTCTCTCTTCACTCTCTCTCTCTCCTCTCTCATCCCCTACTCTCTCTCACTCTCTCTCCTCTCCCATCCCTTACTCTCTCTCACTCTCTCTCCTCTCCCATCCCCTACTCTCTCTTACACACACTCCCATCCCCCCCTCTCTCTCTCTTGCTCTCCCTCTCACACTCCCTCTCCCACCACTACTCTTTCTCTATCCCACTCCCTTTGTCATCACCTACTGTCTCCATCCCCTACTCTCTCTCTCACTATTGACTCTCACTCTCTCTCCCATCCTTGACTCTTTCTCCCATCCCCTACTCTCTCTCTCTCTCTTACACACACTCCATCCCCCCCCTCTCTCTCACTCTCCCTCTCCCACTCCCTCTCTCCCATAGATACTCTTTGTCCCATCCCCTACTCTCTCTCTCTCTCACTCTCCCTCTCCCACTCCCTCTCCCATTGCCTACTGTCTCTCTCTCTCACTCTCTCTCCCATCCCCTACTCTATCTCTCTCGCTCTCCCTCTCCCACTCGCTCCCTCATTGCCTACTCGCTCTCTCACTAGCTCTCCCTCTCCCACTCCCTCTCCCACTGCCTACTCTCTCTCTCCCATCCCCCTACTCTCTCTCTCTCTCACTCTCTCTCTCCCTCTCTACTCTCCTCTCTCTCATCCCCTACTCTCACTCTCTCTCCCATCATGTACTCTCTCTCTCTCTCTCTCCCACTTCCTCTCCCACTGCCTACTCTCTCTCTCACTCTCTCTCTCCCATCCCCTACTCTTTCTCTCTTACACACACTCCCATCCCCTCCTCTCTCTCTCTCTCCCTCTCCCACTCCCTCTCCCATTGCTACTCTCTCTCTCTATATATCTCCCTTTCCCACTCCCTCTCCCATCGCCTACTCTCTCTCCATCCCCTACTCTCTCTCTCTCTCTCTCTCTCTCTCTCTCTCTCTCTCTCCACCTCTCTCTCCCCCTCCCACTCCCTCTCCCACTGCCTACTCTCTCTCACTGTCTCTCTCCCATCCTCTACTCTCTCTCTCGCTCTCGCTCTCCCACTCCCTCTCTCACTTGCTCTCCCTCTCCCACTCCCTCTCCCATTGTCTAATTTCTCTCTCACTCTCTCTCTCTCTCCCATTCCCTACTCTCTCTCTCACTCACTCTCTCTCACTCTCACTCTCTCCCTCTTTGCTCTCTCTCTCTCCCATCCTCTACTCTCACTCTCTCTCTCCCATCCCATACTCTCTCTCTCCCATCCTGTATTCTCACTCTCTCTCCCATCGTGTACTCTCTCTACCACCCCCTACTCTCTCACACTCTCACTCTCTCTCTCATCCCCTACTCTCTCTCTCTCATACACACACTCCCATCCCCCCTCTCCCTCTCCCTCTCCCACTCCCTCTCCCACTACCTACTCTCTCTCCCATCCCCTACTCTCTCTCTCCCCTCTCCCATCCCCTACTCTCTCTCTTTCACACACATACACACTCACATCCCCCCCTCTCTCTCTCTCCTCTCCCCATCCCTACTCTCACTCTCTCTCCCATCATGTACTCTCTCTCTCTCTCCCACTTCCTCTCCCAGTGCCTACTCTTTCTCTCACTCTCTCTCTCCCATCCCCTACTCTTTCTCTCTTACACACACTCCCATCCCCTCCTCTCTCTCTCTCTCACTCTCCCTCTCCCCACTCCCTCTCCCATTGCTACTCTCTCTCTATCTATCTCCCTTTCCCACTCCCTCTCCCATTGCCTACTCTCTCTCCCAACCCCTACTCTCTCTCTCTCTCTCTCTCTTTCTCTCTCTCTCTCTCTCTCTCTCTCTCTCTCTCCCTCCCTCCCTCCCCTCCCTCCCTCCCTCTCCCTCTCCACTCCCTCCTCCCACTGCCTACTCTCTCTCACTATCTCTCTCCCATCCCCTACTCTCTCTCTCGCTCTCACTCTCCCACTCCCTCTCTCACTTGCTCTCCCTCTCCCACTCCCTCTCCCATTGTCTACTTCTCTCTCTCTCTCTCTCTCTCTCTCTCTCTCTCTCTCTCTCTCTCTCTCTCTCTCTCCCCCATTCCCTACTCTCTCTCTCACTCACTCTCTCTCACTCTCACTCTCTCCCTCTCTGCTCTCTCTCCCATCCTCTACTCTCACTCTCTTTCACACACATACACACTCACATCCCCCCTCTCTCTCTCTCCTCTCCCATCCCTACTCTCACTCTCTCTCCCATCATGTACTCTCTCTCTCTCCCACTTCTTCTCCCAGTGCCTACTCTCTCTCTCACTCTCTCTCTCCCATCCCCTACTCTTTGTCTCTTACACACACTCCCATCTCCTCCTCTCTCTCTCACCTCTCCCTCTCCCACTCCCTCTCCCACTACTACTCCTCTCTCTCTCTATCTCCCTTTCCCACTCCCTCTCCCATTGCCTACTCTCTCTCCCATCCCCTACTCTCTCTCTCTCTCTCTCTCTCTCTCTCTCTCTCTCTCTCTCTCTCTCTCTCTCTCTCTCTCTCTCTCTCTCTCTCCTCTCTCCCACTCCCTCTCCCACTGCCTACTCTCTCTCAATGTCTCTCTCCCATCCCTTACTCTCTCTCTCTCTCACTCTCACTCTCCCACTCCCTCTCTCACTCACTCTCCCTCTCCCATTGCCTACTTTCTCTCTCACACACTCTCTCTCTCACTCTCTCTCTCTCACTCTCACTCTCTCCCTCTCTACTCTCTCTCTTCCATCCTCTACTCTCACTCTCTCTCCCCATCCCCTATTCTCACTCTCTCTCCCATCGCATACTCTCTCTACCACCCCCTATTCTCTCTCACTCTCTCACTCTCTCTCCCATCTCTTACTCTCTCTCTCTCTCTCTCTCTCTCTCTCTCTCTCTCATACACACACTCCCATCCCCCCTCTCCCTCTCCCTCTCCCACTACCTACTCTCTCTCTCCCATCCCCTACTCTCTCTCTCTCTCCCCTCTCCCATCCCCTACTCTCTCTCTTTCACACACACACTCACATCCCCCCTCTCTCTCTCCTCTCCCATCCCCTAATCTCTCTCTCTCTCACTCACACACTCTCATCCTCCTCTCTCTCCCCCTCTCCCTCTCCCACTCCCTCTCCCAATGCCTACTTTCTCTCACTCTCTCTCTCCCATCCTGTACACTCTCTCTACTGCCCCCCTACTCTCTCTCTCTCACAATCTCACACTCTCTCCCATCTCCTATTCTCTCTCCTACACACACTCCCATCCCCCTCTCTCCCCCTTTCCCACTCCCTCTCCCACCACCTACTCTCTCTCTCTCTCCCATTCCCTACTCTCTCTCTCGCTCACTCTCATCTTCCTCTCTCTCTCACTCTCCCTCTCCCACTACCTACTCTCTCTCTCCCATCTCATTCTCTCTCTCTCTGCCACCCTCTACTCTCTCTCTCATTGTCTCACACTCTCTCCCATCCCTTGTTCTATCTCTTACACACACTCCCATCCCCCCTCTCTCTCTCTGATGCAGGAGCACCTCAAATATTCAAGCAACAGTTGAAGATTATAAAGACCGCAAAGATCCTCAAAAAAAATCAGAAGGAAGGAATGTATAAACAAGGTCATCAAATCAATTGGGCAGTCTTGGAACCTATAATGATGCTAAAATAATATTAGGTCTTCAAGATAGGTTTAGGTATAGGAAAGAGTTTAATGTTTAATAAAACCATTGTATGGCTTTTCAAGTTCAAACATTAAATAAAAAAAGGTAACGACTGGTTTAGAGGGAAGTTTAGGTTGTAATAATTTTAAAATACCCAACTCAACGATGATAGTTGGTTGGAGTCAGTTATTATAGGGTGTCTTATAAATTAGAAAGAGTCTGTAATGTAAAGAGGAGAGAAAATATTGGAAGACTGGTATGTATAGACTCATGAACAACAATATTAAAACTTAGATATTTTGCAAATCAAATTGCATATTGTGGTCTGTAAACTGATTGGTTGGCTCTACAAATGCATTAATAAGGTTTCCTTCATCATTCCAAGTACTTTGTTGATAAGTTTGATGTTATTATAGGTTTGTTGTTACGCTTGTTGTAGAACCAGTAGATTTCTCTTAAATATTTATTTGTTGTAGTAGGTTTTAAAGGAAATGAAGATCTTTACATGAGAATGAAGGCCTGATACTCATGGAAAGAGTTATTCTAACATGTATGATATATTACTAGCCAAGCACGTGCAGAATTAAAAAAGATAGGGATTCTACCCAAACAAGGGGTTTATTTGCTGATTGGAGACATTAAACAATGTACACATGAAGGTGAATTCATTGTTAGTTGGGATTGGAAGTGTGTGTAATCAAGTGATTGAGAAAGCCCTAGTTCAAGAGTAAGAAGTGCTAGGAGTCTGCCATATGGATCCTTTTTAAATTGTATCATTTATTATTTGATTGTCATTATTGTGATTACTCCTCATCACTCTCCCTCTCCCACCACCTACTCGCTCTCTCACACACTCTCTCTCTCATCCCCTACTCTCTCTCTCTCTCTCAAGCTACTCTTTCTCTTTCATAAACACACACTCTCATCCCCCCTCTCTCTCTCCCCCTCCCATTCCCTCTCCCACAACTTACTCTCTCTCTCTCTCCCATCCCCTACTCTCTCTCCCATTCTCTACTCTCTCTCTTTCACAGACAGACACTCCCATCCCCCCTCTATCTCCTCTCTCATCCCCTACTCTCTAGATCTCTCACACACACTCCATCCCCCTCTCTCCCTCTGCCACCACCTACTCTCTCTCACTCTCTCTCTCTCCCTGTCTACTCTCTCTCTCTCCCATCCCCTACTCTCACTCTCCCCCATCCCCTACTCTCTCTGTCACCCCTACTCTCTGTCACACTCTCTCCCATCCCCTACTCTCTCTTACACACACTCCCATCCCCCCTCTCTCTCCCTCTCCCACTCTCTCTCCCACTGACTTCTCTCTCTCTCCAATCCCCTACTTTCTCTCTCTCAAGCTACTCTCTCTCTCCCCTCTCCCATCCCCTACTCTCTCTCTTTCACACACACACACACACACACACACTTTGATCCACCCTCTCTTTCTCTCTCTCTCTCTCCCCTCTCCCATACCCTACTCTCTCTCACACACACACACTCCCATCCTCCTCCTCTCTCTCTCCCATTCCCTACTCTTAGTCTCTCTCTCCCAACCTATACTCTCTCTTTGCCACCCCCTACTCTCAACCTCTATCCCATCCCCTGCTCTCTCTCTTACACACATTCCCATCCCCCTCTCTCTCTCCCTCTCCTACTGCCTACTCTCTCTCCCATCTCTCTCTCTCTCTCCTACTCTCTCTCTTTCACACATACTCACTCCCATTCCCCCCTCTCTCTCTCCTCTCCCATCCCCTACTCTCTCACACATGCACACACTCCCATCCCTTTGTTCTCTCTCTCTCTCTCTCTCTCTCTCTCTCTCTCTCTCTCTCTCTCTCTCTCTCTCTCTCTCTCTCCCATTGCCTACTCTCTCTCACTCTCTCTCCCTCTCTACTATCTCCCATCCCTACTATCACTCTCTCTCTCTCATCCCCTACTCTCTCTGCCACCCCTACTCTCTCTCACACTTTCTCTCTCCCATCCCATACTCTCTCTCTCCCTTCTCTCATCCTCTACTCTCTCTCTCTCTCTCTCTCTCTCTCTCTCACACACACACACACACACACACACACACACACACACACACACACACTCATCCCCCCTCTCCTCTCTCTCTCACACTCTTTCCCTACATATCTACTTCCAAATTTAGGTCTTAATAGTGTGTGTGCACTAAAGTGTGCACATTCTATTAAGACCAAAATTAAAAAAACCTTTGAATAGCATGTGGGTTGGTTTTCCCTTGGGGGATCCAACCCAAAGATTTGGAGTCTCTAAACTGGTTTAAGACGTGTTTTGCTATAAACATACAAAAAATGATTAATTTTTCTTGTGTTCTCTCCTTCAAGTTTCTTCATGGTTGAGCATCAATAAAATTAGGTTACATGACATTTGAAGTCTTTGTGTTAGCTATATAACCATATAATTTATTTAATTTTTGAATTATTTTAAGCCTTTCAACTATAATTTCTTTTGAATGTATGTCCATTTTTGTCAACAACCAACATGTACTAATTGGACTATAGATTTTAGGTCATTCATTGAATTTCACAACAACTTAGTTTTTAGAATCTAGACTCCATTCTACACACATTGAAAAAAATAAGTTTTTATTTTAAATTAGTTTTCAATCATTTCTAGGGGGAGCACATAGATATTTCATGTTTTTTGGATGTGTCCAATTAAAAAATTCATTTAAAAAAAATACACATTATAAAATTACCTGAAAATTTTGGGATAAACTACATAGTGTTAAGTAACTTTTGACTAGAGTGATTAAAGAATTTCAAAAAACTAGTTAATATCTAGGGGGCCCACACTTTGTACTGTGGTAATTTTTTTTTGAATAAATAGTACCAATTTCTATGGCCCCCCTTTTTTGAGGACCTAAAACTAAACCATTTTGAAAAAAAATTAGTAGTTTAGAAACTAGATTCAAAGGACTACTACTTTTTTTTTTTGTCATATCTTAAAATTTTGAGTGTTACTATCTTCAAATTCTTGTTGAAGTTCATAAATTGCTGATTTCAGAAAAAAGGTGTCCACTTATACCCCCCTTTTGGCACCACAACTTGGTTCACTTACCCTCCACAATAATCACAAGTATTGAATTACTAAAAAATATTTTTTTAATGGAAAAGAAGAGACAACATCAAGACTATCAAGAATGACACCTCAATTATAGAAGTTGGAATACAATGGACTAAATCACTAAGGTAATGTCTAGCTTATGGTCCAAAGTTTGAAATTTATATTTTGATATTGTCTTTTATTTAGTAATGATATAATTAATGCTCATGAAGTTCATTAAGGCATCAATGAAAAACTTCCTAAAGGAATAAAAAGTTATCCTACTCAATTTAGTAGGTTACCATACTACAAGGATCTCCTAGTCATGCATTTGTTTGATGCTATGCATATTGGAAAGAATGTAACAGAGACACTATGAAAATATTGGATGGAAGGCATGATAGGGAAAAAATTGGCAAAATTTGTGATGACATTCATGAATCCAATCATTAATTAATTTTTTTTATTGAATCAGATAGTAGTGGAAACTGGATAAATATGAGTGCTCTTCCTTGATTATTAACAAAGCATCAAAGTGATGCATTAAAAGAAGTCATAAAAATAAAAAATAAAAAAATTCCCACAAGATTTGCTACAAATATAAGAGTTTGTATCAAAGAAAGGTGATTTTGGGTCAGGATTGAAAACACACAATTAGCATACCTTCGTCAAGGTAAGTCATGTTCTCTATTTACAATATATTTATAAAATTGCATGTCCTACCTATTATATTATTTCATAATATATTGAAAAGATCATTTTTTAATGATTGCAGTATGTCCTACCTCTATCCCTCCATACCAATTTGACAATAGTATTAAACAAGTTATATATGATCTTAGAAAATACATGAGGTTAGAAGTGTTGTTTCTTAAATTTGTTGTACATATATTATATTTATGACTTTTTTTAAAATGTAATTTATTGTATATTTTTATCTGAAATCTCATTTATATGTTCTTGTGTGTTGAATCTTTTTAGGTGGTCATCATCTAAAGAAATTGATAAAAATGATATAAAATATTGGAAGATAAAAATTTTATAGCTTATGTGTGAAATGAAAAAGTGCCTGCCTTTAACTTTTTTCAATGCTCAAGAACACTACCTCATACATCAAGTTGAGGAGATTGAATTGTGTGGACCTGTACAAACTAGGTCAATGTGAATGGTTGAGAGGCACTTGAAATTATGAAGGGATTGGTTTGACAAAGAGCACATCCTTAGGGTTCTATGGTAGAGGGACATATGGTATACCAGACCATGGTGTACATTAGTGAATGTCTTCCCAAGTTTGCATCAAAGTTCTACGTAGATTGCACTTGAGATTCCAACTCCATTAACAAATTCGAAGGGGAGTACTTGATGGGGAAAGATAGATTGAGGAAAGTGAGAGGTAATTATAAGATGTTATTGTATTAATTAATTCTTATCCATCATCAATATAAGTTGTTTCTAACTAGTCTAGTTGTTTTCTTTATAGTTTTTCATAGGTGGGGTGCACTACATTTATATATTGCAAACAATATTGATTGGATGATATGGATTCAACAATCTCAATAAAATGGTTGCTCATTAACATGGGACAATGTTGCATCATTGGTTAAAGAAGCTCATCATAATGGAGATCCCAATGTTATGCCAATGGTACATGATCTAGGATATGGCTTAAGAGATTGAAAGGTACATAGAAGATTACTAATCATAACCCATAAGTTTAATATCAACTCATAGATTGATGCAAATAATCTTGACATGTTTGAATAATTGTAGATCAAACACCACAAAGCTATGTACTACCATGGCTATCAATTTCACAAAAGAAGGTATGTCATGATAGTATTAAGTAGAATGTAATCATGTGCTAATTAATTATCTTTGTAAATATATAATCTAACATGTTTCAAACTTTTCATAGACTATAGGACACTTCAAAAGCTACATAAGTGAAACTATAAAAGGTTGGCCAACACAAACTTGGCTCTAATGGCTATATGAATATTCACTTTCAACTTGTGAGTAGCAGAAATGAAATTTCGTGTTTTTTTTTTATATAATGTTGCAAAAATATTTGTTTAATCAAATCATACATGCAAAACTGATGATAATAAGCAAAAATTATAGGGTACAAAATTCAATGTAGAGCCCATGGTTGAAGATAAAAAAATTGCCTTGATGGAAGGCTATAAAGTCATGGCTACATGTCTACGCCAAGAATCTGAAAGCCATACCCAAAAAGCTAGTGCACCAAATGAGACACGGGTAAATTGGTGAAATGAAAAGTAAATCAAATTGAATAGTTGAGATATTCTTTTTTGGTGTTAGTTTCCAACATAAATTGACTGCATAACAATGTCCATAACATTTCACTACAGCCTTCAAATCCTATCACAGAACCTACATGTGATCAAGGCCATGATGTGCATCATAGTGGTGGAGGTATTAATTTTTTATTTGAAATTAATTATGCAATTATGAATACAATTCAACATCTTCAATTGTAATTTGACATGTAACCTATTTTTGAATATTTTAGAGCATGTTGAACATCATGGTGAAGGAATGGAGCATGCCCAATGTGTTCAACATGTTGAGGTGGTGGTAGATCAAAATGTTATTGTACATGATGTGGCATTTTTAGGTAATAAAAGTTCATGTTATGTTCTACTTGTTAATGAAATACTTGTAACAGAAAAAAAGAAAAAGGAAAAAAAAGAGTATGCCAATTTAACCCATTTACTTGTTATTGCAACAGAGCCCCCTTTAGTGCAACAACCCCGTGCTCCTCAAAACAGGAGGAGGCATCATAATTTGACATTGCATGTGCCACAAGAGGAGGAGAATGAGGAAGATATTGATGCTCCTATCAGCCTTTTCCTTAAGAAAGCTAAGTATAAATGATTTTTACAAAATGCTCTTTGATAAACCTTGTTTGATAAACTTTGTTGGATAATGGAAGAACATTGTTTTAAGTAATTATCTATGAATTTTATGTATTAATATTATTTTTTATGTCATGTTAATGAATATTTTTATGTGTTAATGAAGTCTTTATTAGTATTGTGTATTAATGAATTTTATATCATATTAATGAATATTATGTGATTGTATTGATTGAATGTTATAGTTCATAAATGGATGAATGAATGAATGAAGTATGTAATTAGATGATAATGGGGAATTTAGATTGATGTTGGGGGGTTGAGGCCAGATGAGCTTCCACCTTCTTGTGGTTGGCCTTGTTAAGTAGAGAATATTAAAGTATTCTCAAAACCAAGTGAAGCTCAAACTAACATACCTTCATTGATTAATCAATTTCATTCATTATGGGTCTAGAATGATGGGATGATACTCTATGTTATAGGTATGAATATTTGAAAATAATGAACTCATTTTTATTTGAGCTATTCTTAGTTGATAGCTTCTATTTAGTTTCTTGCTAATGATGAATAACTTGAAGTAGTATATCTATTTGAATGTGGTTATCATAAATGTTAAAGCATGTAGCTTTAGTTTTTGAGTGTCATACGCCTAAAGTTGGATGTAGCATCTTTAAGGGACTCCAATTCAATTTGTGGAAACCTAAACTATTCTACACCTATATCTCTTCCATTTGATAAGGTTGAATTGTCAATATTTCCTTAGAGCTAATACCTATTTTTTAGTCTTTCATGATTAATCATAGCTAAAAGGCTTCATGTGCATTCATTTTGCTGGTTCATGCCGTAACCAAAGTAGAAACCCCATATTTTGATGGTTGTAATTTTTCCTTATTTTGGGTTTAATTTCCATTTCATCATGCAGATTTTGAAAATGGTTAATGTTGTGGTTGCCAAGGTTGAAGGAGATGTTGACTCACCAATATCTGTATTGGAAGATGAGGTGAAGATTTTGCCTTTTTATTTTATTTTTCATATTTTAGAAGAATTGTCATAGTTGTTGCATACTAGTCTTCTAAATCTATCATGGAAAAGTAGGGCTCAAATGAGAATGGTGATGCAAAATTTCCCTAGCCTGAGGTAAGAGGTGTTGCTAGGCATCACAAGAGAAGAGGGAGTGCTAATGAGAAGAATGATGCAAAAGATTGCAAGCTAGATAATAGTGATAGAGGTTGAAAGAAGGTAACGATATCCAATGTAGCAAGTTCCCAAATGTTATCTATTTATTAAAGTTTATAGTAGTATGTACATGATGCTTGATGAAGGCGTATATGGTCTTGTAGAGTACTTGACACGCCATTAATAAAATTCACTTGTCTAATAGCAAGTTGCCTTGTCTCCATAGAATTTATAATATCATCTTCCTCTATTGTGGAAGTTGTCTAAGGGTAGTGATATAACATATTGGTCTTTTTATTTCTCAATGACCATGGAGGAGCCATCTGGGGCCAATTTTTATAACACCGTATTTTTTTATGGATTAAACCTATTTTACATACGCATCTTAAAGATAGTTAACACACTTGAAGCCAATTAGCTATTTCTTGTAACAACATACCTTGACCAATAGAGGAATCCATTCACTTAGTATATGTACATGTTGTCATACTTTCTGTTAACTATGCAAAATCCATTTGGTGCTTGAGAGAACCACAGATGATTGTCAAAATTGGAGCACCCATAGTACCAATGTTTTATGGAGTTGAGCCTTCATAAATTTATTGAAGATCTTAAGCTATTCATAAGGGTCATAAGTATCTGATACTATTATACTAGTATTTCTATATTTAATACTTTAATTTTGAAAATGCAACTTGCAATATGGTTTGTTGCATTCTCGATACAAGATAAATTGATATAAAATTTTAATTAGATTATAGTGAGCATACAACTTGAACTTGTCTAATATTTTTCTTTAATTTACTTGTAATAAATTGCTCTATTTTTTCAGGATTGTTACTATCATAAATGTATAGATAGTTCTAGCCAAAATCTAGAGTAGACAATAAAATCGACTTCTCTCTATAGATTTATAAAAATAATGTCTTGACAGTAATTTTATATGATATGATATCTTATTCTAAATCTAGCCCTTATAATTATAGGCATCAGATTGGTTACATAGTGAATGGTTATGTCCCATTGTTTACAAATTTTACAACTAACCGACTCATTAACAATTAACTATATGCACGTAAAACAAGTTTATAGAAAAAAGACTTATGATGCTGATTTTGATGATGATTGTTCAATAAAATCATTGCATTTCCTGATGTGCTCTACATATTTGATATCTCCTAGTAAATATGCATCACTAATTACTTCTCTTTCCTTGATCTCAATTTCAAACATTGTCTCCATCTGCATGTTGGCCTTTTACATCTCCGTGTCTTCATTCTGTATAGCTTCTAGGTCTTGTTCCTACATCACATTACACATATCCACCCATCCCTCTCGGTAAATGGTGTCCCCATTTTCATCATGCCAAGATATAACTCCATGTTCTATAATCAATTCCTCTATTAACTTAAATTCCTGTGAATATGCAGTATGATCCTCAATCAATAGTATGATTTCTGATCAGAGTGCCAGCGACTTCTCTTCTAATCATCGAAACATCTTTCAATTTTGCATTCTCTTTGTGTAATTTATTTAATTCAATTCTCAAAGCATCACCAAATGATTGTATCATTAGTAGCACTTGAGGCTTCCCTGACTTTAATATATTTCCATATAATTTCTTCTACTTATCCCTCTCAAATGTCACTTGCTTCAGAGTTGCATGATTAAACAATGTCACGTCCACTTGCATACCTGCAACCTTGTTAGGGTGTGTCAACCCTACTTTAAGTGTCATGAAATGACCAAAATCCTGATCAACATCAATATTTTTGGCCTTTTGTGTGGGGGTATAAGGCCCACAACAACATTCATTTTTTGTCTCCCACATATCTTGAAACAATTATAACATCTTTGACTCCTTTTACATCAAGTTTCATATCATGTTTACCATATTTAATTAGACTATAAAAAATGCATGATACCCTTAAATCCCAACCAGGCAAAACCATCACCCCTACTTCATTCAACAATTCCCTTTCTCTTGTCGGAGTCATATGCTAAACTTCCCTTTTGATATCTTCCTTCAAATTTGTCATCAGTTCTTGTTCATTCTTAGGAGAGATATTTTGGATATTTTGTCTCAATAATTTGCATCTGTGTTTATACATAACAACCATTAACTCCTTGGATTTGATAAAACCATCATCATTTACAAATTTGTTGACTCCAAGAGACTTTCATCCTTCTCTACATTTATCCTATCAAAGATTTGCACATCATGCTCCAAGGGCTGAAGTATTGGCTTGTCTATAGTTCTTGAAATTAGAACAGGGGAATCTGGAATCTTTGAATGTCTTCTTTAAATTTTTCTTGGCTTTTTCCCTTTGTTCTTACATTTCCCTATTTTGTTCCTAAATCTTTTGTAATACTTATTCCCACTCTAAATTCTTGAAACCTTCCTCATATTCAATGCCTTGGTGAATATAATCACCCAATTTATGTGATTTGCTACAGGCATGAATGTATCCTTCTGGATCATAATGACTCTAGGAATCCATGGTGTACATGTGATATTCATTCTAGAATTTCTCTCCAATCTTATCATATGATTTAGTTGCACAAATAATAAAGTCTCCAAAAGATAAAGTTGTTGGAAGGAAAGTTGACTTTCTTTGTTTACCTCCAAAATATTGTTTGCTAGATTCAAACATCTACCTTACAATTTCTAGATATGCAATTCTATCAGGCACTAATGTTGGTAATCTGTATGGCCTTCCTTCAAACCTAAATACTCTAATACAAGTGAAGTAATCATATGCATACTAGTCTCTCCTATTGTGTTTGATTTTCTCTCCCAACCCATTGTCCCTAGGTCTTAAAAATCTTTCAATATCAGGGCTAATTGAGGGAAAAGACTGGTGTCCAAACAAAGTGTACAAAGGTTGAACAAAATAATCTTCAAATGTAAGGTAATAAGAAGCACTGAACCTATAATCCCATACTTGTGTCCACATTTGAACAGGCTTCATTTCCCATTAGACTCCCTCAAATTCAATTTCAAACCCTCACCCCACAATCCTCTCATTTTCCCAAAATATAAAAGCATATGCATAAGAAAGGAAAAATGTTTAAAAGTAGGGTACTCAAAATCTTCAAAATTAACAAAAGAAGTATGAATGTTATCAACAACATACTCTACGTAATCATAGGGTCTAGGCTCCGACATTTGAATGTTTGATGCTAACACCATGGGCCCAATTTCCATCAAATTAGGTGCTTCCATCCCTCCTACTTGTCCACATGATTGGTATGTCATGTCTGACTATGTCTTAAACAATTTGTTGCTAAATGGAGGTTCATCCGCTGCAATTAGAGGCTCCTTTTATATTTTGTACAATATCAATTTCCATTGCATATATAAAATATCTAACCTCTCATGCTCATTTTTCAATTTTGTGAATGACAACCTTTTAGTTAGACTGTCAGTGACTCTAAAAGTTTCATTTAGAGATTCAATAGATATCTCCATGAGTTTTTCCCCTTGTCATATATGCATCTATCTTCAGCATTATATTTTCTCATAATGACCTTGAGTAACTCCACATTCACAAACATATTTGCCACTATAAATTTTCCTAAATTCATCTCCCAAGGATGATAGATAGGTGCCTTGTGATTTCTTCTCACATAATGATATAAAAGGAGCTCATAACCCCTAGTCCTAGTCCATACATCTCCAATGTCATTGTACTTGTCTTCAATTTTGTCTAGGGATGCAAATTTTCTTCTTCTTGACTTAGGACTTGAAAAAGCCATATGTTCAATGAGGTCTTCATTCAATTTTCTTGGTGGAACTTCATCATCTACTTTCTGCTTCTTATCAGCTTTACCCTTTTCGACTTTCTTGGCTTTCGTCTTCTATGTAGAACCAAAACTCTCCATGACACCTTCTAAAACTTTCTCTAAGTACAACTCTCTGTAAAAACTGAATACAAACAAAAATCTCACAAATTTCTTTTAAGAATTTGTGAGCTCAAGCCAGTAATGATTATCTTTTATTATCAAACAGACTGCATTCATACATTTACTTTCCATACAAATTGAAACATAAAGCCATTTTTTATCATTGTAGCAAATGAACTATTTTTCAGAAGTCATTTTGTGCACTTATTTATGTGCTTGATGAAACATATTCAAACATTTGATTGCTACAACTTTCAGCGACATAAATATATGAAATTCTAGTCCTTATAGTCTATTCTCACAAATAGTGAATTGCTTTTAACTTTATTTCTATCCCTATAACCATGGCAATATCACCATCGCTTATTACTATACTAGAAACCCTTCATCTACAATCTCTGATAGACCTTCTCACTATTAGGTATGGTGATATTAAAACTTTAGCCTTTGATATTAGCATTTGAAATATCGCTATGATAGATAGTGATATTTCATAGCTCATCACTAATTGCTATATCTCCATAACACAAAATGCAATTAGAAATCATATTCAACTTATCATCGCAACTCACAACAATGCTCTTTTAATAGTACAACCATCCATCACTATAAGTTACAACGATCTCCAAGTTTCATTGCTAATGGCTATATCCTTTTTGTGCTCTCATTGCTCAATGATAGATCATGATTTCTATAACATACTTCGATATATGAAGACTTATCACTCATCGCTATACTGAAATTCCATATCCTCTGCTCATCGATGAGACATATTGCTATACTAGAAACCCTTCATCTATGATCTCTGATAAACCTTCTCGCTATTAGGTATGGTGATATCAAAACTTCAGCCTTCAATATTGGCACTTGAAATATCATTATAACATATATCGATATCCTGTAGCTCATCGTTGATCACTATATCTCCATAACACAAAATGTGATCAGCGATCACATTCAACATATCGTCGCAACTCACATTGATGCCCTTTTAATAATACAACCATTAATCACTATAAGTTACAACGATCTCCAAGTTTCATCGCTAATTGCGATATCCTTTTTGTGCTCTCACCGCTTATCAATAGATCATGATCGCTATAACATACAATGATATATGAAGATTTATCACTCATCGCTATACTAAAATTCCATATCCTCTGTCGACCAATGAGATATATCACTATAAGTTATAGTGATAATTACATTCCATTGCTCATTACCATATCGATAATGAGTCTTCTCCATACAGTGATGAATCCAATCATTATATGTTATAGCAATATCATACCCTCCTTCAAGCTTCCCAAACTGTAATTGCTGAAAGATACCCTGATATCTGATGCCTCATCACTATAGCTATAGTGATAATCTAAAAAATGAGAATATCTTCATGAATTCAAATAGGACCAAGGCCTAGATTGATCAATGGATATTTCCATGTGATGAGTAAGCCCTAGAAGTGCAATTTTGCAATAGGATTCTTTGACTTGGGTGATAAATAACCATTTTCTGTCAAAACGCAAAGAGATGCAATAAATGATTCCTTATTTTGATCAAAAAATCTATTTAGAACATGCAAAGGTAAGAAATGAAAGTATTTAAAAGGTGAACAAATATTTGCAAAATATTGAGTTCCACAAGAAGGGATGAACTTATCTTGTGGAGCAAGTGTAAGAGGATGCCTTCATTTGATTGATCTTACAGGGAGTGAGAGGATTGACAAGTCAGAGATCACTGGGGAAAGACTTAAAGAAGAAACACACATAAAAAAATCTCTCTCTTCTCTTGGGGATTTTATGTTTTTGTTAGCTAATAAGAGTGCACATGTCCCATATTGTAACAAAAAATTGACCCAAATTCTTCAGGATTCCTTGGGTGACCAAGAAAAGGCACTCATGTTTGTACATCTCAATCTAGACATTGACTCTTACTCAGAGATAGTCAACACTTCAAAATTTGCAAAGAGAGTGTCTAGCTTGGAATTGGGTGCTACACATAGCAACAAGGAAAGAAAGGATGTTAGAGATCTCAAGGAACATATTTCCAAATTGAAGGAAATTATTGCAAGAAAATATGTTGACCTCAAGCGTGATGACAAGAAGAAGATTGGGGAGTGATACATGCCTACTATGTGAGTATTATCCTAGATTAGTCAATGATGCACTTGAAAATGAAGATTGGTTTGCAACCATGAATGAAGAGATTGAACACATTAAAAGAACAAGACATGGACACTAGTACCCAGAACAAATAACAAGAATGTGATTGGAACAAAGTGGGTATTGCAAGCATATTTTTAGCACCCAAGTTTTTAAACTTTGCAAATTTTTCCTGTGGAGAAATTGTTTCAGTTTCTTGTGGGTTTTGTTACTAATATTACCTTTGTAAAGTTTGATCTATGAAGAATTAGTGTTCCAATATCATGTTGAACTTGAACTTGAACCTCAAAGTTCAAGGTTTGAAGTCTAAGACCAGGTTCAGAGGTTCAAGTTCAAAGTTCAAAATTGGGTTCGTTGGATTCTAAATCAAGTTCAAGATGCATGGTTCAAGGTTTGAAACTCAAAGTGCATATTCTTAAGTTAAAGGTTTGAAATTCATATATATATATATATATATATATATATATATATATATATATATATATATATATATATATATGCAAACCTCAAGGTTCAAAAGTGCACTTGTCCAGAAGTATGGATCCTAAATCAAGATCGAGATGCAGGTGCTCAAGTCTCAAGGTTCGAGTTTAGTTCAAAATCATAAATCCATAAACTTGGCTCAAGGTTAACACGTAGTAGGCTTATAATTTTGAGAAATTTGCAAGTCATAATATAGACCTCAATAGAGACATTGTTCAAACTTATAGTGGAGTGATAGGTGATTATAAGGGTGAGCCTGTACACAAAGGGTGGAACCTTAGACTTGTCTTAGGAGCTTAGATGGACAAAGCATGCAATGTGGGGTGGGGGGTTCTTCAATCTGTCAAAGTGACTCTCACTTTCGGACAATCAAAGAATGGAGTTTGTGCTTTGGTTTGTGCCTAGGTTTAAGGAAATCTTCATCACATGTATAGAGAACCCATACGAACTGTTTGACAAAATACCGAAGTTGATTCAATTATGATACAAACTCCAAGCAAGGCCAAGGCCGAGAAAATAGATGCACGGGTTTATTAACATTTAGAAGGAGTCATTCCAATCTCAAAACCCGACTCAAATACCCCCTCGTTAGCCAGTGATATAGAATAATACACGCTTATTTCTACAGCACTGGACCCGTATATAGATCAAAATTGCAAAGACAAATAATGTATGATGGTATAAGTATACGCATGGTTCACATCGAATGCTAGCGGGTGACGCCTCACAATCATGTACAGATTATAAATCACCAATGACAAAGGAAGTCTATATTGTAAATGGCATTTTGATAGATATGTCTGTTAGAGTGCTCAAGCAGAGAAAGAACAACCCCTCGGATAATGAAAATGTGTTGAATCATTTGTCAACGGGTGTCAATGATGGACGCAGTGCATAAGGAAACACCAAACCTTCTGAATTCCCCACTGATTGAAGTAAACATTATTGCTAGTAGGACTTTGACCGACATTTCCACCAAAGATTTGTTGACATTTCGACCAATGCATCAACCAACATTAGTGGATATTTCAACCAATCTTTGGTGGAAATTTTGACCAATGCATCGACTAGGATGTCATCGTGGGTTTCGCACCCTGATTGATGCTTTGATTGACATTTTGACCAAACTTGGTCACAATTTCAACCAATGGTCTTATTAACAAGAGAGGTCAATTTTGACAAAATATATCATCACAATTCCGACACCTACAAGCTTTGGTCAAATTTTCAATGGCAAAAATAGCCACAAACCAATTGGTCAAAAATTAGACCAATTTTCATCAAAAAATGAGTCAAAATGTACTACTACGATTTTAGAATTTAAATATATTGTTGATTTACACAAAATTTAAATTTAGTTTTTAAATTATAGTGTGTTTGTGTATGTGTGTGTGTGTGTGTGTGTGTTGAATGAACATATGTAATTGTTATGTTAGAATTGTTAATGAGTCATAGTGAAACTTTATATTAAATTAAGTCTATAATATCTGTGTAAAATTATATTTATTCAAAATAGAATAAGCATATATGATATTTAGATAGGTGATAAAAAATTTATCTTAAAAATAAGATTTATATTTCAATAAAATTATTTTTATACCTAGATTTATATTTCAATAATAATATCCTAATAAGATTGGTCATGTGGTGTGTGAAAAGGAATAGAAATTGCTAGATATGGGCAAAGGATGTTTGATAGGGATAAAAGTTACTTAGTTATGGAGACTTTAGTACCTTTCTATTTTTATGTACAATTTTTTTATCTCCAATTTTTTTAATCTATAAATATAATTTATTTTATCAAAAATGTCAATTTGGTTAACTCTTATAATTGATTAGTATATGAAGTATAATTTTATTTGATACAATATTATTATTTTATATACTTTTTATATATGACTTGTATATTGATATTTAATTTCTTATAATATAGTTTTGTAATTATGAAATTCAAATTCAATTTATTGTATTCTTTTACTATAGAAACCAACGAGAATCAAACAAATTAAACATAAATGATTTTGAATTTGTATAACATCAACAAAATATTTGAATTGCAAAATAGATTGCAATAATCATTTTCTATTAAGAAAGATTATATTAAAATTCATTTCTAATTTAATATTTTTTTACTATAATATTAAATTTCTTCATTTATTACAAATTTATTTCTTTAAGAAAATATTTTATATTCATTTTTTTTAAAAATTATTCTATTTCCTTATTTTATTATCAAATATCTTAATTTGAATCTACATTTCTTTTTCATAATTGTTATTAATTATAAATACCAATCCTTTATTTAAACATAAAAGGAAATTTTATTATTTACAATATATTAAAAATTAATATAATTCATATTCTAATTTAAAATTGTGCTCTTCATACACAAACCGCTAATATAAAAAATTAAACTTAGTGACAACTTTGAATCCGCAACTCAATAGATTATTAGGGCCCACAAAAGCCATCTCCATGTTGACAAATGGGATAAGCATAAATAAAAAACACATAAATATTTACTTTTGATATATGGACTATCAGAAGTACCCGTGTTTGTTTCAAACGGAGAACTGAAGGAGGTAACTATATTGACTATGGGCAGGTGCAATTATTCAACTATTTAGCTAGTGCCCTTTACAAGGACTAGTGTGTTGTCCAAGTCTGTCATACTTGGCAGCATACCATGCCATGCTTAGGGAAACATTGAAAGTAGATGGGATGTGGAAAGGGGTAAGGGTAGGATAGGTAATGTTTGAGTTGGGTTTATATATATATATATAATGAAATTAAGGGATTGGCATGGGTTAGGGATTTGATGAGGGTGATGGGTGGTGTGGGACTCAGTCATACCCTCCAAATTTTTTTTAATATTATTATTATATTTGTTTTGAAGTGCCACAAGGGCATTTTTGTTTTTGATGAATAGTCCCTTTCTTATATTAAAAAAAAACAATAAAGTTACATATTCGCAAAAAAAGGGGCTGGAGGAAATAGGATAATCTCGTGAGTTCATACGGCCAAAGGTCAAATATCAACTATTCATCAAAAAACTTTAGAAAACATAAAAATCCTTAAGCTGCTAGCGCAACGCTAGCCAAAGGAGGAGGATCTTTATCATAAGAGCCCCACCTGAGGGTGGGGTGAGTAGATGGCTTAGGGGGAGCCCATCCGTCATTAGCAGTAGCAATATATCTTCATCTTTCTCCCCATCAAGCCTAGGAGGAGAAATGGCTAACTCCAGTTGAGGAAACACCCACTTCGAGTCTAAGTGCGCAGAGGGCCAACTGGTAGCAGGAGTAGCAGGAGGAGTCATTTGGAACCACCCCAAGCTAGACCTTTGAGGAGGCGAGGCAAAATGGTGCCAACCACCAAATCCTCCAAAAGAGCAACACTAACCAAAAGCACCACCACTGGGAGAGCAGTGTGGTTAAGAGTGAGGCGTGTGCGAGCGGCTAGCAGAATTGCTATGTCCTCAATGGCAACCATGAGGAGGAGTACGATCGCCAGAGGCCAAATCTGGTAGAACATGAGCTGCCATATAGGGGGCATTTCCCCAATGAGCCAAAAGCTTCTGTAAGTGATCCACCTCCAAAGCCACTTTATTTGTTTGAACTTGAATCTACAACATGACATTATTATAAATACATGCTTTAGCGTACATAGCAACATTAATGTCAAGTGTGTTGTTAGCATAAATAACTACATTGTGATCTTTCCAAATGGTAAATAAGATCTCCAATCTGAAAGCATGCCATATATGGGCGTACTTGAAAGGATATCTGAGTATTGTCACCCAGAACAACCATATGCCAAGAAAAAAGTTCTGGGTGGAAGGGGCAAAAGAGATCATGGATTCATTTCCAGTAACACTAAGCCCATATATAGAAACAAAAAATGTGCAAAAAAGTCTCTAGCTAACCACAAAAAGGGCAACGGGGGTCAAGAACACCCAAGTGTCACAACCGAAGGCCCAAAGACAAGCCCTGGAAAAGAATACACCAAGAAAAATTCACAATTTTAGGTTTAGTAATGGCTTGCCACATAGTGGAGAACCTATGACTCCAAGTATGGTGAGAATATTGCAAATGCCATCGTTGGTAGAGAACTTCAACCATGGGCAAGTGAGGAACCAACCATCAGTAGCCTAGACTAGGCTTATAGCTTGTTACTGGGGTGTCTGGATACCACTTCTAGTCTTTCCACCAAGGGCGAGAGGACTGAATGCCCACTTTATGTAACAAATGTGGAGGTACCATAAAAACAAGAAGATCAAAAGTTTGTTGATCTGGACAAATGAGCCGAAATTGCAGTTTCATACCCTTCAACAACCATAAGCATTTATTTTGATTTTTTGACTTTAATGAAAACATGTCATATGGGTATTATAAGCCTATAAACTAATGAATGTTGAAAATGGAATATTGTAGGGATGAATTTAATTTCCTCCCATATAATTTCCAGCATTGTGTAGATGCATATTTTTGGATTTTTTCAATGCATTTATTTTTTGAAACTTTGAAAATACTTACATGGGATTTTTTTTGAAACATTTTTTTTTCATTTTTCATAGTAACATTACTAGGTATATTTTAAAAGGTTTAGGGGTGAATTAATAGGTAACATACATGTAATTCAAATAGGATTTTAATTTAATGATTTTCCATTTAATCCACTATATTAAATTTAGATGCAATTGTAGAGAAAAATATCAATCTTGAGCATTGAATTTAATCAAGAACATTAAGGAAATATATACATCTTTCATTTTGATTTCTCAATGAAATAATACAACTTTAAAATAATCCAAATTCCCTTTCATTCATGATTGAATCCATGATTACATAAGGATGAATTAGGAATTGAATGAACATTTGATACTTTTCTATTTAGATGCATTTCAAAGCAAGAATTGAATCTTATTACAATCCTTTGCACCTTGTTCATAGAATATTTTCCATTCTTATTTACTAAAAGTGAAATCTAAAATATTGAATACACTTAAATAGGTCATAATAAAGATACAACTCTTTTTTAAAATACAAGTATACATGATTCAACAAAGAAGATGAAACAAGTAGAAGTCTCCAAGACAAGGTGACTCAAGAATTGCACCAAGAAATCCATTCCAAGTTTTCTCCCTTATTTGAATCCATTAGGAATCTACAAATACACACAAAACATACCATGTAGATCTCACATCTCAACCTAGGCCTTAATGAGGCCACCCACCAAGCTAGGAGAAACAATAGCCAACCGGGTGACATTCAAACCCAATTTGCAATCACATGGTCACAACATAAGAAACCCATCCAAGGTAATCACAAATAGGTTTCACCTTGAACCATGAGAAAGGGTGAAGGTGGATCTTCCATGTAGGAGATACCAATGAAGAACATACAAAACATGCCTCTTCCAAGGCTAAATATCACATACCACTTCCATACTCATTTCTTCTCATTTCCCCCCAAAAAAGATCAATTTGCATTGGCAAGCAAGAGCCCATAACACCTTGTCATATTCCCTCTTCTCACCACGAGAAGAGACTCTACACTACCATGAGTCCAACCAACCCCTTCCACCATACATGGCCACTTTTTCCCTATCCAAGGGTGAGTAATGCCATCATTCCCTTCACAATTATGTCAAAAAAACAAAGAAAAGAACATGAAAAGAATAGCGAAAAACCCCAAAAATCTCACCCATCACATGATAATACCACAAAACATAAACTAAACATGCAATAGATTTTCAAACACATACTTAAGCTATTAAAAATACAAACAAGAATCCATGGGAAAGGAGGTAACTAACCTTCACAAGATGTTATGACAAAATGAATTTTGAGAAGAGCTTAACCCTCTTGTTGCTTCAATTCCAAAATCTGACTTCTCTAAAGATAGAGAGTGGGTGAACACCCACTAACTTCTCCAAGGGCCTCTAAATAAGATTCTAAATCCCACCTACCTAAAATGGCAATAAATTCAGAATTGACCCTAAACCTCTTGATCATCAACATTTTCCTACCATAAATGCATGTCTTGGGCAAGAGTATGGACTTGGGAAAGATCATAAAGTTGTTCAATTTTCGTAACAAATGAGAAATGGTATATTTTGAAGGTTAGTAAAGTCACTAGGAAGTTCTAGAAGTGTTGAAAATGTCCCCAAACCATACCCCTACAACTTAGGCACTTATATTTCATTAAAATTGGCGTCTAGGACCACTTTTGGCCTCTACAAATGGCTTGGAAATTTTGAATTCAAAAACCCTAATGGTGGAACTTTACAAATTAATTATAATCAAGGGGGATTAAGTTAGGCTCCTAATCAAACCAATCTTAGGTTAACGAGTTACATTGCCAACCCTAATTGACATGTCAATTTACACATCCATGTAACAAGTGTCAAGTGACACTATATAATTCACTTTACATAAACATTTGACATGTCACAAAATACAAAATGAAATAACCTAACACATGCATTTAGATTACAATTATGAATTAAATTTGTTGACAATGAGGATCAAATCTCTTCATTAGATTCAACCTTGGTTTTACAGTTTCCACAGAGGGTCGGTTACTGTTTCTCTAATTAATTCCATGGTAAATATTTGCCACATTCAATTCAAATATCAGTAGTTTGGTAATATCACATTTATATATATGCCAAAATTTCATAATAAAATTGATCAAAAATATTATAACTTTCATTTCAATAAATTCTCCCATTTCTGCACATGGATTGAATATAATTGACTACATAACTGAAATGATGGCATATTCATAAATATGAATCACTTACTAAAACAAACCGTTCCAATACATGTATATAAGTAAAAAATAAGAAATTAACATAATGAAGCATATTAAAGTAATCATTACATGGCATAAATAATATAGATAAATGTCTAGTGCATTGAATAATGTCTCAAACATATCAAATCATAATGTGCCAAAATAAATGTATCAACTGAGCTATGATGGGTTAGGGTGAAGCCTCACATAAAATAATTGTGACATACAAAATTATGTGTACTGCATATTGACAAGCTCTGATGACTCCTGAGATTGTTGAGACTAGGAAGACCTTGCCAACATTCACCTTGGTTACACATAACACATGATATGCATGTGAGCCTATGTTAGATGGTGATGATGAATATCACTATCTACTAGTAGCTCAAGTAATGACATAAGGTATGTAGGAAATTTGTTCAATGCTCCCCTTGGGAATCATGACAAGGGCTTAACTACCTCCTATGTACTATAAGCTGAGTGGTTGTATCAAGCATTGACATATCAGTTGTTTGGTGCAAGTATCAAAGAATCAGGACCTTGAAGAGAAAGCTTAATAGATTTGGGAGATCAATGGAAAGTCATTTCAAAAAGGATAGTCCTAAGTTTGATGGAGTTAACCATGACAACTAGAAAGAGAAGATGAAGACTCATCTACTAAGTATTGGTCTAGGATACTAGATTTTAACAAAAGGTAACAAAGCAATTGTGGAGGAAGAAAAAATTGAAGAATGTAGTGACATAGAAAGAGTTTTGTTCATGTGCAATATGAGAGACAAAGAAGCTCTACTAATAACTCTTGCTAAGAATGAATATAGTCAGGTGAAGTCAAGTGAGACATCCCATCTAATTTAGAAAGAATTAGAATCTATTTTTGAAGGAGATAAACTTACGAAGAGAATAAGATTGTAGAATTAGATATGCACATTTCAAGATGCTAAAATGATGGAAGATGAATCTATAAGAACCTACATTGCTAGGATATCTGAGATTGTTGCAGGAATTCAGTCATATGGTGGAACCAAGGAAGAAGATGAGGTTGTGTGGAAGATCTTGAAAATTTTGACACTGCCATTCAAGTAACTATCATATATGATTGAACTATTGATACCATATACTGTGAAGTTCAACAAGGAAACATTCCTTGGAATATTGGAAGTAGTAGAAGCAAGACTAAGATAGTCTAGAGAATTGACAATAGTTAAAACAACTTTTAGTGCCTTAAGTGTTTGTCCAAATTTGTCTAGAAGTGTGAGCACACATGGAGGTTTCGCTAGCAGTAGTAGAAATCTGATGAAGATAAGAAGATTGAAGAAGGTATATCCCTTATTGTAGGAAGAGAACCTAGTGGTAAGAATATCTTTAAATTTTGGACTTGTAATGAATTTGGTCATTATGCATCTAAATGTCCCAAAAGAGAGAAAAAGTATAAGGGAAATTTTAAGCCTAGAAGACCTAAAAATGTTTGTATGCAAATGAAGAGGAGGAATCTAATTTAAAAATTTAGAGTGAATGTGATGTTGAGCTAAGATTCGTAGTTATTAAAGAAGATGATCCTGACATAGAAATTAGAGAGGAAAAAGCTCTAGTTTCTCAACTTGAAAAGAAATTTGATTGGATAATAGACATTGGATGTTCACATCACATGACTAGTAATATGAATAAGTTTTTTAAATTGACGAATCATGATGGAGGTATTGTTAGAGTTGGTAACAATGCAACCTATCATATTATAGGGATAGAATATATTACTCTTGATGGAAAGACTAACACTGATGATGTTTACTTTTTTGATGGATTAAACCATAACTTGTTGAGTGTTGGACAATTGGTGGATAAAGGTTATCAATTGCAATTCACAAAAAAGACTTGCATTATAAAAGATAAAGATGGTAATCTGATTGGAACAAGAACAAGGTCTAGAGGTAATGTATTATAGTTGAATCCTACTGAGATAACATGTTTGGTTGCAAAAGTGGACAATAGTTGGTTATGGTGTAGGAGTTTTTGTCATATAAATTTTGATAACATTGTGAAGGTTAATAGTACATTTGTAGTTAGAAATCTGCCTAAGATAATAAAGCCTACTAATATTGTTTGCAAAGAATTTATGTTGGCTAAGAAGAAAAAGGTATATTTTCCCAACAAGAAGTTCACTACTACAGAGAAGCTGGAGATTCTTTACACAAATTTGAGTGGTCCCTCAAGTGCAAGAAGATTCTATGGAGAATGGTATTTCATGATTTTTGTTGATGATTTCACTAGAATGATGTGGGTAGCATTCCTTAAAGAAAAGTTTGAAGCATTTGAGAAGTTTAAGATATTTAAGATTAGATTTGAGAATGAATCTACTATTAAGATAAATTTTTTGAGATTAGATAGAGGAGGAGAGTTTACCTCTAAAGTGTTTAACATGTTTTGTGAAGATTGAAATGTTGAATCAAAAACTCAATATGTTAGACACTTGTAGTCATACAATAACTCAAGGAGATATAAAACATAGAAGATTGAAAATATATTCGAAGGGAAGGAATCATACAATTTCTGATGGAAAAAAAAATAGATGGAGTTGTTACATGCAATCTTAGTTCATGCACACCTAGATCCAAACATGTTCCAACTTTAATTGATGAAGAAGACAATGTGCTCATGTCTAAGCCCAAATCAAATACCTAGTGTTCAAGTCAAACACATAATTCCCTCCAAATGTAGCGGTGGTGGTCATTCATGCTATAATGAGGAAAGGATATGACTCACTAGAACAATGACCTTTTGAACATAGAAGATTAGTATAGGGAAGTATACTAAACATGTAAGTTTCTTATGTACAAGAAGTACACAAGTTGTTTGAATGAATGTTACCATATCAAGACATATCAAGTATAGAGGAAAAACCCTTGAATTATCAGGTTCTACTAGAAAGAAATCCATCCCAACTAACTAAAAGAGAAATGGTAATATGCTTTGAGCTAATGCACCTCTTCACAAACATTATTCAAACTTATAGTGGAGCGATAGGTCATTATAAGGGTGAGCCTATACACAAAGGGTGGAAGCTTAGACTTTTCTTAGAAGCTTAGATTCCATTTATGGACCAAGCATGCAATGTGGGGTGGGTGGGTCTTCAATCTATCAAAGTGACTCTCACATGCCGACAATCGAAGAATGGAGTTTGTGCCTAGATTCAAGGAAATTTTCATCAAATGTATAGAGGACCCATACCAACTGTTTGACAAAATGCTCGAAGTTGATTCAATTATGATACAAACTCCAACCAAGGCTAAGGCTAAGAAAATAGATGCACAAGCTTATCAAAAATTTAGAAGGAATCATTCCAATCTCAAAACCTGACTCAAATGCCCCCTCACTAGCCAATGATGTAGAATAATACATGCTTATATCTATAGCACTAGACCCATATCTAGATCAAAATTGCAAAGAAAAAAAAAAGTATGATGGTATAAGTATATGCATGGTTCACATTGAATTCTAGTGGGTAAGGCCTCACAATCATGTATAGATTATAAATCACCAATGAAAAAGGAAGTCTATATTGTAAATGACATTTTGATAGATATGTCTGATAGAGTGCTCAAGCATAGAAAGAACAACCCCTTAGATAATGAAAATGTGTTGAATCATTTGTCAACAGGTGTCAATGATGGACATAGTGCATAAGGAAACACCAAACCTTCTGAATTTCCCACTTATTGAAGTAAACATTATTGCTAGTAGAACTTTGGACCAATCTTGGTTGACATTACCACCAAATATTTGTGGACATTTTGACCAATGCATTGACCAACATTGGTGGAACTTTCGACCAATGTTGGTCGACATTTCCACCAAAGATTTTTTGACATTTCGGCCAATGCATCAACCAACATTAGTGGATATTTTGACCAATCTATGGTGGAAATTTTGACCAATGCATTGACTAGGATGTCATTGTGGCTTTGGCATCCTAGTCGATGCTTTGGTTGACATCTCAACCAAACTTGGTCGCCATTTCAACCAAACTTGGTCGCAATTTTGACCAATGGTCTTATTAATAAGAGATATCAATTTTGACCAAATAAATCATCGCAATTATGGCACCTACAAGCTTTGGTCAAATTTTTGATAACAAAAATAGCCACAAACCAATTGGTCAAAAATTAGACCAACATGAGTAAAAAATTTGACCAATTTTCGTCAAAATGTACTATTGCGATTTCAGAATTTAAATATATTTTTGATTTACACATAATTTAAATTTAGTTTTTAAATTATTATTTTATAAAATATATATATATGTTGAATGAGCATATGTAATTGTTATGTTAAAATTGTTAATAAGTCTTAAGGAAACATTATATTAAATTAAGTCTATAATATCTATGTAAAATTATATTTATTGAGAATAAAATAAGCATATATGATATTTAGATAGGTGATAAAAAAATTATCTTAAAAATAAGATTTATATTTCAATAAAAATAATTTTATACCTATTAAATATTAAGATTTATATTTCAATAATAATATTCTAATAAGATTGGTGATGTGGTGTGTGAAAAGGAATAGAAATTGCTAGATATAGGTAGAGGATGTTTGAAAGGGATAAGAGTTAGTTAGTTATGGAGACTTTAGTACCTTTCTACTTTTATGTACAATTTTTTAATCTTCAGTTTTTGTAATATGTAAATATAATTTATTTAATCAAAAATGTCAATTTGGTTAACTCTTATAATTTATTAGTATATGAAGTATAATTTTATTTGATATAATATTATTCTTTTTTATATATCTTGTATATTTATATTCAATTTCTTATAATATAGTTTTGTGATTATGAAATTCAAATTCAATTTATTGTATTATTTTACTATAGAAACCAACAAGAATCAAATAAATTAAACATAAATGATTTTAAATTTGTATAAGATCAAGAACATATCTGAATTGTAAAATAGATCGCAATAATAATTTTTTATTAAGAAAGATTATATTAAAATTCATTTCTAATTTAATATTTTTTACTATAATATTAAATTTCTTCATTTATTACAAATATATTTCTTTAAGAAAATATTTTATATTCATTTTTAAAAAAATTTATTCTATTTCCCTATTTTATTATCAAATATCTTCATTTGAATCTACATTTCTTTTCCATAATTCTTATTAATTATAAATACCAATCCTTTATTTAAACATAAAAGAAAAATTTATTATTTGCAATATATTAAAAAAATATATAATTCATAGTTCTAATTTAAAATTGTGCTCTTCATACACAATCCGCTAATATAAAAAAATGAACTTAGCGAAAACTTTGAATCCACAATTCAATAGATTATTAGGGCCCACACAAGTCATCTCCATGCCAACAAAATGGGATGAGCATAAATAAAAGAAACATAAATATTTACTTTTGATACAGGGACTATCAAAAGTACTTGTGTTTGTCTCAAACGGAGAATTGAAGTAGGTAACTATATTTAGCCAGTGCCCTTTACAAGGATTAGTGTGTTGCCCAAGTCTGTCATACTTGGTAGCATACCATGCCATGCTTAGGGAAACATTGAAATTGGATGGGACGTGGAAAGGGGTAAGGGTAGGATAGGTAATGTTTGGGGTGGGCTTATATATATTTTTTACTTTTATTGTGCAATTAAGGGACTAGCATGGGTTAGGGATTTGATGAGGGTGATGGGTGGTGTGGGACCCACTCATCCCATCCAAATTTTCTTTTTGTATTATATTTTTTTTGAAGTGTCATAAGGGCATTTAGTTTAATTTTTTGACTTTAATGAAAATATGTCATACGGGTATTATAAGCCAGTAAACTAATGATTGTTGAAAATGAAATATTGTAGGGAGGAATTTAATTTCCTCCCATATAATTTCCAGCATCGTGTAGATGCATATTTCTGGATTTTTTCAATGCATTTGATTTTTGAAAATTTGAAGTAACATTTGATACTTTTCCATTTAGATGCATTTCAAAGCAAGAATTTAAGGGAAAACAAATTGAATCTTATTACAATCCTTTGCACCTTGTTCATAAAATATTTTCTATTCTTATTTACTGAAAGCGAAATCTACATATTGAATACAATTCAATAGTTCATACTAAAGACAAAAGTCTTTTTTTTAAATACAAGTATACATGATTCAACAAAGAAGATGAAATAGGGAGAAGTCTCCAAGACAAGGTGACTCAAGAATTGCACCAAGAAATCCATTCCAAGTTTTCTCCCTTATTTGAATCCATCAGGAATTTGCAAATACACACAAGGCATACCATGGAGAGATCACATCCCAACCTAGGCTTGAATGAGGCCACCCACCAAGCTAGGAGAAACAATAGTCAACCAGGTGACATTCAAACCCAATTCACAATCACATGGTCACAACATAGACACCCATCCAAGGCAATCACAAATGGGTTTCACTTTGAACCCATGACAAGGAGTGAAGGTGGATCTTCCATGTAGGAGATACCAATGAAGAACATACAAAACATGCCTCTTCCAAGGCTAAATATCACATACCACTTCCATACTCATTTCTCCTTATATCCCCTAAAAAAGATCAATTTGCATTGGCAAGCAAGAGCCCAGAACACCTTGCCATATTCCATATTCTCACCATGAGAAAAGACTCTACACTACCATGGAGTCAACCAACCCCGTCCGCCATACATGGCCACTTTTTCCCTATCCAAGGGTGAGTAATGCCATCACTCCCTTCACAACTCCCTCAACAAAACAAAGAAAAGAACATGAAAAAAATTGTTAAAATACCCAAAAATTTCAGCTAAAACATAAACTAAACATGCAAGAGATTTTTAAGCACATACTTAAACTATTGAAAATACAAATGAGCAGCCATGGAAAAGGAGGTATCTAACCTTCACAAGATGTTATGACAAAATGAGTTTTGAGAAGAGCTTAATCCTCTTGTTGCTCCAATTCAAAAATCTGACTTCTCTAAAGACAGAGAGTGGGTGAACACCCACTAACTTCTCCAAGGGCCTCTAAATAAGATTCTAAATCCCACCCACATAAAATGGAAATAAATTCAGAATTGACCCTAAGTTTATTGATCATCAACATTTTCCTACCATAAATGCATGCCTTGGACAAGAGTATGGACTTGGGAAAGATCATAAAGTTGTTCAATTTTTGCGACAAATGGGAAATGAGATATTTTGAAGGTCATTAAAGTCACTAGGAAGTTGTAGAAGTGTTGAAAATGTCCCCAAACCATACCCCTACCACTTAGGCACTTATATTTCATTAAAATTGGCTTCTAGGACCACTTTTTGGCCTCTACAAATGGCTTGGAAATCTTGAAATCAAAAACCCTATTGGTGGGACTTTACAAATTAACTATAATCAAGGGGGATTAAATTAGACTCCTAATCAAACCAACCTTAGGTTAACAGGTTACATTGCCAACCTTAATTGATATGTCAATTTACACATGCATGTAACAAGTGTCAAGTGACACTATAAAATTCACTTTACATAAACATTTGACATGTCACAAAATACAAATGAAATAACCTAACACATACACTTAGATTTAATATTATGAATTAAATCACTTGGCAACGAGGTTCAAATCTCTTCATTAGATTCAACCTTGGTTTTACAATTTCCAGATAGGGTTAGTTATTGTTTCTCTTATTAATTCCATGGTAACTATCCTCCACACTCAATTTGAATATCAGTAGTTTGGTAATATCACATTTATATATATTCCAAACTTTCATAATCAAATTGATCAAAATATTATAACTTTCATTTCAGTAACTTCTCCCATTTCTACACATAGATTGAATATAATTGATTTCATAACTGAAATGATGACATATTCATAAATTTGAATCACTTACTAAAATAAACCGTTCCAATACATGTATATACATTAAAAAATAGAAATTAACATAATGAAGCATATTAAAGTAATCATTACATGGCATAAATAATATAGATAAATGTTTAGTCCATCAAATAATGTCTCAAACATATTGAATCATAATGTGTCCAAATAAGTGTATCAACTGAGCTATGATGGGTTAGGGTGAGGCCTCACACAAAATGATTGCAACATACAAAATTAAGTGTACTGCATATGATGGTGATGGTTACATTTCCTTTCTCTCCAAATCTAATTGTGGTGGCATATTAAGAGGCTCTGATGATTCTTGAGATCGTTGAGACTCGGAAGACCTTGTCAACATACACCTTGGTTACACTTAACACATGATATGCATGTGAGCCTATGTTAGATGGTGATGGTGAATATTCACCATCTACTAGTAGCTCAAGTAATGACATAAGGTATGTATGAAATTTGTTCAATTCTCCCCTTAGGAATTGTGATAGGGGCTTAACCGTCTCCTATGTACTATAAGTTGAGTGGTTGTATCAAGCATTGACAGATCAGTCTTTTCGTGCAATAGTAACCCCACTCTAACAATTGGTATCAAAGCATTAGTTCCTTGAAGAGAAAGCTTAATAGCTTTGGGAGATCAATAGAAAGTCATTCCAAAAATGATAGTCCTAAGTTTGATGAAGTTAACTATGACAACTAGAAAGAGAAGATGAAGACTTGTCTACTATGTATGGATCCAAGATACTAGATTTTGACGAAAGGTGACAAAACAATTGTGCAGGAAGCAAAGATTTAAGAATGCATCAAAGCAGAAAGAGATCTATTCATGTGCAATATGAGAGCCAGAGAAGCTCTATTGATAGCTCTTGTTGAAAATGAATATAGTCAGGTAAATTCAATTGAGACATCCCATCTAATTTGGAAAGCATTAGAATCTATTTTTGAAGGAGATAAACATACGAAGAGAATAAGATTGTAGAATTAGATATGCACATTTCAAGATGCTAAAATGATGGAAGATGAATCTATAAGAATCTACATTGGTAGGATATCTAAGATTGTTGCAGGAATCAAGTCATATGGTGGAACCAAGGAAGAAGATGAGGTTGTGTGGAAGATCTTGAAAATTTTGACACCACCATTCAAACAAGTATCATAGATGATTGAACTATTGATACCCTATACTAAGAAGTTCACTAGGGAAAATTTTCTTGGAAGATTGGAAGTAGTAGAAGAAAAATTGAGATAATCTAGAGTATTGACAAGAGTTGAAACAACTTTTAGTGCCTTAAGAGTTTGGCCAAATTTGTCTAGAAGTGCGAGCACACATGGAGATTTTGCTAGTAGCAATAGAACCAAATTTGATGAAGATAAGAAGATTGAAGAAGGTATATCCCTTCTTGTAAGAAGAGAACCTGATGGTAAGAATATCTTTAAATGTTGTACTTGTAATGAATTTGGTCATTATGCATCTAAATGTTCTAAAAGAGAGAAAAAGTATAAGGGAAAGTTTAAGCCTAGAAGACCTAGAAATTTTTTCTATGCAAATGAAGAGGAGGAATCTGATGAAAAATTTTAGAGTGAAAGTGATGATGAGCTAGGATTCATAGTGATTAAAGAATATGATCCTGACATAGAAATTAGAGAGGAAAAAGCTCTTATTTCTCAAGTTAAAAATAAATATGATTTGATAATACATACTGGATGTTCACATCACATGACTAGTAATATGAATAATTTTTTAAAATTTAGGAATCATGATGGAGGTATTGTAGAGTTGGTAACAATGTAGCCTATCATATTATAGGGATGGGATCTATTGCTCTTGATGGAAAGACTAACATTGATGATGTTGGCTTTGTTGATGGATTAAACCATGACTTGTTGAGTGTTGGACAATTGGTGGATAAAGATTATCATTTTTAATTCACAAAAAAAGACTTGCATTATAAAAGATAAAGATGGCAAGCTGATTGGAACAAGAACAAGGTCTAGAGGTAATGTATTATAGTTGAATCCTACTAAGATACCATGTTTGGTTGCAAAAGTGGACAACAGTTGGTTATGACATAGGATTTTTTTTCATATAAATTTTGATAGCATTGTGAAGGTTAGTAGTACATTTGTAGTTAGAGATCTGCCTAAGATAATAAAGCCTACTAACATTGTTTACAAAGAATGTATCTTGGCTAAGTAGAAAAAGGTATATTTTCCCAGCAAGAAGTTCACTACTACAGAGAAGTTGGAGATTGTTACATAGATTTGAGTGGTCCTTCAATTGCAAGAAGACACTATGGAGAATGGTATTTCATGATTTTTTTTGAGAATGAATCTAGTGTTAAAATAAAATGTTTGAGATTAGATAGCGGAGAGTTTAACATGTTTTGTGAAGCGATTGGAATTAGAAGATAGTTGTCTTCACCCAAGACCCCTGAGCAGAATGGAATTGTTGAAAAAAGAAACAAATCAGTAGCAAAGGTAACAAGAGCAATGATGTTTGAGAATGATGTATCCAAGATAGTTTGGAGAGAATCAGTCAATATAGAAATATATACACTATGAATAGAGTATAGATCAAAAAAGCTATGGACAAGACCCCTTATAAATTATGATTTGGTCATTCATCATCAGTAAAGTATTTTAGAATCTTTGGAAGCAAATGTTTAATAAAGAGGGATGATGATAGTGGTAAGTTTGATCCAAGAAGTGATGAAGGTATCTTTATTGGTCATTCATTGAAAGGAAAAGCTTAAAGATGTTTTAATCATAGAACTAAGACTATAGTTGATTACAAAAATGTAAAGGTTGATGAAAAGTTTGCTATTAAGGAAAAGATGATGGATTATAATTCTGATGAAGAAGAAGATAATACTGGAACTATTAGATAGAATGTAGAATTTTTCTTTGAGACTAACAATGATCTATAAAATGATGTGCAAATTATTGATCAAAGAGGAGAAAGATCTGAACCAAGAGAAGACATAAGATTTGAGATAGCAACTCCTACCTCTAATAGGAATCTAACAAAGAATCACCCTCCAGAGTAGATAATTGGAAGTAAAGACAAAGGAGTAATGACAAGGAATAGAGTAAATGAAGAGATATATTTGATTTCTCAAGTTGAACCTAAGAGTGCATATGAAGCATGTAAAGATGATCGTTGCAATCAAGAAATGAAAGAAGAATTATATTAGATTATGAAGAATGAAACATGGGAATTAGTTCCAAGACTTAAAGACAAGAATGTTATTGGAACCAAATGGGTATTCAGAAACAAGATGGATGAACAAGGTGAAGTGATAAGAAATAAGGCTAGACTTGTGTGCAAAGGATATTCACAGCAAGAAGGAATAGACTATGAGGATACATATGCCCCTGTAGCCAAAATGGAAGTAGTAAGAATTTTTTTGGCTTATGTAGTGAATAAGAAATTCAAAGTGTATCAAATGGATGTCAAATCAACCTTCCTGAATAGAGAACTTGAAGAAGAGGTATACATTGAGTAGCCTGAAGATTTCTCTCTGATAGAAGAAAAAGACATGGTATGTAGACTGAAAAAATCTTTATATGGTCTAAAGAAAGCACCTAGAACCTATTATGCAAGGTTGGACAATTATTTGGCAAAGCTTGGAATTGTTAAAGGTATGCCAAATAGTAACTTGTCTTTGAAAGAAATAAACAACGGATTGTTGATAATAGTAATATTTTTTGATGACATAATACTTAGAGGTAATGATGAAGCAAGTGATAAGTTTGCTGAAGAAATGAAGAATGAATTTGAAATGAGCATGATTGGAGAAATGAAGTTTTTCCTAAGTTTCTGGATTGTATAGAACAATGATGGTATTTTTGTTGGAAGCATGAATTTTGATGATATTCCTATGGGGGGGTATTGTAGATATGTTACTATGATGATATGTTACATTCATGACTGAGTTTTTCATTGATGTCAACATAACAGTTTTCTGTGGTATCTAATTGAAGAATAATAGAAAGATCAAGTTGGTATGGATGACTGGTTAATTATTCTCACTATTTGAGGTTATGAGAGATACTTCTGAGTATCTAGTATATGAAATTAATGTCGAATGAAGAAATGATAACTCTAGATGAAGTTATGTAATTTTTGGTGATGTATGTTCTAAGATAGAGTTTATAGAGGTATGTTCTAGTAAACTTGTTATATCTCTTAACAAAATTGTTATTCTAAGATTCAAGGTTCAAGATGTGTAGAAGACATGTTGGTGATTACGTGGCTAAGTTTTCTCATCATGATATTGCATGTACAAAAAGTTATTGAAGTTTCAAGGCAAAAGATTAATGTTATCACTAAGTGTAACGTGTTCTTAATGTGGTCCTATAATGATTAATTGAGAAGGTCTAATAGCCTAGTCAGGGAATTATTTTATGGATTCAATATAAAGGAAGGACACTTTCCTTTATCATGATATGTATGCAGATGGTATGAAGAATTAATTTGTACACATCATAAGATCGGAATGCAAAGTTGAGTAGAGCAGAGCATAAGTGAAAGATACTTCATTTCCGAGCTTTTGTTGAGTGATCCAAGGTTTGATATTTGGATCTAAGGTTTGCGAGCTTTTCTACAAGGTCTAATAGTGTTTGGTTTGGTTGAAACAACAAAGGAAAGAAGAATATAATGGAAAATTGCATGTTTGAGCAGTGAGCTCTTCTTGTAGTTGAAATTGCATGTTAGAGTAGTGGTCTCTTCTTGCATACATTGTACTACAACTCCTAATAGGGTTGGTACAACTACTAATAGGGTTGGAATCTCTTAACAAAGATTTAGAGTCTCCTAATAGGGACTATATGTACTAAATTTTGTAATAGACTCCTAACAAGGTCCATCCTCTAACATGGAATATTTGTATTAGAACATCATCTTGTGGGCACTATTCCCACTGGGGATTTCCCTTTGATCAAGGGTTTCCTAGTTAACATATCTAGTGTAATTGTCTATGTTCATCTTATTATGGTTGATGTTTACTTTGGTTGAATGGTTAAGTTTTTTTAAAGAAGATAAATTATTTAATTGTTGGATAGCTGATTTACAGCCCCCCTTAGCTATCTTGGTGGACTATTGTCTCTAACAATTTTTATTTCACAAGCTGAGTATTTGAAATATTTGTTGAAGAGATTTTGATTGGAAAGTTGTAAGCCTATTGGTACACCAATGATAACTGGTCACAAGTTATCTAGAAAAGATGAGACACCTACAATTGAGCAAAAGAAGTACAGGTCCATGATTGGAGGTCTGCAATATCTAGCTCACACTAGAACAGATATAGTAAATCTAGTTGGGATTGTAGCTATACTTCAATCTGATGCTAAGGAGTATCATTATGCAACAATAAAAAGGATATTCAAATATTTGAAAGGAACATCTAATTATGAGATATGGTATGACAGATCAAGTGATTTCACTCTATGTACTTATACTGACAAAGATTGGACAGGCAGTATGGATGATAGAAAGATCACCATTGGTGAAGCATTCTTTCTAGGAGGAAGATTAATTTCTTGGTTGAGTAAGAAATAAGATTGTATTTCATAGAGTATAGCTAAGGCTGAGTATGTAGCGGCAACAAATAATTGTAATCAAGTAATGTGGATGAAGTAGATGCTAAAAGATATTAGGATAGAATTTTCAGAACCTATTATCATATATTGTGATACAACAAGTATAGTGAATATGTCTAAGAATCTTGTATTGCATTCTAAGACTAATCATATATCTATTAAGTATCATGTTTTGAGAGAGAAAGTAGTAGAAAAGGAGATTAGATTAGAATATATGAGTACTAAAGATCAAATTACAAATATCTTTATGAAGCCCTTACCTAAATTTACATTTGAGTACTTAAGAGGTATGCTTGGTGTTATGCCCCTACCTACTTCAAAGTAGATGATGTAGAGATTGCATCAATCTAGTGGTACAAAGCACCATTATTTGACTAGACTAAATGTTGATCCTTCCTATATGGGGGAGTATCTATGATGAGCAGAGTCATTAAGAACTCTTTATAGTTGGTATTAAACAATGTCTTTGGATACTTGATTTGGTTGAAGACTTGGAGTAGTAAATTGATATAATGAGGCCTTTTTCATTGATGTCAATGGGCGTGAAGAGTGCATGAAAAACATCCTCTAGTTTAATGGGGGAGAGACAGTTGTACTATTTGGTATTCTTGGAACATAGATTTTTTTTATCCATGTTGCCTCAATGCCAAAGGGGGAGATTGTTAGCATGAATGGTGATGGTATTCCTTTGGGGGAATATCCTAAGCATTGAAGAGTATTGACATGTTGTATTCATGATTGTGTTTGTCATTGATGTCAACATAGTAGTAATTCTATATAGACTGACAGAATAGAAGATAGAGAGCATACTTGTACAGAAAAAGTTTTGATTGTTAGATGATGTGCGGGTAAGGGCATGCTCCACATTGTGTCCTAGTGATGCGGATAAATGCGCAGAGTCTAAGTTGAAGATGTATGAAATCTATAAGTGATTTACAGAGAGTAGTGTAGAGACAAAGTGCATGGAAAATAATTTCTAATGATCCCATTATATTTTCTAACAAACATATATTCTAGTGATGGGTAGTTAGTTAGTGACATAAGATAGTCTAATGGTGACATCAGTAAGTGTGCAAATCCTGAAGTCGCATGTGTGAAATTTTTTATAGATTGTGAGATGAAAATGCTATTGTAATTGTGAATTAATTAATTATCTTATTATAATTAATTAGGAAAGCCTCAAGGTTGACTCAAGGAATAATTTTGAAGATAGGGTATAAAGGAAAGATTTTTTCTTTGTTTGTAAGAAAGGGAATGTGAATGAAGTATGCAAAGTGATCAAGAAAGTGTGAAATAGAGAAGAGTGTTGTGGTAGATGTGAGTAAGCGATCCAAGGGATTATTGGATGAAAAGTTTGTGATCTGGTATCAAGATCAAAAGAAGCAGAGGTCTGGTTAATAGGACATAGAAAGAGAAAAGTGCAATATAGTACAAATTCTATTATTCTGCAAGGAATAATACAGAGATCATTTGGATAGTGGGTTCATTGGTCTTGCCCCTAAAGTTGTTTGGACATTGGGTCCATCTGTCTTCTATAACTCCTAATAGGGTTTGAATCTCCTAACAGGGGTTCAAAGTCTCCTAACATGGACTACTATGTACTAAATATTGTTATAGAATCCTAACAGGGTCCATCCTCTAACAAAGAATATATATATTAGTACATCATCTTGTTGGTACCATCCCCACTAAGGTTTTCTCTTTGATCAATGGTTTCTCTTGTTAACATATCTAGTCTTATTGTGCATGAGTATCCTTTTGTGGTTTCTGATTATATTGCTCATATGGTTAAGATTTAATAAGGTTGATAATTGTGATAATAGTTGGATAATTGATTCACCCCCCTCTCAATTTTATTGGTGGACTATATATTCCATCAATTGGTACCAAAGCTTGGTCATAGGTTTGACTCCTTAGACCCTCGGGTAACATTTAGGGGGAGATTGTTGGAAATTTTTTCAGCACTCCCCTTGGGATTCATGATACGGGATGAACCACCTCTTGTGTACTATAATTTGAGTGGTTCTATCGGGCATTGATAGATCAGTCTTTTGGTACAATGATAACCCCACTCTAACAAGGTCTTCAATGCACATGTACTTAGAAAACTTGTGATGAAGATGGAAACTACAACTACTGTACTGTCATGGAAAACTTGTGGTGAAGATGACACCTGCAACTATTGGACTGTCATAGAAAACTTGTGATGAAGATGGCACCTGCAACTACTAGACTTTTATTGAAAACTTGTGATGAAGATGACACCTCCAACTAATAGTATATCGTGGAAAACTTGTGAGAAAGATGATAACTACATTCACAAAGTGCATGTCAACATGTTTCATTATTTCAAGATCTACACTAAATTGGCTATCAATGTTGAGCATCAATTTTTCTATCATTTGGTAAGAGCTCTAATAAAAAAAATTCCATTTGAGAAGAATATTGTTGTAGGTTTTCTTTCTTTTCATGGTGATGCACCCCTTGCTTAATTTCAAACCCTTCTTGATGTAGGAGCATCTTGCATCACGAAAAAGGGGGTGTGATCAAAATTATAAATTTTAAAAAAATTGCGGAGAGAGAAAGTTATGAAAGTTATAAGAAAAATAATAATAAAATAAAAAGGTAAAAAGAGGGGAAAGAGGAATTTCTATTTTCAAGGTGCATAGCTAGCATAAATAGAAAAATATTTAAAATAGTTGCTATTAAATATGAAAAATAGTTGTCATTCCATTTATCGAGGTGTATAGGTGGCATCTTAGAAGTTTGTGGAAAGTTCCTTAAATCATGCATTTAATATTTTTTGTGATCCACATAGGCAATGTAATTTTCTAATTGGCCCACATGGTGTTGCTTACTTGTGTTTGGATGGGAATTAAATATTTTTTGAAAGGTATTTTTGTTTACCTTTTACCCCACATTGGTTGTGTTTTTAATGTCTTGGGTGGTAAGTGCCTATATAAGCAAGGCTTATGTGCATTTGTAATGAATCTCTTCAAATATAAGCTCTTCAAGTGTAATCTCTTGTAGTGAAGCTCTCATGGTGTAATCTCTTGTAAGCAACCTTGGAGTTGAAATTTCTCTTGGTGAGCCTCTTGGTGCTCAAGCTAGTTGGAAGCTCTTAGTTTGGAAGCTTTCTTTTGGGAAGCACTCTCATATTGTAAGAATTTGGAGTTCTCTCATTTGGAGAATATTGTAATGAATTTCAAGTATTAATGGATGCTTTATGAAGCATTTTATCTTTTATTTGTCTCCATATTATTGTTTTTTTTGTTTATGAGTTGGTAAGGGTGGTGTGACCTTTCATCAAATGGTATCAGAGTGGGAGTTCTTGAGTGTGTGGACAGATCACCGAACATGAGGCAGTTTGCACCAGGTTCTTGAGTTGGGTAAAGTTTTTCAAGAAGAAGTTCTTGATTGTGTAGATAGATTATCGACTATGAGGTAGTTTTCATGAGGATCATGATTTCAGCTAAGTGTGTAGACAAACCACTAATTGTGAGGCAATTTTCATGAGGTGCTTAAATTGCATGAACTTTGTCTTTTGAAGACTTGAGCATGGAGAAGGGAAAGAAGAAGATGAATTTTGTGATTGGATGGATTCTGAGGATTCCCAGACTTGAGAAAATTAGAGCAATAAATCAAGAGGCATTGCAAGTTGCATTCTTTGATTTGCAAAAGCAAGTGAATGAATTAGAAGCTAAGTTGCAGAAGAGAAGAACATGTCACAAGAAAAGAGATGTTGACAATTCTTTAGAAGAGGAAAAGAAATAAGATCCAATGGACTATAACACATGCGATAAAAAGAAGAGCAAGAGGATGAAGATGACAATTTTTGTGAACCTAAAGTTGAAGAAGATGAAAGAGAAGAGGAAGAGCATCAAGATGACAAGATTTATTAGCTAGAAGTAGATCAAGATGATTTGAAGACTGCAACAATGGAGGAAGAGTATAGTTCCTTAGTTAGAGATCAAGCAACTGAAGCAGTTACATGCATTGTTGACAACATAAAAGAAGAAGAAAAGATGATGGTGTGAAAGAGGTAAATTTCTACGCATCATGGGATGTTCAATTTGAAATGAGTTTGAAAGATATTCATGATGGTTTACATGAGGATCTTGTTAGTGATGTTTGGTATGCAAAGGAAGATTAGTATGGCAAAGTTGAGTTTATTACAGGTGTATTTAATTTAATAAGATTGGAGGAGGATGAGATTTATACTTGGAAAAAGTTCATTGCGGATGAGAATTTTCAGCAACACTTGTTCTAGCTAGGTGTTGGAAATAAATGAAGAAGGAAATATATCAGAAGCAAATAATTGTTCCAGAAAAAAAATGTTGTTGTCACCTACTTCATTGTGCGAATCCACATCCACAAAAATTTTCCTACCATGGGTATTTTATGTAGGAGCATATTGCATCACAAAAAAGGGGATGTGATCAAAATTATAAATTTTAAAAAAATATTTATATATATTGTGAAGGAGAGAGAAAGTGACAAAAATTAGAGGAAAAATAATAATTTAAAAAAAAAGGTAAAAATAGGGGAAAGGGGAATTTCTATTTTCAAGGTGCATAGGTGGTGCAAATAGAAAAATATGAAAAATAGTTGTCATTCCATTTATCGAGGTGTGTAGGTGGCATCTTAAAAGTTTGTGAAAAGTTCCTTTAATCATGCATTTAATATTTGTTGTGATTCACATAGGCAATATAATTTTCTAATTGGCCCACATGGTGGTACTTAGTTGTGTTTGGGTGGGAATTAAATATTTGTTGAAAGGTATTTGTGTTTACCTTTTATCCCACATTGGTTGTGTTTTTAATATCTTGGGTGGTAAATGCCTTTATAAGCAAGGCTTATGTGCATTTGTAATGAAGCTCTTCAAGTATAAGTTCTTCAAGTGTAAGCTCTTGTAGTGAAGCTCTTGATGAGCCTATAAATTATCATATCTATATCCATTTACTATAATATTTTATTTGATGATTTTAATATATTTCCAAGCCATTTGCATACATTAACTTGATTTGTGAAGCATTAAATATGATAAATGGTTTATTGATTAGCATTTGTATGTGTAGCTAGTTAATACTAAACTGTGATGATTTATTATGATAAATGGTTATTATTGAAATATAATTATCTTGAGGTGATTAAAATATTGTTTGTAGGTATTTCAATCATTCATGTAGTTGGGAAGAAGGAGAAGCAAGTTGACACTTATCAACATTCAATAGTTGCAAGAAATGAAGAAGAAGTCAAAATTTGGTTTTAGTAAAATGGGCATATCTTAATCAATTCTTAATGAAATTAAGAATGGCTTATGGATTTGGAAATCTGAAAATAAGTCACACAAACCCTTTTGATAATTTGAATAAGTTCAGAATAATTAATGAGAACCACAAATTAGAAGTTGACTGAGTAAAAGGTGACACATTTTTAGGCAGCAAAAAATCACTTTTAATTAAATGATCATAACTTATATGTTTCTTAATGGAATTCAGATTTGCAAAATGATCTGGAAAGTTAAAAAGGAGGAGAATAACTAGGTAAAAGGGTTTGATATAATTCAAAAGAAAAAGGGGAACCATGCACTTGAGTGTACTGCTGAAAATGTGGAACAAAAATCAGCACACTTAGTCATTAATTTTATAATAAATCTCTTCCTTGTTTAAAGGAATGATGAGACACTTGTTAGATGGTTGTTAGAGATTCAATAAGCTTATATATATTTGAAATTGTAATCAATAATTTGAGACAGATGTATATAGTTAGATGGAGATATATAGAAAGTTGTAGCTTGCAATATACAATTTCTGCAGCCATTACTGTGTAGTTTCTTGTAGTTTCCTGCAGCCATTATTGTGTACTTAGATTTATTTTGAGTACTATTATAGTTTATGTTTTCTAATTATAGAATAATTTAGAGAGTTTTGTAGTGCATATACTTTGCAAACTTATTTCAAGTATATGTCCTTAGGTTGACAATTTAAATGATTCTTCTATATAAGAAAGATAGCTACTCATTTTGGATGTCCAATCCATGAGTTGTGTTTTTAGAACCAAGTTATTGATCTAATTGAGAAGCCAACAATTCTCATGGTGTAATCTCTTGTAAGCAAGCTTGGAGGTGAAATTTCTCTTGGTGAGGCTCTTGGTGTGAAGAATCTTCTTGTGGAGGCTCTTATTTGGGAGATCTCTTATGTTGAAGTATTTGTAAACTTCTTTTGGAAGAAGTCATATATATGATATCATATTGTTGATGTAAGAATTTTCAAGTATAATAAAATAATTCTTTGTGAAAAATGTTGTCATCTCTTTGTTTCCATATTCTTGTGTTTTTGTTTGTGAGTTGGTAAGCGTGGTGTGGCCCTTTGTCACTTCTTCTTTCTACTCTTGACATATACACAAAAACCCACAATTCAATTTCCCTACATGATAAAAGTCAAAGAGAAAGTTGAGTAAAATTAATCAAAATACCTCAAATCCTTCACATGGAGTCTCTATCATTTTTTCAGAAGATGATTTATTTTATGGTTCAACCACAAGAATCTTTTTCCTATATCCTGACCTTACATTGTATTGTTACATTGTAAGTAGGCTGCCTTGTAAGGGTCACCATTTTAATGAACAACAAACTAAATGATTCCAAGACCCACAACCCAAGTTCTAGAAGATAAACTTTCCTTGATGGAATTGGCATTTGAATCTTTCTATAAAATCCATTGTGCATCCTCCCTCCACCACACTCCTTCTTTGCATAAAACCCATTATGCATTATCCCTCCAATCATTTATTTGATGAAATTAATCCATTTTTAGGTAGTTGCTTTATTAATTGGGCCTAATTAAGCCCATTAGGCTTCTAAACAATTGACTATACTTTTACATAGACATAACACAATCATGTTATGTCTAGTAAAGTCATACCAGACATAACATAGTCATACAAAGAACATGATTATGTCTTGTTAACAAAACAATGTGATCACATTTTGGCTTGGTAATAGGCATGTTTAACTACCCAAAGGCTTGGGTTGATGTTTTCCCCACATTTTTTGTTGGTTTAGACATTTTTTCAGCTTCTAAGGTCAATTCTCATCTTTGACTTCATCAAGTTTGCAAATGGTGAAGTGGGTATCTCTAAGATCATCACCTTAATCTCACACATTATATTACCTTTCTAACCATATAATTTTTTTAATTTTTGGACAAAATTAGCATTGTGAAGTTGATTTTTCTATATCAGTGTCTTCACAATCCTCTCAGATATATGTCTACCATTTTAAAAATAATTTTTGATCTACTTAACCAAATGGAAAATAAATTACATATCATTTTTCTACAGTTGATTCTATACACTTTTTTTTTTTAAATGTTGATTTTAGATTATGCCTAGCACACAAACAGGTACAAAAAATTTAGGATAGAGTCACTTCAAAAAATCATAGAAAAGAACTAGTCATCAAAAAATTATGAAAAAATACAAAATTTCTAGATCTCACTCTTTCATATCATCCTACCAAAGGGTTTTTCAAAATACTAAATCTAACTACATGTTTTTTTGAGCACACAGAAACAACTATGTCATGTTTTTCACCCAAAAATAAGAACAATTTTTTCATGCACGCAGGGCTTAACCCTCTTAATCTTATCCATTTAAAAAAAAACTTATTACTTTAGAAAATATATTCAGAGTACTACATTTTTATGTTTGACACATTTTCTCATTTTGAGTGCATGACCCTAAAATAGGTCTTCCAAGATCAATTTTACCTAATTTTAGAAAAAAGGTGTTCACTTATACCCCTTTTGCACACCATCTTGGTCCACTTACCCATATATATATATATATATATATATATATATATATATATATATAGAGAGAGAGAGAGAGAGAGAGAGAGAGAGAGAGAGAGAGAGAGAGAGAGAGAGAGAGAGAGATCTATATATACACATATATATTGTTAGGAATAAGGTGTCTCAACCTTGGATAATTCCTATTCTTATTATTTGTTTTGTACATATATTTTTTTGCAAATAATGTAATTAAGTGTGAGTATACATGTCGAGTTGGCATGTTGATGTGTCATTCCACTTGTATGTGTTGGCATCTTGAATTGTGTGTAAGTAGATCATTGCTAAAATGGTTATAACAGATTTTTATGACACGTAAGAGCTATCTCTAGAAGATTTGATGATGGATGAAGATGTGAAGACATGTGGCAATTGATCATTGAGTACTGTACACTCGAGTCTCTATCTAGAGTATGGGGTTTGGGGCATTAGTTCAAAAAAAATTTTGGGTTCCTACTTTTCTTGAGAATGGTAAAACCCTAATACAATTGTTCTTTGGAAGGTGCCCTAAAATGGAAAGCGCATGATATAAGCATTTTAGGGTTGCAAATTAGAGACAAAAAAAAGTGTATTGTTGTTTGCTACTAGATTGGTCTTCTATGTCCTAAAATAACTTGCATTGCAAGTGTGTTGTAACCTTTGTGTTGAAGATAATACATTGTGTAGGTTTTGGAGGGCTAGGGTTGTTTTACCGAAAGGTTTTTCCCCATTGGCATATCTTTGTGTTTATGTGTTTTCTTTCTCTATCTATTCTTTGTATTCATGGTTGACTATAATATTATTGTTTACATAATATCAAATCTATAATTGTAAGGATTTAATCAGAATTTTTATTATACTTTCCTTAAGGGATTAGTGTAGGAAGCTATTTCAGCACCTGAGTTTCCTTACAAGTGGTATTAGAGCTTGATCAAGTTTTAATCCTAGTTGTTGGGTAGGGTTTTTTAAGCTAAACTCAAGTTGTGTGAATTTTGTGTAGAGCATTCTAAATCTTATTTGTCAATTGAGATGACTAGCTCATCATATGGAAAAATGGAGGTGGAGAAATATAATGGCAGTAATTTTGAGTTTTGGAAACTCAAGATGGAAGACTTGCTTGAAGATCATGATATATGGGAGGAAACTTCACTTGATGTGAGAGCCACAAAAATATCTCAATTAGATTGGGATCTCAAGGATTGGAAAGCTAAGGGTCTCATTAGATTCTATCTAGCTAATTCAGTTCTCCTGAATGTTCTTGATGAGAAGACCGCAAATAGTTTGTGGACACGGCTTGGGTCTATGTATCAAGCCAAATCTATGGTGAACAAGTTGTTCCTAAGGAAGAAGTTGTATTCTCTAAGAATGAAGGAAGGAGGATCTATTATAGATCATCTAAATGCTTTTAATTTATTGATTGCATAGTTGACATTATCTAATGTCAAGATAGAGGAGGAGGATCGATGTATGACCCTATTATGTTCCTTGCTAGATTCATGGGACCATCTTGGGATGGCTCTTGGAAGTACTTTAGTCATTTTTAGAATTGATGATGTGGTATCCTCATTTTTATTTGAGGAGATGTAGAGAAAGTCTTCAAATTCAGCTAAGGAAGCTCTTGTTGTTCGCAGGAGATCCAACGATAGAGGGAAGCAAAATGACAAGAAGTCTAGAAAGGGTAGATCCAAATCCCATGGAAAATTAATGACTGTTGAAAATTCCAAGGAAAAATGATTGAACTATGATAAGACTAGGAACTTCTGTAAAGACTACAAAGAGCCAAAGAAGAAGAAGAAGGCCTCAAATTTAGGTTCAAAAAAATCTCAAGAAGATGGTGATGATTTCATTCCAACCTTGCCATCACATGCATCTGATGATGTGTGGTTGATAGACTCGGGTGTTTCTTTCCACATGACCTCTTAGCATAGTTGGTTCTCAAAGTATGAGATTTTTGGTGGTAGAAAGGTGGAATTTGGTGATGATTCTCACCTAAAGATAGTTGGACGAGGACAGGTCACTATCAGATTCCCTGATGGATGAGTAAAGGGGATCAACGGGGTAATGCACATCTCTGGTTTGGCATGAAACCTATTATCTATAAGTATGTTGAATGATGTAGGTTTGTAAGTTGTTTTTTCTAAAGATGGATACAAGATGATGAGAGGAGATATGGTGCTTGCTAAGGGTACTAGGAGAGGTACTCTGTTTCAGATTGATACATGCATTTCTCAGTGCAATAGTTTTTCTATTTCAAAGAAGAGAGTAGTTACCACTTCATCCCCACAATCTAAACAAGTAGTAAAGAAGACTATGGTTATTAGTTCCGATGGTAATGCAGCATGTGTACCTAAGGGTGCAAACACATTGGAAGGAAAGCTTCTTGTAGAAAAGACAATGTTGTGGCGTATGAGATTTGGCCACATTGGAAAGAAGGGTCTCAGAACCTTGAAAAACAAGAACCTCATTGAGGGGTTAAATGGTTGTAATCTTGAGTTTGACTTCTACAAAAATTATGTCTATGGTAAGTAAAATCGTGTTTAATTTTACACTAGTTCTCACAAATCTTATGATGTTTAGGATCTTTTTCATTCTGATGTATTTGGTCTTGTAAAAGTTCCTTCAATCTCCAAGTCTGTATTTTTTTTATCTTTCATAGATTATTATAGTAGAGGGATATGGATTTATTTCTTGAAAAGTAAGACACAAGTCTTTAGTTGGTTCAAGGAATTTAAAGCTCTTGTAGAGAATCAGACTAGTAAGAAGATTAAGTGTGTGAGAACTAACAATGGTGGTGAGTTCTGCTTAGTAGAGTTCAAACAGTTCTGTAAAGAATGAGGTATTGAGAGGCATAAGAAAACTCCTTCTACCCCACAAAAAAATGGAGTTGCAAAAAGAATGAATAGGAAATTGATGGAGAAGGCTAGGAATATGCTTAATGGAGCTAGTCTTGAACAAAGGTTTTGGGTTGAAGCTATGGCCACTACTTGCTATCTGGTTACCAAATCTCCTACATCAGTTGGTAAGACACCCATGGAGGTGTGGTCTGGTAAGAAGCCTTCTATTAGAAATCTTTGTGTTTTTGGTTGTGAAGCTTGTGCACATGTTTCAAAGGAGAAAAGATCTAAGTTGGAAAATAAAGTTGTCAAATGTATTTCCATCAGATATAGTGTTGGTGTGAAGGGATACAAGCTTTAGGACCCTATGACTAGTAAGGTGTTGTATAGTAGAAATTTTATTTTTCAAGAGCTAACATCTTCTCCTATTGTGCTACAACTAGATGAAAAAGAAAAGAAAGAAGATATTGTCCAGTTGCCTCCTACCCTTGAGAAGATTGAACAAAAAGACCATGTTGGTTCTAATGATGAGGAGAGCTCTAATAGCTCTGATAGTTTATAAGAAGATGAAGAACAACCTCAACCTCAGCCCTTGAGGAGATCCACAAGAGTAAGAAAGTAGCCAAAAAGGTTTGGTTATTCTATGTTAGATTCCAATTGTGCCTTTTCTTTGATTACTAACACTAATGAGCCTAGATCTATGAAAGAGGCTTTGGATATGGAAGATGCAGGTTCCTGGATTGAGGCCATGGACGATGAGATGGCTTCATTAAATAAACACAAAACTTGTGACCTTGTACCTTTTCCTAAAGGATGGAAACCTATTGGTAGAAAATGGGTGTTCAAGAAGAAATTATGTGCAGATGGCAGTGTTGAAAGGTACAAAGCTAGATTGGTTGCAAAGGGTTACTCATAGGTAGAGGGAATAGATTATGGTAAAATATCCTCTCCTGTTGCAAAGTTGACATTCATTAGATTTTTGTAATCTCTTCCTGCATCATATGATTTAGAGATAGAACAGATGGATGTGAAGATAGCTTTCCTTCATAGTGATTTGGAGGAAGAGATTTATATGTCATAGCCTGAGCACTACATTGTTAAAGGTAAAGAATCTTTGGTTTTCAAATTAAAGAAGTGTCTGTATGGTTGAAAAAATCTCCTAGGATGTGGTACCTTAAGTTTGATGCCTTTTTTTTTCAACTAGATTTGTAAGATCGAAATTAGATCATTATATTTATTTCAGAGTTAAAAATGATCACCTTATTATTGTTGCATTATATGTTGATGATATGTTGTTGTTTGGGAAGGGTAAGGGTAAGGGTATGATCTATGATTTTAAATCTTAGTTGTTAGCACAGTTTGAGATGAAAAATCTTGGGGTAGCAAGGTACATATTGGGTATGGAAATCAATAGAGATAGGTCTAATAGAAAACTTTGGTTGAGTCAAAGTAAGTATGTAAAGCCTTTGTTAGACAAGTTCAACATGGAAGATTGTAGACCATTGTGTGTTCCTATTTCTAGGGGAACAAAGTTATTTGTAGATGATTGTCCAAAATCTCCCAGTGAGGCGAAGGACATGAGTAGAGTACCTTATGTTAGTGCAATTGGTAGTCTTATGTATGCTATGGTCTATACTAGACCAAACATTGCCCAAGTAGTGGGAGTTCTAAGCTGGTGTATGGCTAATCCTAGATGGGTACATTGGCATGCAGTTAAGTGAGTATTCAGATATTTGAGGGGTACATCAGATTACTCCATTTTTTATCATGGTAATTCTTCTAGAGCTCCACATTCAGTTTGTATTCATGGGTTTGTGTATTCAGATTGGGCAGGTAATATTGATAGCAGGAGATCCACCAGTGCTTATGTGTTCACTATGTTTGGTGGTGCCATCAGTTGGATGAGTAAGTGACAACCTATGGTTACTTTGTCTACTATAGAAGCTGAGTACATGGCTACTACTCATGCTTGTAATGATGCCATTTGGCTTAGGAGATTGTGTTCTAATATTGATGTTGATGCAAGACAGATTACTATTTGGTGCGACAATCAAAGTGATATTTTCCTTGCAAAGAATCCAACTTTTCATGCCAAAACAAAGCACATTGATGTGTAGTTTCACTTTGTGAGAGATATGGTAGAAGATGGAAAGGTAAATTTGGAGAAGGTAGATACTATAAAGAATGTTGCAGATGCATTGGCAAAACTAGTGGGCACAAAGAAGTTTAGATGGTGTTCAAAGTCTATGGGCCTTTTGGCCTATAGCTATTAGTTCCTATTATGTTATTGTTGCTCTTACAAGGTGTTCGACAAGTGGGAGAATGTTAGGAATAAGGTGTCTCAACCTTGGATAATTCCTATTCTTATTATTTGTTTTGTAAATGTATTTTTTTCAAATAATGTAATTAAGTGTGAGTGTACATGTCTAGTTGGCATGTTTATGTGTCACTCCACTTGTATGTGTCAGCATCTTGAATTGTGTGTAAGGAGATCATGGCTAAAATGGTTATGATGAATTCCTATGATGCATAAGAGCTATCTCAAGAAGATTAGATTATGGGTGAAGATGTGAAGATGTGTGGTGTAGAACAAGATTTAGTGTGTAAAGAACATTAACAATAAGGAAAACATTCACAAACTAAAACTATATTCACATATAAGATTAGACAAAAGAAGGTGTAAGAGAGTGCAAACTAAGAGGAATATCACTCCAAAAGCCTCCTTGATTTTGTAGATTCATTGTTGGATGGAGATGTGTGCTCAATAATATTGCCCAAGCTTCAATGAAAAATATGGATCAAAGTGGATTTGTGGATGGATTTTTCCATTATGATGGTATTTTGATAGTCCTTAAGCTCTCAAAATAGCACCATAACACTAGCATGGAAGTAGATGATGTTTGTGAAGGGAGAGGTTTCTATTTATAGGCCAAGGGATAGAGGGATGGATGGTCAAGATGCAAGGATGACAATATGGTAAGGGAGGGCTAGGATGCACTCAAAGAGGAGCACATGGATTGTGCTTGTTTGAAGCTAATTAGGAGGTGACACATGTCACAGGGTGATTAGATGTGAGAGGGTAGGATATGGATTGGTCAAAGGAGTAATGAGGGAGATTGAGCCATAAATGGGGATGGTTGGGTCATAAATGGAGATGGTTAGGAGGAGGCTGAGATTGTTGGGTCAAATAGAGATGGTTGGATGGTTGGGAGGAGGATGAGATTGTTGACTTTGGCTTGGGTTAGCAAGTCTTAACCCTTGCTTAAGTTGTGCACATGATTAGAAGAGGGATTAGGATTAGCTTAGGATTTTGCTAACCTTGTTTAGGGAATGTGACAAGGTTAGTTGGGGGATTAGGATTAGGAAATCAAAGATAAGGATTAACATCTTCTAGAAGAGTCTAGGCTTTGGATGAGGATGAAAACTTTCTTAGAAGAGTCTAGAACTTCCTAGGATGAGGATAAATAAGGTTTTTAGGAAATAAATAAAGTTTTATTTATTTTAAGGGTTTGGGTTGAGGAGATATTTATTAAAATATTTTTAATAAACATGAGGATTAATATTTAATCTTAATTAAATATTTTGAGGTTGGATTAGGGTTAAGAAATGGTGGGATTAGCCTTTAATCGAAATTAAAGAAGGATTAGAAGATTCTGGAAGAGGTTAGTGGTCTTAAGGAAATTGGCCAAGTTTTGGGCAAAAAATAAATTAATCATTTATTTTGGGATTTTTGGTCAATTTATTAATTAAATAATTAATAAATAAGAAAATAATGTTTAAATAAGATTAAAACATTTTTGGGAGGGATTTCTTAATTAAATATTTTTAATTAAGATAAAGGGATTTAATGGCATAAAAATAAATTAATTAATTAAATAATTAAGTAATTAATAAATGATGATGTCATCAGGGAATTATTTTTAGAAAATTAAAATACTTTATTTTCTAAAGGATTTTTAGGTGTCTACATGTGGCAATTGATCATTAAGTACTATACACTTGAGTCTCCATCTAGCATGCGAGGTTCGCGGCATCAGCCCAAAAAAAAAATTGGGTTCCTACTTTTTTGGAGAATGGTAAAACCCTAATATGGTTGTTCTTTGGAAGTTCCCCTAAAATAGAAAGCACATGATATAAGTATTTTTAGGGTTGCAGATTGGAGAGAGTGAAAAGTGTATTGTTGGTTTCTACTAGGTTGGTCTTCCATGTCCTGAAAGAACTTGCATTGCAAGTGTGTTGTAACCATTGTGTTGAAGATAATACATTGTGCAAGTTTTAGAGGGGTGGGGTTGTTTTACCAAAAGGTTTTCCCCCACTGGCATATCTTTGTGTTTATGTGTTTTCTTTCTCTATCTATTTTTTGTATTCATGGTTGAATGCAATATTATTGTTTACATAATATCGAATATGTAATTGCAAGGATTTAATAAGAATTTGCACAATACTTTCCTTAAGAGATTTGTGTAGGAAGCTATTTCAGCACCTAATTTTTCTTACACACACACACACACACACACACACACACACATATATATAGACACACACACACACACATATGCATACATATGTGTGTGTGTGTGTGTGTGTGTGTGTGTGTGTGTGTGTGTGTGTGTGTGTGTGTACATATGTATATATATATATGTGTGTGTGTGTGTGTATATATAGACATAATTACTTGTTTAATTCAAATAGAAGGAGGGTTGAATCTTTAACACTATGTTCCACTCTAATTTGACTTTCTAACTTGAATTTCTAAAAAAAAATATCCATACTATATGTACATCCATACATACCTACATACATATTTACATATACATGTATATTTACATATATATATATATATATATATATATATATATATATATATATATATGTATGTATGTATGTATGTATGTATGTATGTATGTATGTATGTATGTATGTATGTATGTATGTATGTATGTATGTATGTATGTATGTATGTATGTATGTATGTATGTATGTATGTATGTACACACACCCATATGTGTGTGTATAGGGTAAGTGCACAAAGTTGTGGTACCAAAAGGGGTATAAGATGCCACTTTTTATTGAAATCAATAATTTCTAAACTTTGACTAGAATTTGAAGATAGTTAAAATAAAAATTTCTAGATATGACAAAAAAATTGCAGTCCTTTGAGTCTAATTTCTAAACTACTATTTTTTTTTTTAAATGGTGAAGTTTTAAGCCTTCAAGAAAGGGGGCCACATAAAGTGGAACAATTTTTTAAGTAAAAACATAACATAGTGTGAAGTGTGGTTCCCCTAAAATCTTAACCTTTTTTTGAAAATTTTTTAATTGCTCTAGTCAAACTTAGCTGACACCATGTAGTTTATCCCTTAATTTTTGGGTTTTTTTTTTATGTACACACACACACACACATTATGAATTTTGTAAGTTAACACATCCCAAAAATGTGAAATATCTATGTGCTTCCCCTAGAAATCATTGAGAACAAATAAAAATTCAAAGTGTGTAGAATGGAGTCTAGTTTCTAAAAAGTTGACTTGTTGCAAAATCAAATAAAGAAGCTTAAATCTAACCCCCAGATACTACACATTGGTTTTAGAGAGAAAATGGACATACACTGGAAAAAAATTATAATTGAAAGGCTTAAAATAGTCTAAATTAAAAATAAATTATATGTTTACAGAGCTAACATAGAGATCTATAATATCATGTAACATGATTTTATCCATATTTGAGCACGATCAAACCAGATGGAGAGCACATAAGAAAAAACATGTATTTTTGGTATGCTTGTTGGAAATCATGTTTGAGACCAGTATGAAATGACAAAACCTTTGGGTTGGATCTCCAATGTAAATCTAAGGCTTAGGTTTTGTGTATTTGAATGCATTATAAAGTGCATACACTCTATAGTGTGTACAAGATATATAAATAATAGGGTGTGCACACTATTGAGGATATTTTACATAGCCAAAAGAGAGGGAGGGAGGTAGAGAAGATGATAGGAAGAGAGAGGTAGAAAAAGAATAGTATAAAGGGACACAACGAGAGGATATGATGCAAAGGACAAAATTGAGTGTGTGTGTGTGTGTGTGTGTGTGTGTGTGTGTGTGTGTGTGTGTGTGTGTGTGTGTGTGTGTGTGGGAGAGAGAGAGAGAGAGAGAGATCATGTATCTATGATAGAGGAAATAGTAAGAGAGAGAGGAAAAGAGAACATGGTTAGGATAGAGAGAGGAAGAGGGTTTGGATAAGATGTAGAGAGATTTGGAGAGAGGGGATAGGATGTGGAGACAAAGAGATGGAAAGAGATAGTGGATAAGATGGAGAGAGAGAGGGGGGATAGAATGGAGATAGGAAGGGAGACACACACACACACACACACAAAGAGAGAGAGAGAGAGAGAGAGAGAGAGAGAGAGAGAGAGAGAGAGAGAGAGAGAGAGAGAGATTTTGGGTAGGATGTAGAGAGAGCTTGACTAGTAGACAAAGAGATAGAGCATAGGATCATAGATATAGGAAGACAAAGAGAGGCAATGATGGGATGGAAAATAATCTAGTAGACGATAGGAATATAGAGAGGGGATGGGAAATATCTAGTAGGGGAGAGAGGGAGAGGGAGAGGGATAGAGAGAGAGGATACTCCATGTAGATAGGAAGAGGGAGTGCATAGGATGGAGAGTAATCGAGTAGGGGATAGGAAGAGAGATAGAGGGGATAAGAAGCAAGCTTGAGGGGGTAGGATGGAGAAAAAATGAGAGATAATAATCTAGCATGGAGAGCTTCAAGGGATATAATGGAGAGAAAGAGATTAGGAGATAGGAGGAGAGAGAGGGGATATGATAGAGAGATATCATGAGAGAAAACTAGATAGGATAGAGAGAGAAGGGGGTAGGAAGAAAAAGGGGATATGATGGACAGAAAGAGAGTCAATGATAGGAAGAGGAAGAGAGGATAAGATGGAGATAGAGAGAGAGAGTGTGTGTGTAGGGGGTAAAGGAGAGAGGGGATATGATAGAGTGAGAGAGTGATTGGTGTGTCTATGAGTGTGTGTGAGAGAGAGGGGGGATAGGAAGAAGGAGAGGGGATATTATGGAGGGAGAGAGAGAGAGAGAGAGAGAGAGAGACTAGATAAGATGTAGAGAGAGATAGAGAGAGAGGATAGGATTAGGAGACAAAGAGATGGAAAGAGACAGTGGATAGGATGGAGAGAGAGGATTAAGAGTGAATGAGTGAGTGAGAGAGAGAGAGTAGGAGATAGGAGGAGAGAGAGGGGATAGGATAGAGTGAGAGAGTGATATATGTGTGTGAATGAGAGAGAGAGAGTAGGGAATAGGGAGAAGGAGAGGGGATAGTATGAAGAGTGTGTATATTTCTCTCTATTTGTGTGTGTGTGTGTGTGTGTGTGACACAGAGAGAGTATCCCAGATAAGGACATGGAGAGAGAGTAGGGGATAGGATGTGGAGAGAGAGAGTATGGTATAGGACATGGAGAGAGAGATGGGGAGAGAGGATAAGATGGAGAGAGTGCAAGAGATCATGATTGGTGAAGAAAGGGAGATATCAAGAGAGAGAGAGAGAGGATACTCCATGTTGATAGGAAGACAGAGTGCATAGGATGGAGAGCTCGAGGGAATAGGATGGAGTGAAAGAGAGTAGAAGATAGGAAGAGAGATAAAGGGGATAGGAAGCAAGCTCGAGGGGGTAGGATAGAGAAAAAGTGAGAGATAACAGTATAGCATGGAGAGCTCTAGGGGATATAATGGAGAGAAAGAGAGTAGGGGATAGGAGGAGAGAGAAGGGATATGATAGAGAGAGAATGAGAGAAAAGAAGATAGGATAGAGAGAGAAGGGGGTAGAAAGAAAGAGGGGATATGATGGAGAGAAAGAGATTCAAGGATAGGAAGAGGGATAGAGGATAAGATGGAAAGAGAGAGGGGGATAGTATGGAGAGAGAGAGAGAGAGAGAGAGAGAGAAAGAGAGAGAGAGAGAGGAGAGAGGGGATATGATAGAGTGAGACAGTGATTGGGGTGTGTGTGAGAGAGAGAGAGTGTGTGTGTGTGAGAGAGAGAGAGTATTCCAGATAGGACATGGACAGAGAGTAGGGGATAGGACATGGAGAGAGAGAGAGAGAGAGAGAGAGAGTATGGGAAAGGACATGGAGAGAGAGAGGAGAGAGGATAAGATGGAGAGAGTGTGAGAGAGCATGATTGGTTGAGAGAGAGAGAGAGTGAGAGAGAGAGAGGATAATATATGGAGAGAGTGAGATAGAGTGGTAGAGAGTGATTGATGAAGAGAGAGAGGGGGGGTGTGTGTGTAGGGGATAGGATGAAAAAAAGGGGTGGTAAGAGAGAGAGTGATTGATGAGAGATAAAGAGATTTATTGATAGAGAGAAGGAGAGAGTGATTGTTCGAGAAAGAGTAGGGGATAAGATGCATAGAAAGGGGTAGGAAGCTTTCTTAGGGATAGGATGGAGAGAAAAAGAGTATGGGATAGGAAGCTTTCTTAGGGGTAGGATGGAGAGAAAGAGATTATGGGATAGGAAGAAAGAGAGGCTTAGATAGGATAGAGAGAGAGTGAGAGAGAGATTAGGATAGGAAGAGAGAGTGGGATAGATAGGATGGAGAGAGAAAGTGTGAAAGAACAATATAGGAAGAGAGAGAAGGATAGATAGGATGGAGAGAGAAGGGGGTAGGAAGACCTATAGGGGATAGGGTGGAAAGGAATGGAAAAAAAGTTTATTTATATGGTGTGATCACACTATAGCATGACCACACTATGTAAATACAAAAAAAATTGCCCAAACAACAATGTGACTCTTGAGACAGGCTCACATTGTCCATTTTGTTGTCTATTCTATTATGGTTTTATGACAAAAACATAGGTTTCATGGTATTGGAAGTCACAAAAAACTATTCTTGGTGTTGGAAGTACCAAAATAAACCATTTTCTACACTATTTCAACTATTAATCAACATTGCAGCATATTTGAGGTGAGTGGAGTACTTTTTAAATACATATTGTGATTATAGAGACAAATTGTATTCTAATTATAGAGTATTTTTCAATGTATTCCTTGTGTGACCATTTTGTCAACTCTATTAGGTCTGGTTGGTCAGGTAAATTCTAGGGGACATCTCATTCCTCTCACTAAGCATTGGGAATGTTTTCATGCATGTCGTACCTAGGTGTCCCCAAGAGCACTAAGTCAAACCAAACAATGATTTTTTAAGGGTGATGTCTTGGACCTCGTGATGGTTACCAAAGTTCTATGAAGTGCACAAGTAAGGTTGAAGCACATGTAGCTCCATTTTTTGATGGTCCTCATGGTTTGGTTTTGGAAAATATGTTCTAGTTGACACAAAATCTTTCTTATTTTCATAGTGGAAAGTTCCTAAATGGAGCATCTTTTAATCCATTTATTGTGGGACCATTTTGTCAGCTTTTTTAGGTTTGGTTGTCTTGCTAAACGTTAGGGGACATCTCATTTCAGTCACTGAGCATTAGGAATGCTTTCAAGCATGTTGTAAATAGGTGTTCTCAAGATGTGCTAAGTCAAACCAAACATCAATTTTTGAAGGGTGATATCTTGGACCTCATGATGGTTACCAAAGTTTTGTGAAGTGTACAAGTAAGGTGTTCCCAAGGTGTAAGTATGTATTATTTGGTTCACAATGCTAATATCTTCACATAGCTTCTCTTCAACTGTCAAGCTTGTGAGCATTGCATCATGACTATTGGTTATGTGGGAATATACAAAGCGCATGAACTATTTGACAAAATGCCTTCAAAGAACGTGAATTGTATGGAAGAAGAGATGACATGTTGCAAAGTCTTTGACAAATTTCTCCAATGTAATTAAGGATTTGTGGATGATTCATCTGAATTATTTCGTAAAATGTGAGGAGGAATGAATTAGTCTTGATGATAAAGTTAAATGCTAAAGAGTATTTATTTAATCATCTTCAAATACAATTGAAATAAATTGAATTGATCTCCCTTACTCATACATGTGAAAAATATGGAATCATGCATAAAATTTGAATTTAAAACAAGAAAGGGACATCCACCATACATTCAAACCATTCATGTAGCACTAGACACAAATTTCAACAAATAATTCAGCCAATATAAAGGTATTGAACTTTGTAAACTATTGATCTCTAAATGAACAAACATTCACATAGGTCCAACACAATATGCATTATGAAATTTCTTTATTTTCCAAAACATTGCATCTTAAAATTCACAATTATAAAATCTTAGAATCCAATCAATCAATCCCATAATACAAGCATCAAATCCAATGTGATAACAAAAACTCAAAGTTGTTTTGATAAGGTCTAATAATGTCAATATCCAAAAATATCATACAATTTCATATAATGTCATAAATCAATAATATGAAAGATCATGACCGTATGTCTAATAATGTCATACATGAAATATACATCAAAAATGACATACATCAAAAAGTATACAAAACTTATGTCCAATAACACCATATAGGCATAAAATGTACATCCCTAGATATATATTCTTTCCTACTAGGGGAAGAAAAAAAATCCCTAGTTGTCTTTGTTCTCAGAGAAGAGGGAGATGTTGCAGATGATGGGGTCTTTCTAACATGCTCACTAGTGCATCGGTCTAGACTCTTCTATAACTCGTCCTATTAAAAACAAAAGTATATGTGAATCAAGAACTATTATGCATAAAAAATGAAATATACATACAAATTAAATAGAATATTTTCTTAATGCTAGCTGATAATCTTGATATGCATCCACCTCAGGGGAACATGGACAATTGGGAGTATTAAGACCCTACAAAAGTCATCAAACTTATCACTTGATTGTACTTATGAATATCATATCTAATTTCAATACTAACTAAATTATATTTGAAAACTCTTTCATACCTTAGTCAATGGATTGAAACTAGCAAAAAAATCAATGACTTCCTGATCAATACAGTGACAAAGATGTGGAGGAGTCTCTGATGTCATTAGCTGAAAATGATACAACATGAGAATCAGAAGCAATTATCAAGAATACATATTTTCTTATTCCACATTATCAATTAAAATATTTGGGTACCACTATGAATGTAGCACCACATCCATTGTGTAGTGTTGATCCTAAAGGTACAACATTTACCTATTGCACATGTATGTAAATCTATTAGACATCACAAATCACATTCATGTTTAAAATCATGTACTATAGATATACAAACTAAAATGCATTAGAATATGTATATAGCTCTCAGGAAAATGAACTCATCCAAAAGTCAAGTGACCCCAAATCAACATCATCATGACCACTCTGGCTTTGCATATGATCATGTAAAAAGCCAAATAAGTAAATTATTCATTCATTTATTAAATAAATATATTCAATTAAATCAAATCAACCTGCAAATGAATATATCTCTACATCAGTGTTAACATGTCCATGCTCACAGTCCAATGTGAAAATCAATGGTCCAACACAAAACTAATGCACATGGATAAAAGTTTTGAGTTAACCTTTCATATGTTTACATTATAAATAAATGTATTAATTTAAATAAATACAAAGAATACATACCCATGGATTCATTGACATGGTGTAAAATAAGGTTAAGGGATCAGTCCTTGTGCTAGCAACACTCTAGCCCTAATTTTCAAAAAATGTTGAGACATAGTAATTTATTATTCATTCTCGTGGTTATGAGATGTGATCAAAATAATTTAAAATATAATTATTTATATTTACCTATGTATCAATTCCAAATGTGGCATTGAGGAAGTCATCTATCATCATCCCCACATCTTCATTTCGTCTCCTACAAGTGCCAAATGTGCATAGAGATCCACATGACGTGGAAATGTGCCCACTGGTATGGTAGGACTCATCCACAACCAAATGAGAGGCACAATGAATGAGGCTTTAAGTCAGATCTAATAGTTCCTAGAGTGTCAGCCTCTATGTGTTCCTTCACAACAGAAGGAATACTAACATTCACCACCTGTGGCTTCCCAACAAGTGTCCTAACAACATTAGGGTCACGAAGTTCCCCTAGCCTATCAAATGATGATCCCCCATCTCTACCTTGATAAGGAAGAATATAAAAATACTTGGGGATCTCCCCAAGGACAAACTCACAATACAATTTTTTTAAGAAATACTTTGGAACCTCATGATTGTTACAAGGAGGGGTATCAAAAGGAGGGGTATCAAACACCATCTACCATCTATCCTAAAAGTTATTTTTCATACCTTCATGAATGCACCAATAGATGGGAAACTATTTAGTTGTAGTTCTCAATGTGTTTTTTTCTCCATGATTTTTTATTTGGTAATCTAATTTTTTTTTACATCTTCATGTGATAATTTAATAGCATAATATATTTTTTTTTCTTCTCTCTTATTATGTCATAGATTTAGTTGACCACTAATAGATGCTACTTGACCCACAATGGTCTCAAGGGATTGTGCCAATAATGTCCTACTAGGATTATTATGATGAAAATCCTTCACCGTCCTAATAATTGTTTCTAACTCTGTTTTTACTCTTTCAATTTCATTCAAAAAAATTCCTTGGGTTCTTGTAGGAGGTCTCTCAATTAGTGGAGGTCATGTAAGTGGTTATTCTTCATTTTGAGGGTTTTTGGGTTGATCTTGTGGAGGGTTTGGTGGATTAGGTGTTGATTGTTCACAGGTGGATTCTCTACATTACCTGACAATTAAACAAATACTATTTTTTAAAAATTCAACAAACAACAATCAATTTTTTTTTTCAACTATTAAAAAATACAAAATTTAACAAAAACAAGAGTTAAAATTCATACCTCTTTGAGTGGTTTGGGATTTCCAATGGCATGGAGCCATATCTCATGCAAATTGGGGTTCAAATGGGCAGAAATAGGGCATACATGCTTGTTGGAAGAGAAAAAAAATTCCAAATTTGTAGAGAGAAAACAAAGAGAAATAAGAAATGACTCTCGGGTTTTTTTAATATAAAAATTTAAAACAACATGATTGTGTGAATGAACTCATTACTTTAAATAGCGTGATCATACTACCAATTTCACGAGCCATAGGATCATGTCATTCAAACCATAGCTGATCACACTATACCATAGATTAGAAAATAAAAATAAAAAATGTGGCATCTTCTTGGTTTGCAACTTTGTACATTTACCATATACATACATACATACATACATACATATGTATGTATGTATGTATGTATGTATGTATGTATGTATATGTATGTATGTATGTATGTATGTATGTATGTATGTATATATGTATGTATGTATGTATGTATGTATGTATGTATGTATGTATGTATATGTATGTATGTATATATGTATGTATGTATGTATGTATGTATGTATGTATATGTGTTGATATGTGTATGTATATATGCATGTGTGTATATATGTACACACACATATATATATGCATGCATGTATATATATTTGTGTGTGTGTGTATATATACATATATATACCTACATACATAAATATGCAAATATACAAAGTCTATTAGTGTATTTTATGTTTATCTTTAAAAAAAATTTAATTTAGTTTTTTTAATAAAATTGACATAATAATTTATTGTGATATAAAATATTAACTTCAAATTTTAGTATATGATAACTACAATATAAATACTACACCAACAAACAAAATAAATCAACAAGTTGCATTGACTTTTAAAAAGATGTCAATCATTAATTTAATAATATTCATTTATACTAATAGAGATGAATATTGTCATTTTTGCTAATGGCTTTGGTTCTTGCTTGGTGGGAATTTCAAATGCTAAACTATTAATGGAGCAATTTCATTGGTTTTGCTAGTTGTTTCCCTAGAAACTAGTGGTTTTGTGGATCTTTTAATTGGTTTGTTTCCCATGTCTATGTTTGGTGCTAAAACATTGTCTTCCCAGTTGTTGCATATCATAGGTTTTGGCAATTATAGTTGTGCTAAATTTTTTGTAGGCATTGGTGATAAGACTACTTAAGCTAATATGTGTCCCTCTTTTGTATCTTTGATGGTTTATTAGAGGTTGCCCCTTGTGTGCCCTAAGTGGTTTGTTTGGGGAAATCCCTTTCCTTTGGTGTGCCTTTCCTTATTGTTGAGGCCAAGGGTTCCAATATTTCTCCTACTAAATCTCTTATAACTACTCACCATGATAATGAACCCTCTCTTTTAGGTACTATATCTATTCTTAGGGCCCCTTCTTCTACTCGTCTTTCTACCAGTGTTGGTGTTTATGGAGCTATCAATAGAAGGGTCCCCCCTCATAAAACTATTGAGCTACCAATGGAAGGATTTATGTTCTTCCTACTGATTTGTCACTACTGTCATTTCTAAGTGAAATCTTGTCTTATTGTGAGTGCCAATACATCACATGTGGTCGTCAGTGACTCTAAAGTGGTGGAAAATGTGAACTTATACTAGAACCAAAGGTTGTTTGGTAGATCGATTGACCTCTGGCCCTCTCTTTCAGACCTATGTAGTTGGATTTTTTCTCTTTCTAACCTCTTGTCTTATGAGACATATATTGAGATATTCCTTTTCTATAAGGGGTTTTTCATTACTCCTTTTTTCTCTAATAAAGTTCATGATTTAATCTTGAATATGTTGTGGGTTTGTAGAAACCATTTCCTTCTACTAAACCTTGGACAATATCATTGAGCCAGTCAATTTGCATTTAGTGTCAGTTCATCTTCCAAATATCCCACTCCATTTCTGAGAGATGTCTTTCTTTAAAGTTTTTTAGATCTCCCTCAATCATTTACTAAAGTCAGATGAAGCTACAACAACCCTGGTCCATTCTACTTTCATCATATTTTGGTTGATTTGAATGATTCTCTAACATTTCTTACAGATGTGATGCTCACTTTTGGGGATAGGCCATGGAATCAATTTTTGTACTATGAGGGCCTCCCATTATGTTGTCAATGCTACTTCTGAATTGGCATATGACCATTGGTTGTTCTCTTCCATATCATAAAGGAACTATTACTTGGTTTAAAGATTCATGCAATGATCATTTGATTTTTTGTTCAATTTATTCTCTTTCTAAATCCTCCTCTAAGGATTCATGGGTTTTTGATGAAAAAGAGACCCTTGTGAGAAATTTTACTAGTGCTTTGTCTTAGCATTTGGGAGCATTGAGTGGGGCGGGGGGGTGAGGTGAATCAGTGAAACAATATTGTTTAACTTCTTAAACAATAACATAATTCTACTTTTGTAACTAAACATGATTTTAAAATATAAAAAAACATAATAACACCATGATTTGTTATCAAGGAAAATTTAGTTAAGGGAGAAACCTTGGTTGGGACAAAACCCATAAATATATTAGTACTACATTAATAAGTACCCTATTAGAGGTACAGGTATAATATATGACGAATTCACATGCATTCAAGCTTACAACCTAGAGTCCACTGCTCAACTACAAAACCAAAATACATTAAGCTTACAACAACTTACAGTCCAAAACTAAACTGAATGACAATATTTGTTATTCCAATATTATTTCTGACAAAGTTTGACATCAATATTGCATCATCAAACACCATATTTCACAAGAAACATGTCCTCTAAATTACATCTAACCATCACTTTGTCATTATATTCAAAAAATCAATCTTACATACGATATCATAGACACAAAACCTTAACTCGATCAGCCCAAAATAAGAAAATAAAATGTGTATAACCTTTGTGCTAAATCTTAATAAAAAATCAAATCAATTCTTTCTTATCTCGAATACAATATCCTTGATGTTGTCTTTAGCATAATCAATCATTAAAATGAGACTCTATGTTATGGTTATAAGACATAAGTCTAATAGTTACATGTAACTATAATGAATAATGCAAAGGAATAAAGCACACCTAAATATAATAGAAGACACAAATATCTAACATTGTTCACCCAATCTTGAGCCACATCTACCAAACATAAGTCCATTCTTATTATCCAACAAAGATAAAATTATAGTCTAATACATTTTACTATGGCTTATTTATATCCCTTTAAGCAATTTACTAAATTTGATTAACATGTAAAACCTAAAAATACTTGATGAGTAAACCTACAAAAATGCTTGACTAGTTAACCCAAAAATTCTTGATGAGTTAACCTACAATACTTACCTAATCACTCACTGTAAACCAACAATCTCCCACTTGGGGATTGATCGGGATCCACACTAAACCACCACCTCCCACTTGGAAATCAATCTTGTAGAAACATTGCTACCCTTAAACCTCCTACTGGATTGTCACACCCTAGATTATGTTGTTCCTTTGATTATTCTAAGTCATGAATACCAACTAAAGCTAAATATAAATTCAATTTCTCCCTTGTCACTACCTTTGTAAACATATATGTTGGAGTTTCATTTGTATGTATCTTTTTCAACTTTACTTGTCCATCATACAAAACTGGCCAAATGAAGTGATACCTCAATTGTATGACTTTGGCTTTACAATTTAAGACATAGTTATTTGCAAGGTGAATGGCACTCTAGTTATCAATAATTAAGTAATTTTTGTTCCTAAAGTGTCCCAAATTTTCCATGAAAAATGAAAATCATGTCATCTCCTTAGTTGCCTATGCAGTCTTAGCATACTCTACCTTTGTAGTGGATAAATAATTCACCTTATATGATCAAGAAATCTAACTCATTATTGTCCTACCAATAGTAAATACATATAATGTATTAATTCTCCTAGTATCTAAATCTCATGCTAAATTTGAGTCAACATAGCCTTGTAAATAAGTATTAGATCCCCAAAAATGTAAACATTTTTTGTATGTACCTCTCAAGTATCATATAATCCATTTGACTTCATTCCAATGTCCAATTCCAGGATGATTCATATACATACTAATGACTCCAACATCATGTGCAATAGTTGACCTTGTGAAAGCATGGCATACATTGAGCTACCTACATCTAAAGAATAAGGTACCTTTGACATTTTATCTCCCTCCTCTAGTATCTTCAGACACATTTCCTTTGTCAATTACCAATGACTAGGAAAATGAGTGTTGAATTTGTACAACACCTTTTCACTATAATTATCTTGAGATAGAGCTAATTTTCTATTCATCCTATCTCTACAAATTTTCATACCAAGAATGTTTTTGCCCCCCAAATCCTTCATAGCAAAAGAATTTTCTAAGTATTGTTTTAACCCCTAAATGTGATCCATGTAGATCCTAATACAAGCATATTGTCAATATATATACATAAAATAATATATTTATCATCATGTGACCTCTTAAAATAAACACAGTGGTACAAATGATATTGAGTATAACTGTGCTCAATCATCAAGTGATCAATTTTAATATACCACTTTTGAGGTGCTTGCTACAAGCCATATAAAATTTTCTTCAATATACACACTAGATTTTCCTCACTTTGATCTCAAATCCATGTGGTTGTTCATATATATCTCTTCTTCCAAATCACCATGCAAAAAGTTGTTTTAAAATCAAGGGCTTCCAATGCAAATCTTCACTAGCCACAATACAAATGAAAGTCATTTTGACAACTGTAGAAAAAATTGCATAAAAATCTTCACCTTCCTCTTTCAGCCTATAAACCCATTTACTTTGTAAAACCCTTTTAACTGTAGACAACTTACATAATACCCAAGTCTAGTTTTTCAGCAAGGAGTCCATTTCTTCTATCATTGCAGACACCCAATTAACCTTTGTATCCACCTACATAGCTTCATTATATCCTTCTAGTTCACCATCATCTATAAATAAAATAGATTACAAAGAGGGAGAGCAACTTTCAAGAGGTCTACTTAGACTTGTTGACCATCTAAAATTCACTAGAATTTGTAGTATTCATTGTTGTTGTTGTTGTAGAACATAAGGGACCATTGGACCACCATCTTTTAGAGTATCATCTAGAAATGTATAATTATTTTCTTTTTTCTCACCTTGTTGCAAAAAAAATTGTGTACAATACTCTCTCATTGAATGTGACATCCCTAATTCTTACAATTTTATGATTTTTAAAACCCCAAAGTCTATAGCCAAATTCATCAATTCCATATCCAACATATTTAAATTTATTTGAACCAAATTTCAACTTGGTTCTATTTTTAGGTTCTACATGCATAAATGCTTCACAACTAAATTTTTTGAGAAAAGAATAACTCAACTTCTTAATTGACCATGCTTCCTCTAGAATACCACAATCCACAATCCAAAGGAGTAAATGGGTGTCTATTAATAAAAATAATTTAAAAAATTATATCCTCTTCCTACATGTTTAAGGGAATCTCAATCCCAGTATGCAACTACATGCACACTCCATTATTATCATATTCATGTGTTAAATCACTCCATTTTCTTGTGGAATCATTGGAATAGTCTTATGCCCATGAATGTTATCAGAGGAACAATAACCTTTAAAAAAATTGCATTAATCACAACAATTATCAAATATGAGACATTTAAGTCTTTTACCAATCTTATTCTCAAGCAAGCATTTCAGATGGGGTGGGGACTTGTCTCTTTTAGGGATTTTGGAGACCATCTAGGAAGAGCCCCTCTTAGAGTCTCTCTCACTATTTTTGAACTCCTCAAAATTGTCAACAAGATCTTTTATCATGTGTTTCCCTTTTTCCTTAGCAATACAAGTAGAGTAATAGGGGGTTTCACCAATTCCCACCTTTAAGTTGATGTTGTAGACCTTTTTTTTAGGGTTTAGAGCTCAAGGACAACATTCTTAGCTTTTTCCTTTTTAGAAATCTCAAGGGGTTTTTCAATATGAGAAACCTCATTGGACTTAACATTTTTAAAAGGTTTTTTGACACAACACTTACAACCAGACCCAAAGAGTGGAAGGAGGGCTTTCTCATGGGTAGAATTGGAAGTCAACTACTAGGGTTACTATATGAGAGTTAGCACAAAGATATTATGGGTGGGGTGGAGGTAGAGGGCCAAGTGAAATTTAAACATATACACATCAAGCATTTTTGAAGGATGACAAAATTCTTCCCCTCCACTTTCACTTCACCAATTCTAGAAATGTTACTTTCCATGGAGCACAATAAAATGAATGAGATAGCAATATAGTCCTTGTTTCTTAGATGATTGAGGAATAGAAAATAGTAAAAAAAAAGATACTATAATGAACTTCTAGAGTAAAATACTTCATGATGATGTCACACACCTTAGAGCATATATTGGGTTAGTCTCATGACTAAAGCCACGTTGCTTCTTGATGTGTTTCTCCTTAAGCACCTAGAAAAACTACTTCAAGCTAGTTTGTTCTGAGATATGGATCATATGTTTCCACTTTATTCCATCCATGGAAAGACTTTTATCTTTCCCAACAGTCTCCTTATTGATCTAAAGGAGATAACATTACTAGAAAATTTGCACTCTTTCTAGGTTAAGACAAATTGATGAGTAAAAACCTCGTCATGACTAGCCATATTCTTCATGAAAGGAAGAGTACCTCATCTTTGAAAATAAAAATTACCAAGGGGTTTTTCTTGTACTTATCATAAATTATATCATGTTAAATTCTATTCCTATCACCCCCCATGATCTGAGAAGAGAAGGGGAAAACCAAGGCAAGGAAAGCACACAGAAACCAACCCAACAAGGAGAAAAGACAAGGGAAAAATGAGGGTATTGGATGTAAGGCATTAAAAATCCATGTTATATAAACATGTCTAACAATAAATGTCCAAATTCCTTAACTTGAAGTGAGTGTACATAGACCAAAGATTACTTTAGCAGCAAATGTTTGCCATTTGGCGATCCCATCTCATGGGTCAATCATCATTTGGTGAATAGCGTATGCAACGTAGGTCAACCACGTCGCTAGATATTTATCATATTTGGGTCCAACGCTCATGGTAGTTGCCCATTAGTTATCACATGATTGATCAAAAATATCAGTCCAATCGCCAATGCAATATACATTTTGGATACATTTATTTTAAACATTTCACCATCCTTGCATGTTATTTCTTATTGGCCCACGTTCTTTCACCATTACTAAAACTAAATAATTTTCCCTTGGGTTGGGCATCACCTACAATTTTCCCAACGTGTGTCAACCACCAACCCTATTTAGCCAATTGTTTCTTATTGTGGGCTTTCATAGGAAGGTGTGTTTCATGCTGCATTTGATATTCCCACTTATTAATCTTACATAATTTGCGAACCTAGATTGGACTATAAGATATTATTATTCTACACAATTTTCTCTTTTCTGGTCTGGAGACTGGCATTTCTTATTGCTCTCAAAGTTTCAGAGTGCTGAGTGCATTGCCCTTTGATTCATGGACCCTTATTTTCGTAAAAGGCAAGTGATTTTTAATTTTTTTTATGTCGATAGTGGTACTACCATATTGGTAAGATGGTACTAGTTTTTTTTAAGTTTTACTATCCAGTGTCCACTGGTGACTAGACATCTCACATGCTAAGATAGCCTATAGGTTTGTGAATTATATTGGGCAGTATCATAGATTGTAGTAACGTAGCAATAGTACCCTTTTTTTGAGAATGAATCATACTAGTGTTATTATATGTAGTCTAAGTAGTCTGTTATCACTATTCATAGTCTTTGAGTCATCACTACTTGAGTCTTTTGTTCAATAACTAAATTGATTTATTTTTTGCAGCCTTTATTGGCTTGCAATGTCAAACAAGAGGGATAAAAAGGGTTTTAGTAGGATCCTTGAAAGCAAAGAGAGACCACCATTACCAAAATGCAGAGCCATAGTGGCATATTTTGGTGGCGAAAATGCTGGAAACCTACAAGATTCACAAGTTAGATCTCCAATGGTTATTGAAAAAGGAGATTCATCACAAGTTGGAGACTTAGATCATATTGAAGAAGTTCAAGTTGGTGAACTTGATATCTCAGTCGAGGATGAACTTGAACACAATTTGGAGGCATTTCCCTTGAGTAAGGAGTCATAAGCTGATATTATAGAGTTGGATTCAATCTCGAACCAAGAAGGTGAAAAACCAAAAGTGATTCCATACATCATGTTCATGCACAAAAGGGGAAAAGAAAATTGGAATCAAAGAAAGATTGATCTCACAGGGGTTTTTCCAAAAGGAATTTTCAGTTAGAATGGGTGGAAAAGTACTAGTTCATTGAACTAGTGGCCAATCCAATTGATATGAAGCCTCCTATAGAATGCAGATGTAAGATTCGCGCAGAGATAATAAAGAAGAAGAAGAGGTTGTAGCTTAAACTTGATACCATAGAAAAGAATGTCAGTAACGTTTACAAAAAGGAAACTATAGATGGAGTTGAAAAATCCATGCTAACTTGGAAAAAAAAGGACAACTGTCTGCATATCAAGAATGTCGAAATATACAAGTTACACCAGCAATTATAGGAGAAGCATTCTATAGTAAAAGGTTCCATTGAAGATTTCATTGGGAAAGCAATGAAAGTGAAAAAAATCAGAAAATTAGTTCAATTAAGTGTGGTCTTTTATATTTTGAGTAGAGGACATCCTATGATGGACTACCCTTCAATTACTACCTTATTGTGCTTTTTCAAAGTTTGAAACTATCCGAACAGTCATTAGTTAATAAACAGTGAGTGGGAATGGGCTAGATGTCTTGCACAAGTTGAAAAAGAATATATGAAGGAAAAAATAAAATACTCAAATTTCATTGCATTGTCTCTAGATAAAATTACAAAAATTAATAATACTTCCTGGGTGTGCATGCATGTTTATACTATAAATGATCTTTGTTGTCAACTCTTTCTACTATCTATTGCTAAATTGAATTGTAATGCGACAACTGAAAATTTATATGAATTATTAAAGACTACTCTAATTGAATGTGGAGGTTTGGATAACATGGAGGTTTCCAAAAAGTTGGTGTATGTTGGAGCGAATGGAACTTTGGTTATGCAAGGTCACAAAGGCGGTCTTTGCAAACAGATCAAGAATAATTTGGCACCCTATGCTACTCCATTCATTGCATGGACCATCGAATGAATCTAGCTTTTGGAATTGTCAACGATTTTGGTTGTGTAAGTAAAGTGGAATCTCTAATCAAAAAGAATTACCAATACTTTTTTCGAAGTCCAAAATGAGTTTGGGAATTTCAACACTTTTCTTAAGGACTTACTAATGGGAGGAAGCTTCTTAAAGACAATGATACCAGATGGATCTCTTGGAATGGACCAGCGCATCGAGTAATCTCTAAATATCTATCATTACTTGGACTAATCCACTATTTGTGAGACAGATTCCTTCAGCTATATTCAATTCTAACTAATGTTAAGATACTCTTAAATTTAGCAAATATTCTCCCCATGCTATAGGACATGAGAAATATTATAAAAAAGGTTCAATAAAGAGCTATGTACATTGCAAAATATAATAAGTTGCATAAAATGACATGTAATAGCCTAGATACTCTATATCAATTACTACTATTAGATGAATCAAAGTGTGCAAAGTGGATAGAAATCATAGATTTGAAAAATCTTGGGAACTTTTTACATATTGGTGCAAATGATAAGATTTATGCTAGGGCACGTCGAGTTGACATACCAATGCAGTACTATGCTCGCGTTAACCCTGACTCCAACCCCAATGAAGCAGGAAGTGAAATTGAATCAGAACCAGAGAAGACAATTTCACGTGTTACAAGTGAAGACTTCAAGAAGATCAAAGACTTTTTGCTTGACTCTATCAAGTGAGTTTATCTTTCATCAGAAATTAGATTCAGATTCCCTCCAGAGGAACTACTCAAAGAAATGTCAATTATTTTTCCACAATATTGGTCTCTAAACTATTTGACTGATTTTCGAAGAAGGATAACAACTTTGATTCAGCATTTTTGCAAACTTAAAGTAATAAATGGAGTAACTATAAATGGAATTTTAGATGAATCTCGATTGAGAGATCAATCATGTTCTTTTGCAAATATAATAAGGGAACAATATGATCTTATGGAGAACCCAAATGAAGAGGGAATGGTAAAAAAGCTTTGGAAAAACCTTGGTGAGAGAAATCATTTGAGAGAGTCAATACCATAATATTTTGAGCTTACCAATTTATGTTTGACAATGATATTGGGTTCAATGGAGGATGAGAGAGTTTTCAGTACTTTGGGCATCCTGAAGTCAAAGGTTAGAAACAAATTAGACATTAATTTGGATAATTGTTTGAGGCTCAATAATTTTAGGTATGAGGTAGATAGTTTCCCTTATGACAGGGCTCTTAGCATTTGGAGAAACCAATTTCAAAGAAGAGGGATTGCCAACATTTCAAACCCAAGTGGCAGTGGTAGTGGCAGTAGAAGTGGCAATAGTAGTGGTGGTGGTAGTGGTTCATGTCCTAATATTGGAAGCAATGAAGATGATGTTGACTTTCGCATGCATATTGGCACTGATAGTGACTCTGAAGAAAACTCAATGAACAATGAAATGTTATATGCAATAAATGAGGAGGATTTTGATGATAGTGATGTTGAGCCTATCCAAGTGGAGTGGCAACTATAGGAGCTTCTCAACTTCAAGCTCTAACTTTTGGGTGAGTCAAGTAGTAGGCTAGTAGCTTTGATCTAAGACTCTATCTACTAATTAATTATGTTTGTAGAAGTTAATTTATAGCCTTCATTCACTATCCTTTTATAGATGCTTAAATTTTTTTGAGATTTTCATTGATTGTATTTTTTAAACATGTTGATATTTTTATTGATTCTAGTTTTAATACAATAGTACATGTTGAATTTGAGATTTTCATTCATTCTAGTTTTTAGACATTTTTACTTTCAGATTTTCATTGATTCTAGTTTCTTTAAGAAATTGTAACATAATGCATTTAAAAAAATAAGCTCTATTTTAAAAAAATTGTATTATAATTTACAATTATAAATCAGCTTGTAACATAATACATTTAACAATTACAACCCTTTGCAAATGACTTAATGTCAAATTGAAATTACCCTAAATTCCCTTTTGCAACTACAAGGGAGCAACAATAGTTGTAGGTTGGTTTGTAATTATATATATAATCAGATTATTACTACATAATACATTATGTGTGTACAATCACATTTCCAATTTGCCACATTGCCAATTGTACAATTTTTTCAAGTAGGAGTAGGGAAATTTTTTCCATCTGCTCTATGTAGTAATAGTATGCCAGTGTCTGCTATCCAACTATCCTAATATGTTGGCTCTTGATTCTTGTAACAATTAACATTAAACAAAGTTGTGTAAATTAAATTCAAAATTTGAAATTAAAGAGCGACAAGTAACAAAAAAATTATAGTACTATCACTTTCTAAGTTGTTACTTCTTAGTGCTATCAGCTATGAGTGCCACTAACAACAACAATAATAGTTCGAGAAGATGATCTAGCTCCAATGAAGTTCTTTAGGGCACTCCATTTTGCATCATTTGGAACCTCCATTTCTTTGAGGTTGTAGCTAAATAGTTGTAACCTCGTCAACAATGAATACTTTACAGAGATATTTTTACATGAATTGAAGAATTTATCTATAATTTCATTCATTGGTGATAGTGGTTTGATGCAACTTGCAATTCTTTCTGGAGTGGTTTCCTCGGGCAAGTTTTCCAAATAAGAATTCATGTTGTTTTGCAACTTTTTCATGTAATCTTATTTTCCAATGAATCTGCCCTCTAAGTTAGCTAGATTTGGTAATCCAACATTTAACAAGTTTAGTATGTTGTGGTTCATCTTCATCAAGCCTTTGGAAGAAAATTTAAGAGCTTCATCTATTTCCATTACTTGTTTACAATTGTGATAGACAGCAAAGGTCATTACACAGGCATCCAAGTGGTTGTTTATTCCTCGATTTTCCAAATCCCTATCACTGGATCTCTGTACTTTATTCAAAATTTGTTTAGCAAGATTTTTTGAGGAATTGGTGAAGGTACTTCTTTTACACTCAACATCTTTTTTTACATTTTCAAAGACAAGTCTAAGATTTCTATTTAAATCAAGCCATTCAAACAAACTATTACAATTCTTCATTATTTTGTCCCAATTTTCTTGTTTGATAACCTTAACTATGTTTGATATAGTATCCTTCACATGATGGTCTTTGGAAGATGGCGTTCTATTTTGTGCAATTACATTCTCCATCTTTTTCTTCATTTTGGACATCTCTTTTTCACTCTTTTTCTAAATTTCCTCTAGTTGCCCTTGCCAATTAGTTTCTCTCTTCCTCTCATCCTCCAATTTCCTCTTCAAATCTTGGATTATATTTGTAGTAGTTACCTCTTTTTTCTTCTCATCCTCAAGTTCCCTTTTCAAATCATGGATTGTCTTTGCAGTGGACTCCTCCTTTTTCTTTTCATTGTCCAATTCCTTCTTCAAATCATGGAGTATTTGAGTAGACTCCTCTTTCTTCATGTACTCCAATTCCTTCTTCAAATCTAGGATTTTCTTTGTAGCTGACTCCTCTTTTGTCTTTGCATTCTCCAATTCCCTCCAATTCCCTCCTCATATGTCGGATTGTGTTACTGCTTGCAGTAGCACTATACTTCATTTTCTTTGCATTCTCCAATTCCTTCTTCAAATCAACGATTATTTATTGCAGTTGACTCATTTTTCTTTCATATTCTCCAATTGCTTGTTCAAATTGTGGATTTTGTTTGCACTAGATTCCTCTTTTTTCTTCTCATTCCCCAGTTCCTTCTACAAATTATAAATCATCCTTGCCTTAGACTCTTATTTTTTCTTTTCATTTTCCAATTCAATCTTCAAATTATTATTTTCTTTGATAGCATAGTCCAAGTTAGTTTTCAATTCATTATTGACATGTGCACTACTCTCTACAGACTTGAACAACTATGTAGTAGAGGCTTATTCATAGTGAATTCTTTTTTGGCACTCATTGAATTCTTTAGTCAAAATTTTTACTTGTTCATTCATCTTTTCTTGCTGGACAATTGCCTTTGTAGGAGAATAATTCTTTATCTTGTTTTTCAATTCTTTTAACCTATTATCTACTGCTTTCTCCTTTGCCTTCACATTATCAAGGTCTACCTGTAACTTTTCTATTTGCTTTGTAAGCCTTTTGTTTTCCCTCTCCACTTTTAGAAGTGTAGAGTAGACCATTTTGTTTCTCTCTTTTGTTATATTGATTTTGTCAATATTTTTCACTTTTGACAAATTCATTTGAAGACTGGTAACTTGTACATCATTACGATTTATTACATTTTCTAGTAGATTATTATCTCTACTCAAGGGCATAATAGCCATAAATTTCATAATTTCATTGTTTGGATCATATGTTGGAAATATTCTGTTAGTAGATCCCTGACATTCAGCAACTACATAACTTTTAAGTCTCCATAATTTGCCTATTTCTTTCTGTAAGAATTTGTCTTAGGGAAAAATTCACCCAAGATCAAGGAACTCAAACATAAGCACAATAGTAGACCAACAAGGTATGATCAAAATAATAATATCCACGATTGATCTATTGCTATTCAATTCAATGTGAAAGTACACTAGGAGTACCTATATATAAAGGCCTTTGGAATGCTTCTAGAATGCATAGGAATCAACAACATGATAAGTCATACAACCAGGCACATGTCCATTAGGTGTGGGTTATCCTCTATTAAGCACAAGAGTAAGTGCAATGATGAGAGGATAAGCCTACAAAGGTGTAGCATGCAAATTTATGTTGTAGACACCATGTGCTAAAATAAGGGTGCGAATAACTATGTTGTCTACATGACAACTCAATTAATTATGTAAACTTCAATGTTGTAGACACCATGTGCTGAATTAGAGTTGCTTACTTATGTGTTTTCAACATGACAACTCGTAAAAATATGCAAACTCCTAAGTGTCTCACTGAAGAAATAATAAAATAATGTAATATAGTAAAATAATGCATTAACCTAAGTAAACTCAAGTAAAGTGTAAATAGTAAATATGTATTTACATCAACAACCCCCTTAAGTGTAACTTAGGGGAATGCACTTAAGCTCACAAAATTAGGATGAAATGCATAATGAGTCCCAACTACTAGGCCATGTTAGGTACCCGTGTACATAATGCATTGCAATCTCTCATAAAGTAGAGAAAGAGGGTAAACCTAATGGGAAAAACTCTCCCCCAAAAAGAGAGATGAAAAGACAAGATGCATGGATGGATGGAGTAATCAAGACCCCCCCATTATGACATACATCAAGTATATACAAAAGAGAATTATGAGAAGAACGCAATCCCAAAAGAGAAAAAGGTCCCCCCCATAAGAGAGAAGAAGAAGAGAGACAAGGTAGTCCCCCCATAATGTAGAGTGTCGATCAGTGATAGTTGCTCCAATGTAGAAGCTGATCCATGACCGCTAAATAATGTTCCTCCCCTTTGGAAGAAACAATGGAAAAGGTACAAGTGATATGTTTTCCCTATGTGTAGAAAGAATCTCTTTGATGAAAAGTATCTCTGAAACCTGCTCAACTATGCCTATGTCAATACTAATGGTGGCTCCTTCCAATACTACTGAAAAGAAGTGCAGATCGAGCAAGGATGTATGCAAAACATGGCCCAATGAATAAAGTGTCTCCTCGAATGATAAAGAGACCTTCTACAACTGTTGTACATAACTATCCATAATTATATCAATCGGTAAAGACTGATCATGTAGAGAATGGACATGAGGGTCAGAATGAGCCCTCGCAACAACTGGAGAAGGATCATCTTCAGCAAAGAGAAGATACATATCATCAAAGAAGTCTCTCAAATCTACTATATGTGACTCCATGAAAAAACCTAAAATGTCTGCCAAGAAGTCATCCACTAATGTTGGAGCCAAAAGACAAGGTGTACCCTATTGTGCTAGATCAATCACTATGGCAATGGATGAAGTATTTTCCTCAACAAGAAGAAGATGAATATCATCAAGGATGTCTCCCACATCTTCAATGTGAGACTTCACAAACAAACCTACAATGTTGGGAAGGAAGTCATCCCATGAAGCTGAAGTAGGAAGACAATGTAAAACCTATTGCACTGAATCAGAAGCATCTATGGCTGAAATTGGATCAGTAGTCACAACAGGAGCATCAGGAGATGTAATCTCATATGGAGAGAATATAGCTACAACTGGAGGTAAAAGATCTTTTGGGAATGGAGGAATGTGTGGATCTCCATACAACTCCCAAAGATAGATCCAAACATCGTGTGGATCAATGGACTTTAGGTCATCAAGTGAATCCATAACCTCCATATCCATAAATAGATAGAGAGGATGAAAAATGATGGAAACGGTGTCTACATTATAGGTAAGTCCTCTCGCATATGGAAGTGCATTGTGTTGACTAAGATATGTGAGAACCAATTGACTCCATTGCTGATAGTTTTCTAGTGTCAAGGTAATTAAATCTTCCTCTTCCACAATGAACTAATCAATGTACCCCCTAAAATGCAAAAAAATAATCAAAGAAACCCCCTCTAATGTATGATTTAGGCACTTTATAGGTAGTACATGTACAATAGCCAATTTAGGGGCTATTTTTGAAAGTAGTATTTCTATCCACAGAACCTATAATTTGATTGTAAATCTAAAAAGTAGACAAAAAATATTCACTTTCAAAAAAAATGGAACCTAATTTGGAGTTCAGATGAGCTCGTACTAAGTGTTTGAATTGGCAAAATTTGGGATTTGTGAGTTGCAAAAAAAATTTAGGAATAAAGATATCAAACCACCTGCACCAATGTGTAGATCACAAAATTCTACCAAAATAAATAAATAAATTATTCGCAAAAAGGAGTCTGTATGAGGGAGATATCATTGTTTGAAAATCATTGTTGTAATTATTTTTCCTAAATCACCACCATCGTGCCTCCAAAAATCAAATGGCTCTAGATTTTTCCTTAAATGTTCGATTTGGATGAAACAAAGTCCAATTTGGGGATTTTTTGACCTTCTAAATGTGATGCAAATATCTGATTTACACCAACAAGCTTCAATCTTCACTTGCAAAAATCTTTCCTACTAGCTTTCTGGCCAAAAAATTCCCAGGAAAATAATGCAGATCCAATTTCTTTTGTAGAGATGTAGATGAAAAAAATGTAGATCTAAAAATTAAATGTACAGATCTGAAATGATCATACCAATTTCTGCAAATCGGGCCTTTTGGTGCCGATTTGCAAAAAAAAAATTGCCTCAATTTTGATTATTTTCAGATAGGCAAATTTATAGTCAAATTTCACCGAATCAACATTTCAGATGCAATGGCAAGGTTTGTTCAAGCTCTAGACTCTCCTAATGACTATGATACTCTAGATTTGGGTCAAGGTGCTAAAGAAAGAATGGTCTCAAATGGATATGTCAAGAGAAATTCCCCAAGCTCTGATACCATGTAAGAATTTGTCTTAGGGCGAAATTCACCCAAGATCAAAGAACTCAAGCACAAGCACAATAGTAGACCAACAAGGTATGATCAAAATAATAATATCCACAATTGATTTATTACTATTCAATTCAATGTGAAAGTATACTAGGAGTGTCTATATATAAAGGCCTTTAGAATGCTTCTAGAATGCATAGGAATCAACAACATGATAAGTCATACAACCAGGCACATGTCCATCAGGTGTGGGTTGTCCTCCATTAAGCACAAGAGTAAGTGTGATGATGAGAGGATAAGCCTACAAAGGTGTAGCATGCAAATTTATGTTGCAGACACCATGTGTTAAAATAGGAGTGCAAATAACTGTGTTCTCTACATGACAACTTAGTTAATTATGCAAACTCCAGTGTTGTAGATACCATGTGCTAAATTAGAATTGCTTAATTATGTGTTGTCAACATGACAACTCATAAAAGTATGCAAACTCCTAATTGTCTCAGTGAAGAAATAATATAATAAAATAATGCATTAACCTAAGTAAACTTTAGTAAAGTGTAAATAGTAAATACATATTTACATCAACACTTTCGCTTGTCTATTCAAACTTTGATGCAAACTCATTCAAACTAAAATCTAGGTTTGCTGACACAATTGAGTATTTGAAAGGTGAATTATTAGTTGTATTGTTGTATGCTCCTCCAACTCTAGTTAAACTTACTCCACCTACAATTGTATTTTGAGGATTGCCAACATATTGAAGATGGCCCATTCAAAATCTTGGCATTTTAGGACTATTTTTAGGGTTTTGTATAGAAACTACTGGTGCATACATTGGTGAAGTAATTTTTGATATTTCTTGTGGTGAAATTGTCATAACTTTTTTTTTTTTTTACACAAGGTTCATACATGCTAGTGCTAGTGCCAGTGCCAATGCCAGTGGGATCAACTACAACTAGATTTGAAGATGTGATAAATAATGTGTTGGGATGACCTTCAGAAGTAGAAGTATAATTTTTTTTTCCCTTTCTAGATGAATTATCTTCAATCTCATTGAAGATTCCAATGATTGGTTTACTTCCTCTTTTGGATGGGTCTGGTATTGGAACTGGATTCCAAATTCCTTCACCACTTGTACCAGTGGGCCCTATACCTACATAACCCATTTTTTTGTATAATAGTAGCCCCTTTATCATACATTTGTTTAGTAGAATCACTCATTTTAAGATTAAAAATATGTTTGCCACCAGTTGACCTAGAATCTTGAATACCTTGAATGTTGGCATAAGACTCAAGGTCCTTCTGTCTTTCAATATCACTCTCACCAGAACTGCCAAAATCATATAGTATAGTTGGATGCTCTTTATTCCAATAATCACTAAAAATTCCATCCTCCTCAATTTCCTCAAAACATGTTGATGTCATTGGTTCACCCAAATTTTATCTTATTTTCCAAAAATCAGTCATCTTGGTTTGACACCACAATTCAGCTGCGTATGCCTCTTTAATTACTTTCGGAATAGACCTCTTAGAAGGTTGAGATGTTTTCTTGTATAAATTTAAGTATGTAAGAGGCTCTAATTTGTGTGACTCTAATATGTGCAATGTCATAATTTGGGATGACAATTCTTGCATTGAAATATTATTCTCTGTTGCATGTTTCTCCATCTCTTTCTTAACCTCATCCCACAAATCCTTATTTTTTAACTTTTCTATCAATGGCATCTCCTGATGTTGATATTTTCTCATAGAGTTCCCATTGGCAACAATTCTTTTTTTTATTATGTTCAGTGGATCATAATTCTAGTGACTAACAAAATTAAAGCTAAAAAAAGTTACCAATTCATTTGCCACTTTGAAAGCCTTTCTCTCAAATGTGAGGCCTCCAATTGCGAAAGGCAAGGAAAGAAATATTGTTTTCTTTTGTTATCTAGTGAAAATTTCATTTGCACTCTCCATATGCCATACATATTCTAGTGCAAAAACCCTTTCTATAACATGCATTGGAAGTTTGCATGGTTCAACCGCTAAACCGTAAAACCTTAAGATAGTGTACTCTTCCATGAAGAACTAGTCAACCAATTGAATCTAACTTTCCAGTTGAATGCAGTCTTTACAAGATGAAGGAAATCTAGGCATCATAGTGCCTTTGATTTTTTGGTAAATAGGTGCCAAAAAGAAGTCTACAAAATGGTTGTAGTTTTTATTGTTAGCAGTCATCCTCATCTTATGTGTCCACTCATATATTGGACTTGAAGTCTCTGATTTCTTCTAGGTTTTCTCATCAAATTGATTTCTTCTTTGTCTCAAATATTGGGCAATGCTTTGCTAAAAGAAGGTAGCACAAGTAACTTGTGAATCTAAATGTCTTCATCTTGCCTCTAGTTGTATTTTGTTTAATCATTAGTAATTGTTCTTGCATAGATTCAACAATGTACCGAACAAAATTATATCTTACATCTACCTTCTTAACTGATTGACCTTGACAATGGATATTATAAATCATTTCAAGAACATTGGCCCCCACTTCCTTGTTACTGCCTAATCCTAGACAAAATGATAACAAAGAAATAGTATTCTAAACCCATGGAACAAAAATATCATATTGATAAGGATGCTCATGGTCTATGTCCAGTGTAAACTAGTAGAGGATACTAAGTTTATTAAACCCTTAATATATGAATCTTGAAAAACTCTTTCCAGTTTGTCATAAGCCTATACTAGTTTATCCAAGTCAATCTGCTCATTAAAGCTTTTTGGTTTAAACCCTAGCCCTAGGTCTAATAGAGTGAAAAATTCACTCTCAATTATGGATAAAATTTCCTCCTGAGTGTTTTGGTTTACAATTTCCTTTCTTTTTCATCATAATTTTGAGCACAAAGCATTACAATTTTAGGGCAAGGGAATACATCAGGTATAGCAAGGTTTGCTAATCTAGTGACCAAAGTAGCAAGTTTATTTGTATGTGCACGAATACTAGTGTTATATTTGTAATAATTTCTCCCCTTCTGTGGATCTTTCCACTTATTAAACAATGAATATCTAATTCTCATGATTCCAAAATCTCCATGGATAACAGGATCAAAAATATCATGACATTCATCAGTGAAACTTGGGGTCTGTAGCACTTTCCTGAGTTCTTTAATATCTTTCTTTTGATTTTCCTTTATGCTTGCACTCATAGGGGAGGTTTTCGACTTTGTTTTTCCAATGCCTACTATTGGTTATTACACAAAATTCTTCTTCAAGCCCTATTTTAAAAAATTGTAAAGTGTAAACCTAAGAGAATTAAAATCAAGATTTCTATTGCTGCAAATTACAATGAAATTTAAAAAAAAAAAAAATATCGGAATCGAGATTCGATAATTGGTGTGGTCCTCTAATACTCAAGTTTCATACTTTTAGAATTCAGTCTTCAAAACACAAAATGGAATTTTGTCCATCTTTGAAAAGTTAAAATTTGAAAACCCTATCGTATCAGACTCTCGACTTGCATAACTTTCAACTTCATACGCTACAAACATAGAAGGTTAATAGTTATAAGTTAAAATGAAAGTATTAAGTAATTAATGGTTTTAGGTACTTTACTAATAGTATGTACAATGTACATATAAACAACATAAAGATAATAATGTAGTTCTATACATAACTATAATAATAAAAAGTAAAAATTTATTACATTAATATACATTTGAATTTTGAAATTTGTTCAATGTTCATTTTAAATAAATTAATTAATAAAAATTGAACTTAATTATCAATATGAATTTTAGGTAAATTTTGGGTCCATCGTCGCTGTTGTCAAGAAACATCTAGAATCATGACATGTGTCCTTGATACATGTCACGATTCTAGATGTTTCTCTGTAAATGACATAAAGACAATAATGTAGTTTTGTACATAAGCATAATAATAATAAGTAAAAATTTATTACATTAATATATATTTGAATTTTAAAATTCATTCAATGTTCATTTTAAATAAATAAATTGATAAAAATTGGACTTAATTATCGATATGAATTTTGGGTGCGCCATCGCTATTGTCAAGAAACATCCAAAATCGTGACACATGTCCACCATTGTTGTTGTCAAGAAACATCTGGAATTGTGACATGTGTCATGATTCTAGATGTTTGTTGACAAAAGCGATGGCGGACCCAAAATTTACCTAAAATTCATCCTGAGCCATTGTCGTAACTAAACAATCATAGCATCGCCGAGTCGGGATTAAGTAATAATTTTTTTAAAGACTAAACATAATTATTAATAATAGTAATTGAGTCCTGACACTTAGTTAAGCTTTGTAATGATTGGACACATGTCACGATTCTAGATGAATCTAGGCACATGGGAAAACATTTTCCAAATTGTTTCAAAATTCATCTCGGGCTGTCGATCTTTCCTTTAGTCAATGGTCAAGATTTCAATTAGAATCTTCGAGTACATGTGTCCTGATTTCAAATTAATTTGATTATTTATATAAAATATTATATATATATATATAATTAGAATAGTTATAATACAATATAAATAAAAGATTTTCTTTTCTATTATAGAAATGATTTTATTTACTATCATAAACTTTTTATTGTAAAGATGATATGAAAAATCAATGGAAATATATTAAATTTTATAAAATAAAATTGGTGCAAGATATGAAACAAGTGCCACATAGTGGCTTAATACTTGCCTTTAGTTTTTATATAAATCTAATTTATATTTAATAAATTTATTATAATATATATAATATTTTAATTAATAAAAATGTTATATAATTATATTTTCTATAATGATGTTAATTTAAATTTAAATTTTATTCATAAAAATAATCATTGATATATATGTTCTATTACATATATCATATGGTTATACTTATACTATATTATATTATATTATAATTAATTATATTATATATTCTATTATATAATAAATAATTATAATATAAAAATAATAATATTTTTATAATAACAAATCTTAAATAATTATATAATATAAGTAATATTATATTATAATTTATTAAAAAATACATTATTAAAATATAAAATATAAACCAATGCACTTACATTAAAAAAATAAAAATATTAACGTTAATGAATCACATTGAAAATGAAATATTTAGCTCTTATATCTGACCAATCTAAGAGCTAATTTGCTAAATGAAATTAATGAATTCATCCAATCATAACTTAGAAAATTATTTTATAAAAAAATTAAAGTTAAAATTTTTGCATCTATGCTATGTAATATATTAGTTTGAAGCCTTCAATCAGAAAGGTCTTCAAGTCCCTCCTCAAGGAATCTATTGGAGAAGATGATGTCATTGAACTCGTCCAGCCATGTGAAGTCAGTCTCGCTGACGTCATCCAACAACAACCACTTCTATAAAAAAATTCCTTCCAAGCCGTTCCCACTTCCAATGGCGAGTGAATTGTTGTTTGTTCATGCCGAGTAGGAAAGGATGTTTTTGTATAATGCACCCTATGCCTTGCCCCTAGCACTTATCTGCTACGTCTACAAAAGGGATACCAATGCCTGGCCCTAGTACTTACTCGGCCAATATAAGAATTTTGACATCATCTTCTAAAAATGTTTCCTTAAAAATGTCACATAGAAGCATCAGAATGTCTATTTGACTGCCTCCAAGGTCGAGAAGAGACACAAGGAAGCAGTAGGTAATATCTGTGGACACATGATACCTTTTATCGTTTCTTAAGAATTCATGGCCAAGGACCATGAATATAGCATGGTGAATAAAAAGACTTTGGGAATCTAGCTTGCAAACCATGGCAAGGACATCATCAGGAATCCTACCCAAAAAGGGCTTTTGCGGAGCCATTGTAGTGCATTTTAGGTGAATTGGCATATCCATGACTAAGATTCAAGAAACTCTACAAACCAAATTCAAATTGAAGAATTTGAGAAATGATGATGAAAGAGGAATTGAAGAGGCTATTTAATGGTAGTTGCATTAAATTCTTTAGTGTTTGCAATCTTTCATATATTTTTTTTCATATTCCCATTAATTTTCAAGTGTGCAAAATGTCAAAATGTATTGGCATTAATGTCAGATAGTCGAAAGTGTTTGACATTGAGTAAATTCCAGTCAGAGATTACTATGCAAAACTTTCCACGTCTCTCCATTCCAGAGAAGTTCATGTGACTCCAGGTCTTTTCAAGCGAGTGGCCCTGAAATGCATCTTCTGTCATTGATCTCTAATTAATCAATTATCAATAAAACTATTGTATTTACTACTAACAATACGAAAGTGATGGTAGTCGACTTGGTAATAGTGACACTAACATAATGACGTTATGACATTATTAATAATAGACCTAAAATAGTACACAAGTTGAAACTTGAAGTGACTACTCAGTAGTCAGTACAGTCACTAGTCAATACATGTGCAAATTTGCTTTTGGATTAAACATTTTTTTAGTTTACCACTAAAATATTAGCCAAGACCATTATTATTCATTTTCTTACAAAATAAGTAATTCACCTCTGACATTATTAATTCATTTTTGGCAAGGAAAAAAATAGCCATCATTTATTTATATGTTAGCGAGAAACAACTTTAATTTGCCACATTTTAAATGATTTTTGCTAGGGCAAGAAAAAAATACCAACATATAATATTTTATTTCCTTATATGGAACAAAAAAATCGCCCTCGACATTAAAATTTTTCTGACCACAAAATATTGGATTTGCTAGCATTTTAGGCTTTTTTTTGGGAGGGGTTTCTTAAAGTTATCATTGACATAGACCCATGCCATAAGTCACAATAATTGACAAACTAATCAGAATGAGCCTTGTGAAATCCAAAGAAACCTAACCCATAACACATAGTACCAAAATCCACATTTATAAGATAGATGCATAATAAAATTTGATTAAACCACTATTGGAGTATGTAAACACTTCCATAATTTGACACCTCTTGCTCTCTCTTCCTGATGATGGATCACGTAGTGTGATTCGAAACGTTGATGAAAAATCTCTACACAATCTATTCCAAAAACTCAGCATTATATATTATGTCAAGTAATCATTGTAAGGATATTTCCCAAGAAGTAATCTAGTTGGTGATACTTTAAAATTAAGAATTTGAAATTTGAAAGAATGATGACTTTGGGAAGATCTTTGGTGGGCCCAGTAGCACCCAAGTTGAGGCAAAAAAGTACAAGTGTGCTTATACATTATTGTGAACACTAGGAGTGTTACACTCTTCTAGTTTGATTATGCATTGAGTGGACTCGAGAAGAAAATTAGCAATGCTCTAGCATTATAAGCCCTCTGGTCATAGACTAAAAATGACCATGGAAGAAACTATTGAGTTCCCTTATTTGTAAGTATTCCTAACTTAGGTTTCCCCAAATCTAGATATAAGTCCTTTGATGTCTCTCAAAATTCTATCAACCTTCCAACTTTCCTAGGACTTACCTTGAACAACATCAACTATGATTTTTGAGTCGTTCTCAATCACAATATATGCCTCATTCCAATGGAGAGGATGATATTTGGACCCTAGAGAAGGGTCATGCCTTTAGCTTGATTGACAATGTGACCATGGAGTAAGCTAGAAAAAGAAGCTTTAACATGTCCTTTGTAGTCCCTGATAATTCCTCTCCCAATATTAGGCCCATTTTTTGTCATTCCGTAAAATTTGAGCTTAACCTGGTTAGGTTTGGGAGAGAGCCAAATGATGGCCCTTCTAGACAACAACCTTGTATAATCATAATGACCAAACCCCTTTAAGAGGTTCCAATCCCTAGCAATCTGAATCTTAGTGACAACCAAGAGAAGGCTAGGGCTCTTCCAACTGGAGATCAAGATGTTCTCATAGAGGAGTTTGAGACCAAGGTGAAGCACCACATCAAAGGCTAATTCAGAATCCCTAATATTTTTGGTGTTGCATTCCTTTGAGGTGCACCAAAAAATATAGGGAGATATTTATCGCCAAAGAAGTTGAAGGAGGGTGTGCCAAGAAGGGGAGTGTCAATACATGGTGAATTGCATAATTTCAAAATTAATAACCCACTATGGATATAATTTAGCAAAAACTTGTTGCCCAACATTAGAAGAAAACTCACAATGTAGAAACAGGTAATTAATAATTTTCTCCTCTTTTTATAGAGGATACATCTATTGGTTAAGCTAAAGCCTTTGTTACAAAGGTTTTCCATGGTCATGATTTTAAAATGCAAAAATAACCTGCCACATAAATGACCTTAGGTAAGAGGTCTCATGTGGTGTTCCAGCAATTTTGGTCTTGGGAAGTGAAGGAAAAGAGGGATGAGACTACATGTTAGTAAATCTTGTTCCCAATTTATTAGCATACCCAGAACATTTACACAACCACCCTTAAACATTGCATATTAAGGAAGAAATTAATCTTGAAAAAATAAGTCAACTTTGATTATTTAACACTTTTAGCATAGAAATCAAGTCTTAGTGTGTGATGTTTAAGCCATACGCATTTACACATAAAATGAGTAGATCTACTGATATTAGTTATGGGTGGCATCAATTTGAACTAGAAGAATTTAATCAATTCATAGAGGTTGAAAGTTTAAATATGAGTGTAGTAGTAGGCATAATCATCTATCACTTGATTATGCCCACTGAGCTTTCTTTAGATTCAAAAGGTTGCATTCAGATGGAGTCTTAGTATTCTAAAGCCTTTCTCTTGGTCACTTGTGGTTTATCAATTTTTTTATGGCATTGATTGGTTCTCCATTCAATTGGTCTGAATATATACATCCCTGATAGGTGTGCTCTCAAATTCATTTTTACCTATGAGAAAATGCTTCCTAAGGTTGCTACTAGCAATTTAACATCATGATTAATTACTACCAAAGAAGCCACAGATGCGTCTACTAACCTTCCTTCCTGCAAGTCCCTTCTGATACACTATGTCTTTCTTGTCTTTCATAGTGTTAGTAAATAGATGTGTCACTATAAAATAATTACTTTTGAAACTGACCCAACATCTCCTCTCTATATGAATTTCTTATGTCATCCACATTATCATCGCCTTTGTGCACAAGATGGATTTCAGTGTTGTGATCCATAGTTTGTAACCTTCTTGGTGGAAAGCTTATTATTATCTTAGGATGATTGATTTTTTATATGTTTCCCTCATCATTTATAATATCACCATGATTCTCATCTCTTAGTAATCCATTAATAGATGAAATAGATAACTTCATACCTTGAATTTCATTAACCTTTGTTTCTTCTTCAACAACCAATGATAAATGCATAGGAACATCTTCTCCACACATGAAATTGTCATCTGAAGCATCGAGACACTAGATAGGAATAAAAGAAGCATGGAATTTGTCTTGATCTTCATTTCCCTCATCTTCAATCATATGTTGTGAAATTTCTTGAGAAGCATCTGATATTTCTTTTCCAATCTCATTAGGTTCAAGATGATTGTAGACTTTCACTTGAGTTTTAAAATTTTCACAATGATGTCCTAATACAACAGCAACCCTTTCAAGTTTTCTATAGACTCAATTTTTTGACCATCTTCTTGACTTGACATAGAATCCCCATCTTCGTTCATGGATGTAGATTTTGATGACTCCTTACTAGTTTTTTGATCAAGAGACTTTTTGCTATCAAGAAAATAATTATCACACTAGTCTTCTTTCTCAAGTTCTTGAAGTGTTTGAAGTAAAGAAGGATGTACTTTTTCAGGGTCTAGGTGTGCATTGCCATAAAAACATTTCAATGGAAGTATGATTCTGTTGAGAAGTAGGTACATAAGTTGGACTAATTTCTTGATCACCATCATCCAACCTTGACTCACAAGAATCATACTTTTGAACGAAATATTCTTCACGTTTACATATAGAACTTCTTTCTGACAATGATTTTGGTTTGTGAAGGAAAAATCGATTATCTTTATCATCTTCTTCATTTATCTTTTGTAGAGTTTGAGCAAAGATGGATGGATCTTTTCTAGATCAAGTCAAAAGTCACCATAAAAACTCTTCAAGAAATCAACCTGTATGGGTTCATTAGGAGCTCGCTTCTTCTGGGATGAAAAGTACTCATAATCACTAACAGTATCAGTGTCACTTGAATTAACCTTTCCTTTATACAAAACCATGATTTTGAATTCAAACCTTCAAATAGAGTTGCCAACATTCAATCTTCCAAATAGAGTCACCAACTTTCATTCTTGGAAGGTACCTTAAATTTTCTGAGTAATGTATACCGACCTTTGTTCTTCCCTAGTAGAGTCACCAAAAATTTGTTGGCAAATAGATTTTTCACTATAAAATTACTTCTAAAACTAACCCTATTCACCCTTTAAATAGTGACAATTGTGCTAACAGTTGGATAGATTGAAGTTCGATCAATATCAAGCTACAAACTTCCTCTACATTTGAGAGGGGCAACTCCCTTGTATGATAGGTGTATTTTGATTTTATGTACTTTTCACCTAAAAGTACAAAGGGATAGAAAGTACAAAATTAGATAAATGAATAGCAGAAACCCCACCGATAGAACTATGCATACTGAATCGGACTTCCACAACAAGTAACTAGTAACAAGGAGATTTTGAGAAGATAAATATAATGATAAAAAAACATGAATGACAAACCTTTACATGCAAAAATATATGCTATTTCAATATATTCATAACAAGATATCATGAGATGAATATGTTTTGTCAAATAGGAAGACTATTAGATTGTATCATTACGCAAGATATCACTAGCTCGACATACAAGAAGTGAGTGAATCAGTAAACAATAAACACATTCAAGACACACAAAAATATGACTTCATCATTTTTTTCTTGAAAATATACAAGTTCAAGAACGTGAAATGTGTTAAGCAATTCCAAAAGTCCCTTTACAATATTCTCCACCATTTCCCTTCCATAAAATTCTCCCCCTTTTACAAATCAAAATTATCCCTTATATAGACTTGAGGTTAAGAACTAGCCTTCTATAATTAATAACTACCCCGAATTACATGTTTCTAGTAAGGTTAATTAGCCTCGCAAAAATTAACCTAAAATGAAAAAAGTCCATACTTAAAGAATGTGAAATTTGAGAGAACCATCAAATAAATAAGCTTGCTAATATGAGGGTGCGGATTTCTATCTCCTTCTATCTTGGCAAAAATCATCTATGATTTTAGTAAAACGTCCATATACTACTGAAAATTACAAGATCTCGACCTTGATGCTTAGTGCCAATTTCTCGTTGTCTTACATTCTCGTGCGACTGTCATCATTGTCTTCACAGAAACCCGTGTGCAGGGAGGAATTTGGCAATAGTTATTTCATCTTCAATCATCTAAGTCTCCCTACATAATCACAAATTGCTGAATCTGCACATTCTTTGTATTATGGTGCTTTGTCTATGGCTCAATACTTGGCAATTTATGGAGGCCGTGGGCTTAACAAGATGAGGATTGTCGCTCTGAATTGCTCAGGCAATGAGATAGCATTTCGAGGGCACTTTATCGAATAAGAGCCACAACAATGCATATAATTTCACATTTCACTCTGCATGTCCATGCTGGATTTTTGTCATATGGTTGGCATGCACTCATTAACTGTTACTCGAAAGATCCAAACACTTGGGGTCCGTTTGGCAGAATAGGCATATGCAAATTTTTAAAATTTCGAATTCTTCGTTTGGGTGCACCAAATCAGAATTGCGAATAGAAATATAATAGGAATACATATTCCAATTTTGGACCAAAAATGAGCATTTGCAATTCCACCTAAATAGGTGGAATTGGAATACGCATTCCTATTCCAATTGGAATACACATTCCTATTCCTATTTTATTTATTTTAGAAAACATAAATTTTTGAGTCCGTAAATTCCCCATCAAATTCTGGCTGAACCAAACAAAGAATGGTAATGTGTATCCCTGTTTTCTATTCCAGAATAACAATTCTTATTCCCCCTTGAAGAATGATAGCGGGTTGTGGTGATGAGATTTGGCTACGTGTCATCCAAAAGAATGTGCTAGCACATTTTCTTGGAAGTTCCAAATGTCCTTAACTAAATCCACTTGAGGTGAACTTTGCAATGATGGCACTCTCAAGACATTGTCTCTTTTAATGAGGTAGCCAATAACAATCCATGTTGCTATTTTTGTTTGGATGCCGGTATCCTCCCTACAAATTGCACCATTGACTAAATTTCAAAAGAACGAAAACACAATGAAATTTTTTGAAATTTTCAACATTTGATCTTCATGATCTGTACATTTTTGTGATCGCAAACAACCAAATTTTTGAGATAATTTTGCAATGTTTTTATGAATATGAAAAAGAATGAATGTTTGACTTTTTTTTTGTCTACCATCCTCACTTCTTCAATGGAATTCTTTTAAACAAACAATGTTCACAATTTCTTTCTTTTCATTCTTCTCCATTGATAGCCCTCTCTAAATTTTTTCATTTTGCTTTTGAACAAATAACTAACTTTTATTGGGAGTATTAACCTCTCCAAAATATGTGTTTTGGGCCTCAAGCTTAACATTTTTTATTATTTTTAGAGGTTAAGATTCGGGGTTCAAAATGTTTGTTTGAAATACTTTTCTAAACTCCTTTTTTTGGATGGGGAGGTTAAGGTTTAGGGTTCGTAAAAGTTTTTTTGGACCTCTTTTCTTAACCTCTTAAAGTTTAAAGGTTAATATTTTGATTACAAATACATGTTTTCAAGGTTTTATTTAACTTGGCATAACTTTTGACTCAGGAGTTGAATCTAAAAAACACGAAGTGCAGTAGAGATGGGGACATGTCGGGGATCTTAGAATCACAATATCATCATAAATTTGATAAAAGAATGAGCATTTTAGGGATCAAAATTGTACAAAATGAATTTTTTAAAACATTGAGTTAGGTTTGGGAACCAAAGCAACACATAGTTAGCGATTAAAGAAGTATTTTGTTCTTTCCTTCTCATAGAATTGGTGTATATTAGTTAGGTTAGTTAGTTATTCAGCCTTAAAGAATGCACTATACCAAGTGCATAGACTCATTTTTGTTAGGTTTGTGAAACTTTTTCTTATGAATTAATAGTTTGGATGTTGTGATTCCTCACATACCCATAGATTAGAAAATTCAAAATAATGAATATTGTTAATTCTGCTTATTGACATGATAGCAGATAATACAATTCTATAGTGTTTTGAGATTTTTCCTCATACTTGCTTTCAATTTTTCACGAGTACTTGTGTTACATTGTACAACTTCCAGCTATGAACACCCTCATATGCCTCCTCAAATAGATTATTATTCTTGCAACCATTTGGGTAAAGGCAATGTTGAGATAATGGGTGTTGCACACATTGCATAATATTGTTATTTTATTATTTTATTTTATTATGTAATGTTGTACCTAGATGGACATGCAACATGTAAAGATTCCCATGGAATATTTTTTATGGGTTGTATTGTAACATTGTGATAATATTTCATGTAATTATTTAATATTGGGGAAAAGAATTAAATGCCCAATATTAAATGTGGGGTCAGTGGGTTAGGTAGCACATGGTTTATGTAATACCACTTGGTGGTTTTGTTGGACTTGCTACTATATAAGCAGCCACAAGGGTAGTTGTTGTAGAGAGAGAGGAAAAGTGACAAGGAGAAGACAAAAGGCAAGAGTCGAGCGGGACAAGGCTTGACAGGTTAGCCAAGGGAGCATTTGTGAAGGCTGAAAGCATGGCATGGGATGTGTGGATTCATGCTTGTTCACATAGTTTGCTCGGTTATGGCTATGGCCATGAAGGCTTCCATGGTTGTATGGAAATGATATTTTTGTTGAATAATACATAATGATGGATGCTTTTGGAGGCTGGGTTTTTCCCTCAATGAGGGTTTCCCAGGGTATATCTTGTGTCACAATCTTGTGGGTATGTTGTCTATTCTCTTGCATGTGGATTTTAATTCCGTGTTTATTTCAGATCTATCATGGGTTATGTGGAAACGGTTATATTCTTTATTGTGAAGTTTCTTTACAAGTGGTATCAGAGCTATGGTTTTATTATTGTAACCCTAGATTGAATCCATGGGAATGCATGAGAGGATAAAAGAAAGGGCAAGATATATGAGTTTTTATTGCAGATCTAAGAGCTTTGGATTTGCTGTTATGATGGGATGTTAAAAGATTTGGGCATGTGAAATTGTTGAACAAAAGATTTTTTCGGATGTTTCATTTAAATGAGGGTTTTGGGGGGTAGCTTGCAGAAATGACCTCCTGGGTAAAAATAGACCTCACCATTGGATTCGGGTCGACATTTCCATAAATTTTGATATATAATATGCCCTAGTTTGGCCATGTTCAGAGGAAATGAAAGAGTTTTTTAGTTTCAGCCCGTGATGGCCGTCAAATGTAATCCTGTCGAAATTTTCGTCACTGAAAAAATAAAAAATGAAAAATCGTACTGAAAATGGTAAAAAGACTATCTTAGTAAAATGGCCATAACTTTCTCTCAAAATATCGGATTTCAGAGTTCTTATAGGCGTTGGAAAGCTAATTCAGAGCACTACAAGATGGTGTAGGTTTGGTTCTATGATTTTAAAAAAATTTTAGGTTTTGAGAGCCCTAAAGCCAGATGTTATTTATTTTGAGCACGGATTAGGGCATAACTTGGGCATACAGAGTCGGATTTTGGACTTCGAGTAGTCAACGAAAAGCTCTTGGAGAGCTCTACACATTGGCTCAAATTTGGTGTAGGTTTGGCATGATTTATTTATTGATATATTGATCTGAATAGTTTATGGTATATATTTTGACTATGGTAACTTGTGAGTTTATGGCATTGGAGATTTAAGTTTTGATGTCATTGTATACTCAAGTTTGGTCTCATGATGATATGGTTATCAGTTTTTGGTTTGGATATGCATGATGACTTGTTGGGTCTACAAGTTGTGCAGTGTTGTAAGCGGTCTATACTTACAGGTTGCATTTATAGCTTGGTTATGGGTTGTCTTTGCCCATTGATCTTTCATTATTGATGCATATTCAGATTGGTGGCTTGGATTTGAGTTTTCTATGCCCTAAGTCACATGATTTACTTTTATCTTCATGTAGAAGGGATGAGATGTTGTTACCAGGTACAATTATGGTGGAGGATTGTGGTTGACTATTTTATGCTGACAGGTTGGACACTTTGAGAGCCAGATGCTCGGTTCATGGATGTGATCATGGTGTCATGGATTTTGGCATGACATGATTGGTTATACAGGTACATCCTTGATGTTTATTAGCTTGGATTCAGTTATGGTGGTATATCTTCTTGGTTGAGGATCATGGCTATTTGATTTTCTTTTGAGGAGCTCATAATGTGCACTTTGAGTTCTTTGATGGTTTGATGCCTTGGTTGATTCTCATGGTTAGAGGATGGGTTTTCATCATGATGTCATGGATAGCTTGGATACATGGTTTAGTGGGAGCTTGTGACAGTGATGGGGTGACAGTGCAGGATTAGTTCCTGGTTTGGTTTATATCTTCTTGGTTTGGAGAGGATGGATTTTATGATGCCATAGGTGACTTGGTACCACGGTTGAGTGGGAGTTGTTGGCATTGATATATTTATTGAGTGTTTGCAGATTTTGGAGGTTTGTCTTAGATCCTGTTGCTGCAGAAGCGTCTTTGACATTTGCATGGTGCACTTGTTATCTTCATGGTGTTTGAAGATGGTTAGATCTTGAGGACTCATGGAGTTCTTGGTTATCTTCATGGTATGTGGAGATGGTTCTTCCTGGTATGTGGAGATGGTTTTTCTTCATGGTGTGTGGAGATGGTTGCATCTTGAGGACTCACAAGGTTCTTGGTAAAGGTGTGGTTTATACTTTTATTTGGCATGTTATCCTTGGTGTGAGGATGGTTTCTTTATTATGTCATGGTATACTCTTGATACGCATTTAGAGTTGTCACATGTTATAGTATGTTTATATGGAGCATGTTATCGCTTTGGTTGAGATGGTAAGATCATGTTGTCATGTTTATGTTCCTGAGGTCATGGTTGAAACTTTGACATTGATCTTGGTTTAGTTTCTTGGTATTAAGTACACTAATCATAAGTTGGATACTTCATGATATTGCTATGTTGCATTTGGAATTGGCATGGATTGATTGGTTACAGGTGCTCATGGATACTTAGAGACGGTGGTGATGTTGATTTCTCTTGGATTAGAGAAGTATTTGTTGGGATGGTTGATGGTTTCAGCAGGAAGTCCGAGGGGCAGTCACCTGATATGGACTTGAGAGGAGATTGTTCTTAGATGAGTCTTGGTTGGAGACTTGGGTATCTTGATGAGCATTCTCATTCCCCACTCTTGGTCTACTCGGCGATTTGCTACTTGAGAGGTATAACCCATTGTTTCTCTCAATTGCATTATATTTATGCTTGTCTTTCATGGATATGGATCTTGAACTATGGTACATGAGTTAGTTCTAGTGGGTTCATTTGAGAGATGGTTTAGCATTGGTTATCTCCATGTGCATATGTTGTTATGCTAGTTGAGTTTGGGAGATGGTTTTATATTGGGCATATTCTTTGGATTAGGAATGGTTATTCCTTGGATTAAGAATGGTTTAATGAGTTTGATCTTCTTGTGAGAGGCTTACATCCATGATTAGTTATATGGTATGGTTTGGGTGTTGTTGAGGCTTCTTGTTGGGGTTTTATGGAGGAGATCATACTTGCACAGTTTACATCTAGAGGTGTGTGTAGAAGGACATGATACAGGTTATGATTTGCATGGTTTCTCTAGTCTTGGTTATCTTCCTGGATGTTCAGTTTTGCTTACATTGGATTTGAGATTGGTTAGAGATTGTGATCACTGGTTTGTGCTCATGTATGTCATGTAAGAGATGACATGGTTATTCCTTTATCTCTTTCCTTTGTTGGTTGTGGAGAACTTGGGAGACTATTGGAGACTTGTTATGAGAGTTTTTCCTTGCAGGATATTGGTTTATGTATTGTGGATGTCCTTGATACTACATGTATTCACTTTTTTGAGATGTGTTGAGTGGATTGGTTATAGATTCGACATTATCTTTTGCAGTGGGAGCTTCTTGGTATATATGTGGCAGGTATTGCTCTTGAGGCTTTTGATTGCAGGTTATAGATTGAATATGTCAGTGATATGAGATTCACTTGTTATACCTTTGAGGTATGGATAGTTGGATGGGTTTGGCACTTTGCTATGGGTGCTATTTCAGCTATGGATATTTTGACAACTACTGATACATGTGATTACCTTTGGATCAAATTTTTGTGCTTGGAATTTCAGTTGGTAAAGGATTTTATGATCTTCTAATGCGACAGGTTGGGTGGTTTTTCTCTTTGGATGGCTTCTATGTATGTCCAGTGAGAGTGGCATAATAGGAGGTGAGATCATTCATGTTCGAGATGCTGGATACTTTGATTTTGTTGCGGGTACCAGGATGGAGCACTTGATGTATTTTGATCCATGATGGTGGATGTGTTGGGAGGGATTGTTCCCTTGTTCATTTATGTGGCTACAGATTGACCCTATGCAATGTATACAACAAGTGGGAGATTGTTGAGATAATGGGTGTTGCACACATTGCATAATATTGTTATTTTATTATTTTATTTTATTATGTAATGTTGTACCTAGATGGACATGCAACATGTAAAGATTCCCATGGAATATTTTTGATGATTTGTATTGTAACATTGTGATAATATTTCACGTAATTATTTAATATTGGGGAAAAGAATTAAATGTCCAATATTAAATGTGGGGTCAGTGGGTTAGGTAGCACATGGTTTTAGCACATGGTTTATGTAATACCACTTGGTGGTTTTGTTGGACTTGCTACTATATAAGCAGCCACAAGGGTAGTTGTTGTAGAGAGAGAGGAAGAGTGACAAGGAGAAGACAAAAGGCAAGAGTCAAGCGGGACAAGGCTTGACAGGTTAGCCAAGGGAGCATTTGTGAAGGTTGAAAGCATGGCATAGGATGTGTAGATTCATGCTTGTTCACATAGTTTTCTCGGTTATGGCTATGGCCATGAAGGCTTTCATGGTTGTATGGAAATGATGTTTTTGTTGAATAATACATGATGATGGATGCTTTTGGAGGCTGGGTTTTTCCCTCAATGAGGGTTTCCCAAGGTATATCTTGTGTCACAATCTTGTGGGTATGTTGTCTATTCTCTTGCATGTGGATTTTAATTCCGTGTTTATTTCAGATCTATCATGGGTTATGTGGAAACGGTTATATTCTTTGTTGCTAAGTTTCCTTACAAGTAACATATTGTCCAACTTGGTGTTCAAAAATGGCATTTCTATATAGTGTTAATATTGGTATTAAATATTATAGATTCTAAAATTTATATACATGCAATGTGCATAAGAGGTTAAGAGGTTTGGAATGACTAGAACCTTTAATATATGTGCTATAAAGTAGCCACAATAAATATGTGAAGAGAAGATGATGACACATGGCTCACTATAGCATTTGGGATTAAATTGTGATGACAATTTGCGATGATGATCAAATTTGTGGTTTTTTTTCTTTTTGCAATTTTCCCCGACATTGTTGCAATACTGATGTAAGCATCATAATTATGAAACCCATGCAAGTATAAACAACAAAATAAAAATGACATAAATCATTCTCCATTTGTTTTGATTGTGGAGAGCTGTGTGCAAAAGAAGGTGGAGAGCTCTAAACGTCGTTGTGCCCTTGTGCTTGGTGTATTTTGTTCCTATGATATATCTCTACATTTCGTTGTCATTCCCTTGCTCTGGGATTACGTTTTTATGATCTCTTCATTTCATTGATGTGCCTTTGCTTTGTGATTTGGTTGTTGTGCCCTTGTGATCTCTATGTTTCATTGTCATGCCCTTTCTCTATGATTTGGTTTTCATGCCCTTGTCATCTTTGTGTTTTGTTATCATTCCCTTGCTCTGCAATTTCAGTGTCGTGCCCTTGCTCCGTGATTTTGTTGACATTTTGTGCCCTTGCTTTGCGATTTTCTTGTTGTGTTGTGCCCTTGCTCTTCAATTTTGTTTCCATGCCCTAGCTTTGCGATTTTCTTCAAGGGTATGTAAATGTTGGTTTCTTTTCCTTCTAAATAGGTATCTCTTTATATCTCCTTCTGAACATGTATATTTAGAGATCTTTCTTAAGGTGCTTATTACATCTTAGCTACATAATAGAAAAATTGATCCAGTTACATACATATTCTAGAATCTAAATAATTAAAAAATAAAACTCACTCAACCTGTGCTAAGTGACTTACCCAAGATCCTCCCCAAAAATAATGGTGACCAGGATATATGGGCAAATTTCGCAAGAAAAAAACATATCATAGCAGATATTTTTAGAAAGAAACAATCCATAACCAGTTAAATGGGTCTAGTTACTAATTAGTTGGGTTGATATATACGTATATTCAACTAGGTTATGTCTTCTGTAAGGGAATGAGCTTTGTGATTATGCATATGTGCTTGGTGGATTTCATTCTTGTGATATATATCTCTACATTTCATTGTTGTGCCTTTTCTCTGAAATTTCATTATTGTGGTCTATGCATTTTCTTGTCGTGCCCTTGCTCTGTGATTTTGGTGACATGCCCTTTCTCTATAATTTTTTTGCCATGTTGTGCCCTTTCTCTGGGATTTCATTGCCATGCCCTAGCTCTGCAATTTTCTTCAAGGGTATGTAAGTGTTGGTTTATTTTTCCTTCTAAATAGGTATCTCTTTATATCTCCTTCTAAACATATATATTTAGAGATCATTTTAAGGTGCTTATTGTTGTTGACATATTAGTCAAGTTTTTTATTAGTGATACACACTTATTTAGATTGTATATAGCTACCGAGCTCACTGTATAGTTATGAGTGTTTGCCAAGCATTTCAGTTGTTGTTGAGTTCTATAGTTGCTACTGAGTCCTTTGGACAAATCCCAGTGATTACCAAGCAGTTGATATTACAGTGAAGATTACTAGTGTAAACCAAGCATCTCAGTGTATGACAAGTTTACTAGTACAAATCGAGTTGTGCAATGTTTACTGAGCTCACAGTCTATGTGATGCAAGTCCAATGTTAACTGTGTTAACCAAGTGACTCAGTTTATACTGAGCTTGAGGCGATAGTGTTTACCAAGCTATGCAATGGTAAACAAGTGATTTAGTTTATATGACGAGTTTCACAGTATCTACCGAGTCACCAATGCAAACCAAGTTCAAGACTACTTGAAAGTGATTAGTATGGACCGAGCATCTACGTGAAAGTGATCAGTATGGAATGAGCATCTACGTAAAATTGATCAGTATGGACTGAGTATCTACGTCTACTAAGTGCATGACAATGCCGAGCATTGACAGTGGATGTTGATTAGTAGAACCTCACCAAGTCAGTCTTTAGAACCTGATTGTCTCCATTTGGGCCGACTTTGTAATATTTGTGTAAACTTGTATTGTGGTCGACTTTGTAATTTTTATAATTGGATTGGTATATATGTAATGTATTGTATCATATCCAAAGTGTATATGCATGGAATTAATGTAATCATTAGAGAAGAGAAAAAAGAGCGAATTGCAAAGGCTACAGTAGTATAAGGAGTAACAAAGTCATATCTATCACAGCAAGGTGATTTGTACATAAAGAAATCTCATTCAACAAACCAAGTTGCAGATTAGAGATTAGCTAATGCTTCATCCTAACAGGTGGATCAGTAAAATCTTTTCACAAGGTGGACCTAATAGTCCTTATTGCTCCTAATAGGGCGGATCGTCAGAAGTGATTAATGTGAGCTTTAACAGGCTAAGTTTATATTGCAATACTAAAGCTTGTGGGTATCATCCCTACCCCAGTTTTACTTCTATTTGGAAGGTTTCTGGGTCACCAAATCTTTGTGTCAAAGTGTTATTAATGCTTTCATGTTTTCAGTTTCTTATGCATGCAATTAGATCAAATTATATGTGATGAATTAAATGCTAATTGGATTGTTGGATTAAGAGTTGAAATTGTAAAAATTTCATAAGTTACTGATTCACCCCTCCCCTCTTAGTAACTTAGCATAGTCTAGAATATTTCCAACAATTGGTATTAGAGCATTATGGTTCTCAGGAGAAAGTTTAACAAATTGAGCAAAGATCAAGGCCATGGAGATCTTTAGACTTGACAAAGCTATTGACTATGAAAAGCTAGATTTGGAAATAACTATTGCCCAACTTAAGAAAGCAAAGGAGCAAAACTCTCTATCCCTAAAAAGAACAAAAGAACTTGCAATTCAAATAAATGATCATCTCTACATTGAATAAAGAATTGAAGACCTTCATTCAAGCAATTCAGATGAAGCCAATGAAGTAATCAAAGAACTCCTAGAAAAGAATGGTTCCCTACAAGAAGAAGCAACAAAACTAAGAAGAGAACAAGAAATTTAGTCAGTAAGGTTATGTGAAGTCATGGAGCGGAAGAACAAGATAAAAGAAGAGATAGATAGAAGGAACAATGAAATTCAGAAAAGAAGACCTTATTGATCAACTCTCCAATGCAAATGAGGAAATCATGAGTCTAAGATTTGAAAATGAAAGAATAAGAAATGATTCGAACCCTGAAAGGAAAATCAATGAAAGAATGATGAAATTCCAAGTACACATGAATCAATTGAATGAGAAAAATTGCCATAGAGAAAAAGGAAAAGCAATAATTGGATATACAGAAGAAGGAGAGTCATCCAAGCAAGGATCTTAAGAGAATCAAAAACCTACTTGTAATCACTGTGGTAAGATAGGTCATACTTTAAACAAATGGTGGAGCAATGGAAAAACAAAATTCAATGGAAAGTGCTACAATTGCAACCAGCATGGTCATAAGGCTAATGAATGCAAAGAGAAACCAAGATTTGAAGGCAAATGTCACAAATGTGAGAAACATGGACAGAAGTCATCAAAATTCAAAACCAAGATATTGAATCTAGCAGAGCAAATTGTGAAAGCCATATTTGGTTGGGATTACAACACCTGGTGCAGATGTCATTATTATGGAGAATTTGGACATATTGGAATGAATTTTGTAAACCATCATTTGAGAAAAAGAGACTACTAAAAGATGTTTCATTTGTACAGAACTTGGTCATCTTGCCAAGAACTACATGAATACTAGTAGAATTGAAGATGAGAAAAAGGAAAAAGAAAATAACATCCAAAAATAGATGAGACTGAAATGGGTTCCAAAGTCTACCGAGGATACAAGTCCAAGTCACGGTGACCACGTCACTTAAGAATTGGATGACTCTACCATTTCTACTTAAGTTCTCAAAGGAGAGAACAAGAACTAGGCTATTAAAGAAAACATCCAAAACAGTTCCAAATTGAAAAGTCAAAATGATCCAAATCTGTATTCAGGATACAAAGGGATCACTAAGTAAAAGGGTACAGGTGGTTACCAAGTGAGGTTGGGTCCTAGACCTTATCGAGCAAGGCCAGGAGTAACAAAGATGCATATGGTTATCGAGTCATGAAGACTTTGCCAAGTGTTCAATGCAAAGTAGTGAATGATAGGTTGTCAACATGATGTCAATTGACATACTTTTCATATAGAGCATTTATGGAAAAATTTTGACAAAAAGTATGGAGTCAAAGTCATTCTTACCATGAAATTTTGAGAGCTACTACAAAGTGCGATCTTCAAAGCATCCAAGCAATTTGAGAAAATTTTCAGCAAAATATTTTGAATTCTCTCAAACCCTACGAATGAAGATGTCATCTAGCTACAACAAGGTAAAGATAGGTTTAGACATGTTGGTTTGTGGAGTGGAATAGAAGGCGCCAGATTTCAAGCTCACTCCTGCGATCATTAAAACCCTAGATCTGAGTGGAGCATATTTGCAAATCCCTCCAAAGGTACTTTTGATCAATAATATTCACACTCACCTTAAATGTGTTATTCAAGAGATTGGTACTTTCGAAATGGATGATGCCCTAGGCCAACTGTGTGTAAATGGAGTTTTGAAACCCGAGCACCAACACCTAGAAACTAAAGGGTTAACTCACATCCCTCACATGCCTTGAAAATTTCAATTAAAATGAATTAGGTTTATCCTTAGTTGGGTGAATGATGGATAGTTGTGGTTGGAGCAACCAGTTTTGATCACAAAGAAGATGGTTCATCAAATCACTGGTCTCCCAATGCTAGCCAAAGCCAAAACAACAAAAACCGTAGGTCGAGTTGAACTTGAAAATAAGACCCTAGCAAAATGGGATGATAGAGGAATAAAAATTAGCATTGTCTTAGTCATGGAATTGAAATTCGGTATTCACATCATTGTGCACAAGATATACAACACTAGCAGGTTGAACAATGTATCATGTGAAGCTATGGACTTGGCATACAAAGTAGTGAAGAATAATTTATCTTTTGACCTTGCCGAGCTATTGTTGAGATAGTTGAACAAGAATATGGAAAGCATAAGGACATAAAATAATAACCTATGTAAGTTTGGTTCCCTATTAACTTGTCTATTCTTTTATGTTCATAAATTCTTCCCTTCAAAAGGCACTATTATTTGGAGAAAAGATGTACCTGTACTTTATCAAATTAATGAGTATATTGTTGAAATGGGTGAAAACTACAATAGTATTATGGATAACTACTTCGATGCATTCAAGGAGAAAATGAACAATAGATACTAAATCCTCAAGAATTTAGTTGAAGATTACAAAGATGATATATGTTTCATGGTGGACAGTGACAAAGTGTACATTCAGGCAGTTAAGCCCAGAATAGCATGGGTGAAACCTCTTGGATATGAGGTAAATATTGATGAAACTAAAGATATCATTCAAGCACTTGTTAATGAGCCAATTGATCCTAAGGTAGAATATTTTGGTACATATGATGAAGCTAAAGTCAGCATTGAACTAGAAATAAAGCTCCCTCAAGCGGTTAACAAAGGAAAGAAAAGAATTGCAAAAATAAAATCTAATTCAACCCTTTTGTTGACCGAGGGAAAAGGTGAGGATGAGGAAGTAGAGGATGAGGAAGAATCTAAGGAAGAAGAGACATTAAGGAAGAAAGGCAAGGTAATTATCACCAAGCTACAAAAGCCATCCACTGTAGTATTCATAAGAAGATCTTCCAGAAAATAAGATTTTTGATAGATATGCAAGAAAAATTGCTTAGAGAAGAAGCAAGGATCAAATCTACATTGGTAGATATACAGAATATGATTCTTCCCATCATGGATGCACTATAGAGACATATTGCACATTAAAAAACTCTCATCCATGACAATAACTTCTCCATTGTGGACCATATGATAGAATTGTCAATAGAAGTACAAATTGCACTTCACACATGTAAGGTCCTACTAGACAATTGGGATAAAACTTTGGCAATCATTATCAAGGTAGATTCATAATTTTTATCTCATTTTAGCATTAACATGTAAATAAATAGATTAAATATTTGGCATTAATGTCAAAAAGGGGGAGAAAGATATAAGTTATGGGGGAGAAAATGCAATAAGTTGTAAAAACAATGGGGGAGAGAGTTATGTACAGAAAGATATGTTGTATATAGCAAGAAGATGATAGTATACTGTATGAAAGAATCCTTACCATATACAGATATATATCTTACAAAATAAATTTTGAAAAATCTCAAAAACAACATACTCTACTGAGCTAGTATCACAAGGTGATGGATAAAAGGTAGTCAGGAAACTTTTTGAATTCAGTTTTGGCTAATAAGTATTTTTGTCACTAATGCCAAAGGGGGAGATTGTTGACATATCAATCAAGTTTGTTATTAGTGACACATACTTATTCAGATTTTATATAGCTATCGAGCTCATTGTATATTTATCAATGCTTGCCAAGCATTTCAGTTGTTGTCGAGTTCTACAGTTGCTATCGAGTCCTTTGGAAAAATATCAGTGGTTACTAAGTAGTTGTAGTTATAGTGAAGATTAGCAGTGTAAACCGAGCATTTCAATGTATGCCAAGTTTACCAGTGCAAACTGAGCTATGCAGTGTTCACCGAGTTCGAAATCTATGTGATGTGAGTCCAACGTTAACTGAGCTACTCAATGTTAACCAAGTGACTTAGTTTATACCAAGCTCGAGGTGATAGTATTTACTGAGCTATGCAATGGTAAACAAGTGATTTAGTTTCTATGATGATTTTCATAGTATCTACCAAGTCACCAGTGTAGACTGAGTTCAAGACTACTTGAAATTGATCAGTATGGATTGAGCTTCTATGTCTACCAAGTGCATGATGATGTCAAGCATTGATAGTGGATGTCAAGTATCAGAACCTCACTGAGTCAACCTTTAGAACCTGAGTGTCTTCATCTGGGCTGACTTTGTAATATTTGTGTAAACTTGTATTGTGGCCGACTTTGTAATTTGTATAATTGGATTGGTATATACGTAATATATTGTGTCATATCCAAAGTGTATATGCATGGAATTAATGTAATCATCAGAGAAGAGCAGAAAGAGTGAATTGCAAATGCTACAACAATATAAGGAGTAGCAAAGTCATATCTATCACAACAAGGTGATTTGTACATAAAGGAATCTCACTCAACAAACCAAGTTGTAGATCAGAGATCAGCTATTGCTTCATCCTAATAGGTGGATCAATCAAATTCTTTAACAAGGTAGACCTAACAGTCTTTTATAAATCTCTTTACCAAGTGCATACTTCATTGTATGTTTGTAAATCCTTTCACAAGGTGGACCTAGTAGTCCTTATTGCTCCTAACAAGGTAGATCATCAGAAATGATCAATGTAAGCTTTAACAGGCTAACTTTATACTACAATACTAAAGCTTGTGGGTATCATCCCCACCCCAATTTTATTTTCTATTTGGAATATTTTTGTGTCACCAAATCTTTGTGTCAAAGTGTTATGAATGCTTTCATGTTTTCAGTTTCTTATGCATGCAATTAGATCAAATTATATGTGATGAATTAAATGCTAATTGGATTGTTGGATTAAGAGTTGAAATTGTAAAATTTTTAGAAGTTACTGATTCACCCCTCCCCTCTCAATAACTTAGCATAGTCTAGAATATTTCCAAAAATTGCATCTTAGCTACACAACAGAAAAATTGATCTAGCTGCATACATATTCCAAAATCTAAATAATAATAAAATAAAACTCACTCAACCTATGCTAAGTGACTTACATCAAGATCCTCCACAAAAATAATGTAGACTAGGAAAAATGTGCAAAGTTCGCAAGAAATTTTACAAAAATATATCATAGCAGATATTTTTTGAAAGAAACTAGCCATAACTAGTTAAATGGATCTAGTTGTTGATTAGTTGGGTTGACTAAAAATTCCTATAGAACCGACATCATATTAGGTACAATAAAATGAACAATTAGTTGTTCCTAGCTAGCAAGATCAAATACAATTTTCCAAGGTGATAAAATTGCATATGCAAGGAATTGAAGAATAACTTCAATGAAGAGTTGATTGTAAGGAGTTGAAGAAGAAAGTTCTACTTCTATGTAAATGCCATACTCATGAGGCTCATTCCCTTGCAGAAGCCTTTTCCACAATGAAATTACCTCTAAACCATGCACAGGATGTTGAATTGGTTCCCAACCTTGAAAAAATATTATAAGCATTTGATACTTGGGATCATCGTAGGGAGACTATGCCAATAGTTGAAACACTCTTATAAGAATTTGATATTTGGACTATAAATTCTCAAAGACACTAGTAAGTGATTCCAATGTCATAGTACCTACCACAACACTTTCCTAGATTCTATCCAGTGGCTCCCATAATAACCTCTATGATGTCTAGTTGTTGTTTCTGTTGTGTAGTCTCTTTCTAAAGCCACTCCTCCTTTGCTCTTGTGCCTTAAATTTTGATTATCAAACTCCTAAATATCTACCTCTACCTTATCTAAAATCAACTTTACTGTTTGTTGTAACTCTGGCATAGTTTTTTGATCAATGATAGCTTCCATTCAAGCATTCAAGTTTTCAAGATCGGTCAACACCCTCACTTGCAGACCTCTCATGTCAAGCACTTTTGTATTGTTTCAACACCATCTTCTTGCTTTTGAGCTAACAATTTTTTAAATGCATTTTCTTGTAAAATATTAATTTTTTTGAACAATTTTAAACTCTTAGAAAGTGCATTGTTGTTTTCATGTATGTATGTTTATATGTATGTATGTATATGTATGTATGTATGTACGTATGTATGTATATATGTATGTATGTATATGTGTATGTATGTATGTGTATATGTATGTGTGTATATATACAGAGAGATCTTGTGGATTATGGATTATGGATTATAAACAAAAAAGAAAAGAAAACATGACATTAATCATTTCCCATTTATTTGGATTGATTGTGGAGATTTGCATGTGAAAGAGGGTGGAAAGCTCAGAATGAGAGTGGAGAGCTCTGAACATTGGTGGAGATCAGTGGAGATCTAGGATTTTTTTGTCATTTCCTTGTGATCTTTGTGTCCTTGCTCTGTGATTTTCTTCAAGGGGAGAAGAGGTACCTATGTAAATGTTCTTTTCTTTTCCTTCTAAACATGTATCTCTTGTTCATATATAATAGCTTTGGTCATATTCAAGGATAACTGATTATGATGATTGTATGCATATGTGCATGTATGTATGTAAATTAGTTCACTATATGAATTGCTTTACATGCATACATATACACTTGCATAGTACTTGTGATAAATTAAATTAATCATTCATGTCTTGAATTCACACAAGCAGTTATCCTTGCATTAAATCAAATTTATTTATACCAAACTAAGTATGCAAAAATTTGTACTTATAGAATATATTATCTATTGGTGATTGAGTAAAGATCTCGTGCATAATTTTGTCTAGGTAATGATTAGATGCATTCATAGTAAGTCATAATAGGATCGAATAGATGATCCATTTATGTTACTTCATACTTTTTTTATTGAACATTTTGTTTAACGTAATCAATAATACTAGAATTATATAGCTATAGCTAGTACTCTTGTTTATTTTATTTTATCATATACATTTAAGACTATTATTTTTCTTAAAATTGGACTATATATTTGTTATCACTAAAACACAAATATAGATCTCTAATAGTTATCTTTTTTAATTTCAAGATCTTCATAATTAACATGAAGAGTTTCCACTATTGGATAGTGGAATAGCCACAATTTGGAGCTACATAGCTCATGGCTTTTTCCACCAAATTATATTTTTGTCCTTCAAAAATACTATAGGTGAATGTTCTTCTAATTTTCAATATATTTAATAATTTTTCGCTTTTCGTTTGAGGTAATTTTCTATTATGAGATAGAGACATCTATCATAAGGATAGACATGTCAATTTTGATCATCTTGCTTTCAAAGTTGATTCCCTTATCAAATTATTGAAACTACTTGCAACTAACACCCTAATTTTCTGCAACTTGCTCAATCAACCATTCAGATAACCATCTTCTTCCTACCCCACCATAGGACACAACCCTTTTTTGAGGTTTATATCTTAGTCCCACCATTTCAGAAGACCAAGTCCAGTGATTTGTATCTAGCAAATTGATGATATAGAAATTCAATATGGAGGAGGATATATTGGCATCACAAATGAATCATCCCATATCCATAAACAATATCTAATCTTTTGTAAATCTCTCTCCTCTAAAGACCCAATACATGGAGCCATTATCATCATGAGTAGACTCACTCTCGTCAGATGAATTCAATCAAAAATATTCATACCAAACTAAGTATGCAGAAATCTATACTTACAAATTATATTATCTCTTCGTGATTGATTAAAGATCAAATATAATTTTCTAAAGTGATTAAATTGCATATGCAGATGTATGTATGTATGTATATATGTATGTCTATATGTATATATATATGTATGTATGTATGTATGTATGTATGTATGTATGTATGTATGTATGTATGTATGTATGCATGCATGCATGCATGCATGTATGTATATATATATGTATCTCTGCATCTTGTTGTCGTGCCCTTGTGATCTTTGTAAATGTATGCTTGTATGTATGTATATGTATATATATGTGTATATATACATAAACACACACACATATGTGTGTCTATGTATGTATGTATGTGTGTATGTATATAAATAGAGAGGTTTTTGTATATATACACATGCATATACATAAAGAGAAGCTTCTCTATACATACATACATACATAGACACACACATATGTTTGTGTATATTTGTGTATATACACATATATATACATAAAGAGAAGCTTCTCTAATCACTTGCTAGGGGAAATATAAAGAGATTCATGTTTAGAAGGAAAATAAAAGAACATTTACATAGGTACCTCTTCTCCCCTTGAAGGAAATTGCAGAGTAAGCTCTCTACTACATTTGGGCCTGAACACCACAAATTGCACCATCATCACAAATTACCATCACAATTTCACCCCAAATTTTGTAGTGTTACAAAGGGCATAGAGATCACAAGGGCACAACACAGAAATTAAATCACAGAGCAAGGGCATGAAGATCACAAGGGCATGACAATGAAATGCAGAGATCACAAGGGCACGACAATGAAATCCTAGATATCCAATGATAAAGCAAAGCCCATATTCCAGAATCCAAATAATAAAACAATAAAACTCACTCAACCTATGCTAACTGACTTAGCTCAAGATCCTACAGAAAAATAATGTAGACCAAGAAAAATGGGCAAGAAATTTTAGAAAAATATATCATAGCAAATATTTTAGAAAGAAACAAGCCATAACCTAGTTAAATTCATCTAGTTTCTGATTAGTTGGGTTGATTACAAATTCTTGTAGAATTGTCATCAAATTAGGTACAATAAAATGAACAATTAGTTGTTCCCAGCTAGCAGGATCAAATACAATTTTCCAAGGTGATGAAATTGCATATCCAGTTGTATGTATGTATGTATGTATGTATGTGTATATATATGTATGTATGTATATGTACGTATGTATATATAGAGACTATAGATCTTGTGGATTGTGTAGATCAGTAAAGACCTAGGATTTCATATTGTGCCCTTATGATCATTGCATTTTTTGTCATGCCTTTGCAATCGTTGCATCTCGTTTTCATGCCCTTGTGATCTCTATATATGTATGTATGTATGTATGTATGAATGTATGTATGTATATACATATATAAATATGTATATGTATATATATGTGTGTGTGTATATGTATGTATGTATATAAATAGAGAGATCTTGGCACAACATAAAAACAATAAAACTCACTCAACATGTAGCATGGCCACAAGTATTGTCAAATATTTTAAACATAACTATATAAGGAGTGAGTTATGACGTATATAGGTTAATCTTACATTAATTATAAACTACAATACAAAGGTTGCACCAAGGTATTATAGTATTGTAATTATAGAAAAGTGCCTAATTCACCCGAGTGGGTGTATGATGGCAAAGAGTTGTATTGTGTGAGTAAAGCTCAATAATGGTTATAGGAATATAGCTACATCAAAACAATTAGAAACCATAACTACATATTTGTTAGAGTAAGTAGTTCAAGGGTCTTGATCTCGTGGATATAGGTATGTAGGTAACCTGGTAGGAAAAGTATGCCTCCAGTGTGCAGACACCTTGAACATAGTTAGGTAGCCTTGGACATCATTAGGTAGCACTTAACCATGTATGTATGTATGTATTGTTGATATGAGATTGTTTTGAAGTGAAGTACCTGTAATGGAATAATCATTATTTTGTCAATGATGTCAAACCTACTACCTACTAGTGAGACAATTGCTTTTTGGTCTAAAAGCTATTATTTAGTTGATTGATGAAGAGGATTTGAAAAGAGAACATAACAATAATACCTAAAGAAAGGTTGAGTTATTTGGTATGTAAAAAAAGCCCTAAGACCAAATAAGACATTGATACTATTGTTTATTATTCATCTACCTAAAGTCTAAAATGAAAGATTACTCAAGTTAAGACTAGAAGAAGATCAAGTGTGAGAAGTGTCTATCGAGTCTTGTCAAGTAGTCAGTGCAAGCCAAGCAAGAATCAATGGAAGCCGAGTGAAAAAGAAGAGGTGTTGAGCAAAGATGAAAATCAGTGCAAGCTGAGTGATTGTGTGTATATATTAAGTAAATTTTAGTTGATTTTGAGCATCAATAAACTTTAATGTTCATCGAGTAAATGAGTGTTGACAAGGTGGAAGAATAGTATAGAAGCCAAGTGACAATATATTGATGCCAAGTGCTAGTATTTATGTTAAATCGAAGATTTGACAAATCTAAGCTGACTATTTTGTTTTCTTGAATTGTGTGAAGTGTGTGGAAGATAACTATGATGAGTTGGTGGCATAGAATTCAAGGTAAACTATTTTGAAGCGTATTCAAGGAAGATTGAGGAAGAATTTTTTGGAGGAACCAAATGGAAAAGAGGGTAGATTCATTATATACTACCTAATCCTACCTAACCCTAAAATGGATGATTTTGGTTAAGTGGAAAAAGATCTTGATCCTCTATTTATAAAGAGAGTTGATCATAAGAAAAGGTTGTCATGTGCGAGAACCTAAGGAAGACAAGGAGTCTAGGGCATTAATTCATTCAGTGATTGAAAAGAAGAAATTGCAATTGGCATGCAAAGAAAGAAGGCTTAAGAGTATGAATACTTGAAGGGTGAACAAGCTATTAGAATTGAAGTGTGTGAAAGCCAAGTAGAATGAAGGATTGAAACAAATATCTGTAATCTACAAGTGAGTTGTAATTTGTTATCAAATCAAGCCTTACTATTACTTTCTAATCATTGTATCAGTCTAGGGTAAATCCTTTGGATTAAGGTTGACCTAATGGTCTAAAGTCCTCTAACAAAGTTCACTTCTAACAAAGTGATTGAAATCCTTTAACCAGGTCACATTTAATAGTGTGTATTGTAACCGTTAACAAGGTTGGCCTTTCACAAGGCATCACTTTAGAAGAGTGAGAATTAGTATCATGTTACTAGTGATTTTTTTCAAATTGGCTTTCCATGCAAAATCCTTGTGTCAAATGTGTTATTGAATCTCTTATATTTCATATTTATATTTTTGCAAATTTATTTTGACCTAGGACAATAACCAACAAAGTTTAAGTATTGTATGATCTAATGGATGCATTCATAATAAGGTTTTATGGATATGGGTCTACTAAGCATTGAAAATTTTTATTTGTACATCTGGACCTAGGATAATTGATTCACCCCCCCCCCCCCCCCCAGTTATTGTAAAGAATTACAACAATTGGTATCAAAGCACCATAGTGCTTAAGATGACTAGTTTGAAGGTACTAGAAGCAAAAGATCAAGATGTCAAAAGAAGAGGTACACAAGCTTAATAAGGAGAACTTCCCTACATGGAAAAGTATGATGAAGCTATACCTAGGAGGTCTTAGAGACCATGCACCATATGCCATCACCACTGAGCATGTCAGCCTTGTTGGAGCCCTAACTACTGATAATCTGAAAAAGAAGAAAGAACATAATTAGGAAATGTTGGAGATTGTCTCTGCCCTAAGTTATTTTCATTTTGATGACATCAAGGGTTGTGATAATGCAAAGAAGATTTGGGATACTTTTCACACTATTTATGGAGGAGACACAAATGTTTTGAGAGCCAAATCTGAAAGTCTTAGAGATAAGTTTGATGACAAGAGGATGCAATAAGGTGAGAACATTTCTAAATATTTCTCTACAATAAAAGATGTTGTTAATTCTATAAGAGGAGCTACTGGTAAAATTGATGGTGAGATTGTATTAAGAAAAGTATTGAAAACATTGTTGCCCATCTATGCTATTAGAGTTTTTTCCATACAATAATTAAGATGTATACCAGGTTCTAATCTGACTCTTGAAGGTTTCATAGGTAGGCTAACTACCTTTGAACTCTCTAGTTTTGATAATTTAAAATATGAGAATGTTGAATCTTCTTTCAAAGCTAAACTGTCATTAAAGGAACCTAAAGAAAAGAAGAAAAAGGTCGAATATGTTTCTAGTGATAGTGATAGAGATCAGGAGGATGTAGAACAACTTGAAGCACTCCTAGCAAGGAGATTTCATAGAGGTAGAGGAAAATTTGAAGGTAAGTTACCTATCATGTGTTTTAATTGCAATGAGGTTGGTCATATTGTTGCAAGATATCCAGAGAAGAAGAACAATAGAAGTGGAGAAAAATACAGAAGTAAAAGAGATGAGGACAACAAAGATTACAAAGACAAAGGTAAGAAGTCTTCCTACATTGCTAAAGAGTAAACCAAAGATGGATCTAACAACCATGATGATGAAGTAGTGTATGTTGCAATGGAGGATGATTATGATGAGGATGAGGCAAATTTAATGGTGTCTTAGGTGAACAAGAGTGATAGATGGATCATTGATAGTGGGTGTTCACATCATATGACTAGAGATAAAAGTAAGTTCACTACCCTTAATTACTATGATGGAAATAGAGTAAGGTTTGGTAATGATGCACCCTATCTAATAAAAGGTAAAAGATCTATCAAACTCACAGAAAAGATCTTGTGTAACAATGCATATTATGTTAAAGGACTTAACTATAATTTGTTGAGTGTGTCACAACTGAATAGTTCAGGTTGTAAAGTTGAGTTTGAGAATAAGATAGCTAAGATCTATGACACTGATGGGAAACTAATTCGGAAAGGTGATCAAACTAGAGGTAATCTATTTTATCTTGATATGAATTATGCTACTTGTCTTATTGTAGAATTTGATGATATGTGGTTATAGCACAAAAGGTTATGTCATGTTTACTTTGATAACTTAGTGAGTATCAGTAACATGAAGAGTCAGAGGTTTTCGTAAATTGAAGAAACATGACAATATAATTTGTAAACACTGTCAATTCGGCAAGATGACAAAATCTAGTTTTAAAAATAAGAGTCACACCTCTAAAAAAAATTTGGAGATTGTTCATATTGACTTGTGTGAACCAATTAATGTGCAAAGCTACAAGGGTGACAAGAACATTATCTTATTTGTTGATAATTATTCTAGGATGATGACGATTATGTTTCTAAAATAGAAATCTGATGCTTTCAAAAATTTTAAATGTTACTTAGCTAGATTTGAAAAGGAGACAAGAAAAAGCTTGAAATGTCTAAGATCTGGTAGAGGTGGATAATTTACATCAAATGAGTTTGAGATTTTTTATAATGACAAAGGAATCAAAAGAAAAATATTTACACCTAGGACCCCTCCACAAAATGAGATTTCTAAAAGGAGGAATAGATCTATAATGGATTGTGCTAGGACACTCATGATGGTAAGAATGTTGCTTTAAAATACTGGAGAGATGTTGTAAGTACAGTTGTCTATACCTTGAACCATGTGCAAGTCAAGAAAGGTATTCATTCAACATCTTTTGAATTATGGTATGGATACTCATCCAATATAAAATATTTTAAGGTATTTGGAAGCAAGTGCTACATTATTAATGATTTCAAGAATAGAAAATTAGATGCTAAAAGTGAAGAAGGTATATTCTTTGGCTATTCCACAAGAAGTAAATCTTATAAGTGTTTAAATACTAACACTAAAAAAGTTGTGGAAAGTGCGAATGTGAAGTTTGATAAATATACAGAGGTAAATGAAGTTGAACCTATGAAGGAAATAGAGGAGTAAAAATCATTTGTATACATTTATGAAGGTATGTCTACTAATGAAGATTATATAAACCAAGTTGCCACAGCAAGTTTCAATGACTTTCGAGTCACATACAATGAATGTCGAGTTGTATTCAGGAACCGAGCTACAGTTAGGAGCAAAGTTGTAGACAAAAGCTAGGACTCATTCTAATTATGAGATAAATGTACATGAAAGAGATGTTGAATTACCTGATAGAGAAGTACATAGTGATTCAGAGAAAAGTAGAGCAGAACCAAGATTGTCAAAGTATGTCAAAAGACATCACCTTGTTGAACAAAATATTGGAGATAAATATGATAGACCAATGAAAATAAATAGGCTGAGAAGTGATACATGTTTTCTGAGCATGCATGAGCCTAAGACATTGAAAGACGCCTTACAAAATGAGGATTAGAGTAAAGCCATGAAAGAAGAGATTGAGTAGATTGAGAAGAAAAAGACATGGACTCTAGTTCCTAGACTAAAGGACAAGAATGTGACTGGAACCAAATGGGTGTATAGGAACAAGTTAGATGAAAATGGTGAATTCACAAGGAATAAGACAAGATTATTTTGCAAGGGGTATGCACAAGAAGAAGGAATAAACTATGGAGAAATATTTTTCCCACTTGCAAGATTGGAAGAAGTAAGAACTCTACTTGCTTACTCTACATACAAAGGTTTCAAAGTTTATCAAATGGATGTAAAGTTAGAATTTCTAAATGGAATATTAGAAGAAGTGGTTTATATAGAACAGCCAGAAGGATTTATTGATGCTAACAACAAGAACATGGTGTGTAGACTACACAAAGATTTATATGGTTTAAATCAAGCCCCAAGAGCATGGTATGAAAGGCTTCACAATTATCTTGTGAAGATTGGATTTGAGGAGACTGATTATAACAACAATCTATACTTGAAGATAAAAGGAGGTAAAAGTATTTTACTAGCAGAAATTTTTGTTGATGATATCATATTTGGAGGCTAAGATGCATTATGTAAAGAATTTGCAAACGAAATAAAGAAAGAATTTGAGATGTCTATGTTTGGAGAGATCAAGTTCTTTGTTGGTTTGCTAGTATATCAGATGAAGTATGGTATATACATCACCCAATCTAAGTATGTGAAAGAAATATTGAAAACTTTTGGATTGGAAGATTCCAAACTAGTTAGCACACCTATGGTGACAAAACACAAGTTGTCAAAGAATGATGATTCAATTGATGTGAATCAAACATTGTACAGGTCTATGATTGGTAAATTGCAATATGTAGTACATAGTAGACCTAACATTGCATTATTTGTTGGGATTTTTGTGAGGTTCTCTACTAATCCTAAAGAGAATTATTTGATGGTTGTTTAGAGAATAATAAGATATCTAAAAAGAACAGAAGACTATGGTCTATACTACAAGAAAAATGAAAAATATGAGTTGAGAGCCTACACTAATGTTGAGTGGGTTGGAAACATTGATCATAGAAAAAGCACAAGTGGAAAATCATTTTTCTTAGGAAAGAGGTTGGTCACTTGGACCAACAAGAAACAAAATTTCATATCTCAATCTATTGTTGAAGCTGAATATGTGGATGTTGCAGTAAATTGTACAAACATTGTATGGATCAAACAGCTACTCAAAGGTATGAAGGAGGAAATCACTAAACATGTGGTACTTTATTGTGCTAATACAAGTTCTATAAATATATCAAATAACCCTATGATGCACACAAAGAATAAGTACATTGCAATCAATTATCAATACTTGAGAGAGTTAGTTCAAGACAAAGAAGTGAGGATGGAATATGTGAATACAAAATAGTAGATAGTTGATATCTTCACAAAAGATTTACCTAAGGATGCTCATGAATATCTAAGAGGTAAACTAGGGGTGATACCCATATCCGAAGCTACTTAAGAAGTATGAGTAGTGCCCTACATCAACCAAGCTAAATGTTGTATCTTACAACTTGATGTGGTGGATATCACTTTAGGAGCTACCTAAAGTGAGGAAGGAACTGAGTTAGAAGATTTACAGTCATAATGAAAGGTGACAGAGGGAGAATTTGAAATTAATTATATCTACATACAAGGATGACAAGTCTTTGGCATTGTTGTCAAAGAGAGAGATATAAAATTGAAGAAACACATCTACCTAGTAAGAGGGAGAAAATAGTAAGGGAGATATAAGATCAAAATAGATCGAGATAGATACCTAAAAATCAAAAAGAGGGAGATATAAGTTAGAAGGAGAAGATGCAGTAAAGGAACTTGACAAATCTCACATTATCATACATAGAGGAAGGACATATACTACACTGATAGAGGGAGAAATTTCAAAGATTTATTTTCTTTTTGGTATTGTTGTTGGTATTGGTTTGCCATTACTGCCAAAGATGAAGATTATTGATATGAGATTGTTTGGAAGTGAAGAAATTGTAATGGAACAATCATTATTTTTTCAATGATGTCAAACCTACTACCTCTTAGTAAGACAATTTCTTTTTGGTCTAACAGCTATCATTTAGTTGATTGATGAAGAGGATTTGAAAAGAGGAGATAACAATAGCACCTTGAGAAAGGTTGAGTTAGTTGGTATGTAAAAGAAGCCCTAAGACCAAGTAAGACATTGATACTATAGTTTATTTTTCATCTACTTAAAGTTTGAAATGAAAGATTACTCAAGTTAAGACTGGAAGAAGAACAAGTATAAGAAGTATATGTTGAGCCTTACCAAGTAGTCAGTACAAGCCGAGGAAAAATTAGTGGAAGCCGAGTGAAAAACAAGAGGTGTCGAGCAAAGATGAAAATCAGTGCAAGTCAAGTGATTATGTGTATATGCTGAGTAAAGTTTATTTGATGTTGAGCATCAGTAAACTTTAGTGTTCGTCGAGTAAACTAGTGTTAGTGGAAGAACAATATAGAATTTGAGTGACAACATATTGATTCCAAGTGCCAGTATTTATGTTAAATCGAAGATTTGATGAATCTAAGCTGACTATTTTGTTTTCTTGAATTGTGTGAAGCATGTGGAAGATAGCTATGATGAGCTAGTCGTACAAAATTCAAAGCAAACCATTTTGAGGTGTATTCAAGGAAGATTAAGGAAGAAGTTTCTAGGGGAACCAAAAGGAAAAGTAGGTAGATTCATTGCATCCTACCTAATCCTACCTAACCCTAAAATGGAAGATTGTGGTTAAGCAAAAAAAGATCTTAATTCTCTATTTATAGAGAGAGTTTGTCAAAAGCAAAGGTTGTCATGAGTGAGAACCTAAGGAAGACAAGGAGTCTAGGGTATTTCTTCATTCAATGACCAAACAGAAGAGACTACAATTGGCATGCAAAGAAAGAAATATTAAGAGTATGAATGCTTGAAGGGTGAATAAGCTATCAGTGCTGAAGTGTGTGAAAGCCAATGGAGGACTGAAACAGAGATCCATAATCTACAAGTGAGTTGTGATTTTTTATCAAATCAAACCTTACTGTTACTTTCTAATCATTGTATCAATCTAGGGTAAATCCTTTGGATTAAGGTTGACCTAACACTCATTTTTAAATCATTTAACAGGGTGACATTCTAATGGAATGGTCTAAAGTCCTCTAACAAGTCTCACTCCTAATAGGGTGATTGAAATCCTTTAGCTGGATCACATTTAACAGTGTGTATTGTAACCTTTAACAGGGTTGGTCTTTCACAAGGCATCACTTCAAAAGAGTGAGAATTAGTAGCATGTTACTGGTGGGTTTTCTCAAATTGGGTTTCCATGTAAAATCCTTGTGTCAAATGTGTTATTGAATCTATTATGTTTCATATTTACATTTCTGCAAATTTTTTTTGACCTAGGACAGTAACCTACAAAGTTTAAGTATTGTATGATCTAATGGATGCATGCATAATAAGGTTTTATGGATATGGGTTTACTAAGCATTGAAAATTTTTATTTGTACATTTAGATCTTAGATCATTTATTCACCCCCCACCCACTCTCAATTATTCTAAAGAATTCCAACATGTATGTATGTATGTATGGATGTAACTATTCTCTACTTAATAGTGTCATCCACATGGGAGGGGGTGTTGAGCTTGCACCTTCTACAATACTTCATTTCCATTATTTGTTTTGTCTAAATCAAAGGTATATAACTTTATCACTTGTAACTATAATTTTCAAATAGCACAAACCACAATAGTTTCTTATAATTCTATGGTTCTCTTTGTAAGTTTATAAAATTAATGTTTAAAAATTAATTGCATTTATCTACATCTTTTTCAAGTTTGATATTTCTCTTTTTCCTAACTCACAGTCCAAGAATTTTTTTTTTAAATACATACTAACTAGTTAGAGATTGAGCCAAAAATTTGTAAGAACAATTATGCCAAAAGAGATTTTAAAAAAACATGATCGGTGCATGATAATCATCTTTTTACACTCTTTTTGGCACAATTGTTCTTACATTTTATATTTTTGGTGAGAACAAAATTCCAAACTAATTTGGTAGGTGATCCAAAATTAAATCATAATTGGTTGAGGCATGTTTAAATACCTTATTTTGCATGTTATTGAATGTTATGTATTTATGTGCTACTGTTAACAAATGTTAAAGGATGAACTAATGTTAGATGTTAGCTTTTGACATTATGGGATTATTTTATGGATGCTCATAATTGTTTTTTTACTTCATGTGATAATGAATGAATGCTATATTTTATTAATGAATGAATGTGAGATCCATCTATTCTTAGGTATTGTTTCTAGGCTATTGTACCAGTTCTTAAGCCCAAAATAAATAAATCATGATTTGAAATGCATACTTGGGTGCTTAACTTAATGAATAAGCACACACAGTGAAAGACCTTGTGTGACGAAGGTTTATATGATTTTTTGCATATTTCACCACATAGCAGTGCATTGCAGGTTCACATACATTCTTAAGTAGACATTTGTGAGCACTAGGTGTGTGAAAGCTCCATGCAAAAACATGTAGAAGCAAAAAAGGTCATGATAAACATTTTCGATGACATGTTTGCCAACATCATACACAAGTTCCTCAAGGTGACTTCAAATTATTAAATTTTCATGTTTTCCAACACCATTGTTCTTCCTCCATATCCTACACAAATAAAAAATGTTGCCTCCAACATTACAACCATATGATATATGGGAATAGCACATGCTTAGGCCATAACCTAGTTAAATTGGTCTAGTTGTTGATTAGCAAGGTTGATTATAAATTCTTATAGAACTATCATGAGATTAGGTACAGTGTCATAATTAGAGTAGCAAGTTCAACTTCTGTGTAAATGCCATAATCATAAGTCTCATTCCCTTGTAGAAGCCATAACCCAATTAAATATACATATATATACAAGCCATAACCTAGTTAAATGGGTCTAGTTGTTGATTAGCTAGGTTGATTACAAATTCCTATAGAATTTTCATCAGATTAGGTACAATAAAAGGAACAATCAGATATTCCCAACTAGCAAGAGCATACACAGTTTTCCAAGGTGATTAAGTTGCATATGCAAATGCATCACTTGAATGCCAGGCATGAAGTGCAATCCCCAATTTATAACAAATGGTTTGATATAAAGGCTCCATATGCTAGCCCAAAAATGGAAGCCAAGGATGTAACCATGCATGTATTGGGACACTCTAGGGATCCCAACTATCTACTGTTGTTGTTGCAATGGCAAAGCAAATGTAGATGCAATACATATTTTACTATAGGCCATATGGAGGACTGTGTAAAATAAATAAAAAAGAAAAAAAAACATGACATTAATCATACCCCATTCCTTTAGTGTAAATTCCATAATCACGAGGCTCATTCCCTTGCAGAAGCCTCTACAACAATGCCATTACCTCTAAACCATGCAAAGGATGTATATATGTATGTATGTGTATATGTAAGTATGTATGTCTATATGTATGTATGTATGTATATATGTATGTATATATGTATTCATGTATGTATGTATGTAGGTATATACATATATAAACGGACCAAGAAAAATAGGCAAAGTGAATGTCATTGTTAATGAGCATTATATTTCCCCTACATACATTATACACACACACATATTGCCCATTAACTCTACATTATTTTTGTGTAGGATCTTGAGCTAAGTCACTTAGCATAGGTTGAGTGAGTTTTATTATTTAATTATTTGGATTTTGGAATATGTATGCAGTTGGATCAATTTTTCTATTGTGCTAAGATGTAATAAGTACCTTAAAAAAGCTCTCTCTATATACATACATATATACATACATACATGTATATGTATGTATGTATGTATATGTATGTATGTATGTATATATCATGCAGAGATTTAGGATTCTGTTGTCATGCCCTTGTGATCATTGCATTTCACTATCATTCCCTTGTGATCTTTGCATCTCATTGTCGTGCCCTTTTGATCTCTGCATCTTATTCATTTTATTATACCTAATATGATGACAGTTCTATAGGAATTTTTTGCCATGCCCTTGTGATCTCTACATCCCAAGTGTCTACTATTGTTGTTAATTTGGGCATCACTATATGATCCAGAATCGCGAGGCTCATTCCCTTGCAAAAGCCATAAACCAGTTAAATATATGTATATATCAACCCAACTAATCAACAACTAGACCCATTTAACTAGGTTATGACTTGTTTCTTTCTAAAAGTATCTGCTATGATATGTTTTTGTAAAATATCTTGCGAACTCTGCCCATTTTTCCTAGTTTACATTAATTTTGTGGAGGATCTTGAGGTAAGTCACTTAGCACCTTAAAATGATCTCTCTCTATATATATACATAAATACACACATGTATGTATGTATGTATATATGTATTTAGGTATGTATGTATATATATGTATGTATGTATGTATGTATGTATGTGTGCTTGTGATCACTGTGTTTTGTTGATGTGTCCTTGTTATCTATGCATCTTGTTGTCATGTCATTGTGATCTTTGTATATGTATGTATGTATGTATGTGCCCTTGTGATCACTGTGTTTCGTTGATGTGCCCTTGCGATCTCTACATCTCATTGTTGTGTCATTTTGATCTATGTATATGTATGTATGCATGCATGCATGCATGTATATAAATAGAGAGATCTTGGCACAACAAAATAATAATAAAACACACTTAATAGGTAGCATGGCCACAGATGTGATGGTAATGCCTATTGGTAAGTAGATTCCTCTTTTTCTCTCTCATTTTTCATGTGTTTATTTCACTTGAACTATTGTTTCTTAGGGGGAATATTCTAGTATTCGATTCATTTTATGCAGGAGGCGATGAGGACATTCCTAGATGTACCCGTGCGATAAATTGCTCATGAGCAATGAAGATGGACTTCCCCTGCGTGTAACAAGAGGTGATGAGGACATTCTAGGTACTTTAAAGATTTATCTTTTCTTAAAGATAGATGTTAATGGGCAATTTAGATGTGGGGGTGGGGGAGAAGAATGAGCTTCCACATTCATGTGGTTGGCCCTAATTAGTAGAGAATATTAAACTATTCTCCAAACCAAGTGAAGCTCAACATTAACCTATGATTGTATGACAACTAATTGTGTGAATCTCTTGGTTTCAGGAAATGCAGCAGGATGCCATAGTTCAATATGCAAAGTCAATTCATATGCATATGACATTAGGAAAATTTGAAAAAACAACATGTTTACATTTTTGTTAGAGGTCTTTAATTAGGTATTTTAAGTTATAGACCATCACAAACATTGTTCATGATGATCTATAATTTTAAAAACTTAATAGATCTATTAAATAAGCGTAATTGTGTTGTGTTTTATCAGCTCTTCCCAAAGCCCATGCATTTGAACACAGTTGCACATGCATTCTTGATTCAGAGTGGAAGAATCTTATTTTGGATGTGATGAAATCTATTGGTTTCAGGCAATACAGAAGGACACAATAGTTCAATATGTAATCTCAATTCATATGCATACGACATCAGGTGGTGCTAACAAAAAACCCAACAAGTTCACATTTTTGTTATAAGTTTGCATAGACCTATTAAATAAATGTAAACGTGTTGAGTTTTTTCAACTCCTTCTATTGTTCATGCATATAGAACGCAACTGCACATGCATTCCCTATTCAAAGTGGTAGAATCTTATTTTGGATGCAACAGAAAAATGACATGCACCAAAAGATGGAAAAACGATGTCACTTTTGCAGGTCTAGAACCTATTTTTGTACTTTCAACATTGATCCTTTCTTAAATATTTTAGATGTTAATAGGAAATTTAGATGTTTGGGAGGGGGGCAAATGAGCTTCCACCTTCACGTGGTTGGCCATGGTTAGTAGAGAATATTAAACTATTCTTGAAACCAAGTGAAGCTCAATATTAACCTATGATTGCATCATAGCTATTCAACATTTGTCGCCAATTTTTTTTATTAATACAGCACATCATCGCAATTGCGATGGCTAGTCGTCAATCCTGCATCATTCCTACTTCATGCCCATCCCAATTGTGATGAACATTTTTGACGACTTTCTATAGGCCCTAACATTTCTATCACATAGACGTCATAATTGTGATGGTGAAAAAGAATAGCTTTCCAGTACATTAGCTCAATTTACAACACCTGTTGTTGATATATGATTGAAAAGATCATTTGAGTGGAAAAACTATTGAAGAAGAGTGTGTGTTTCAATCATTGTTTTGTCACTAATGTCAAACCTGCTACATGTTGGTAAGACAATTTCTTATATGTTTCAAGCACTATCACTTAGTTGATTGATGAGGAGGATTTGATCAACAAGATGTAACAAAAGTACCTAGAGGAAAGGTTGAGTTATGATTATGTATTGAAGTGTAAGAATCAATTAAGACAGTGATAACATAATGTATTGTTTATCTACTTGAGGTTGTAAAATGACTGGCTACACTTAGAAAGATTAGAAGAATAAGGTTGAAAAAAGTTCATTTGCCAAGCTTGACCAAGTTGATAGCAGGTGTCGAGCAAAGTTAGTGCAAGCCAAGCAAAAAGTCAGTTGGAGCTTAGTGAAAGAAAATTCTAGTGGATGTTGAGCAAGTTAGTAGGTGTCAAGCAAGCTAGTTGATGTCGAGCACTAGTAAAATCTAATTGATGTCAAGTGATTTTATAGTAGATGATGAGTAACACATTATGTGTCGAGCATTAGTAAATTGATAATGCCAAGCTGTTGAATTATGAAAAAAGATCGAAGATTCATCAAATAAAAGATGACAAGTTTGTTTTATTGAAACTTGTGAATCAGGAGGACGATAAGATTGATGAGCTTGTGGCACAAAATCTTATGTAAACCATTTTGGGGGCGAATTCAAATGGATTCTAGGAGAAGTTTCTAGAAAAGATAAGATATTGGGTAGATACATTGTATCCTACCTAATCCATTGAAAACCCTAATTTTGGTGATGGATAATGAGTAGGAAAAGAGTTCTAATTTCCTATATGTAGGGATGTCTGCTCATGAAGAAAAGAGGTTAGAGAGTTTTGATGTGAAAATCTAACAAGGAGAAGGAAAGGGGTTTGCTTCATCTAGTGACCCAAGAGGAGAAGTCTACTAGATGAACTAAGCAAGAAGGCTTAAAGAGGATGAATGCTTGAAAGGTGAATAAGTTGTCAGAGTTGTAAAGATTGGAAGCCAAGAAGAGTTGAAGATTGAATAGTGATTTGTAATCTGCAAGTAAGGTGGTAAGTTGTATCAGATCAAAGCTCTACTGTTACTTTCTAACAATTGTATCAGCATAGGGTAAATCCTTTGGAGTAAAGTTGACTTAACAGTCATTGAGAAATCCTTTAACAGGGTGGCATTCCAAGTGAATGGCCTAAAGTCCTCTAACAAGACTCACTTTTAACAGGGTGATTGAAATCCCTTAACCGGTTCACATTTAACAATGTGTGTTGTAACCTTTAATAGGGTTGGCCTTTAACAGTGCATCACTTCAAAATAGTGAAAAAGGAGTAGCATGTTACTAGTGGTTTTTTCCAAATTGGGTTTCTATGTTAAATCATCATGTCAAGTGTGTTAATGGATATGTTGTGTTTTATACTTTAAATTTTTGCATGTTGATTTATCAGCAATATATCAATTTTGGTTAACACACAATGAATGCATGTATGGTTGAGAATGTTTTATAGGTTCACTAAATTGTGAAAAAAATTATTTGTACGTCTGGACCTTGAATAATTGATTCACCCCGCTCACCCCCTCCCCCCAAATTATTCTAAAAGAATTCCAACAATTGGTATCAGAGCCATATGCTTAAGAGGATTAGTTTTAAGGTACTACAAGCACAAAGATCAAGATGTCAAAAAGAGAGGTAGCTAAGCTCAATAGAGATAACTTTTCTGCATGGAAAAGTTTGATGAAGCTACACCTTGGAGGACTTGGAGATTATGCACAATCTTGCACTTCAGTAGAACATGTTGATCCAATAGGAGCCCAAACTGCTAAAGATTTGAAGAAAAAGAAAGAACACAATCAGACGATGTTGGAGATTGCCTCTACCCTAAGCTATGCTGAGTTTGATGATATCAAAGGCCTTAAAAGTGCAAAGCAAATGTGGGATGCCCTAGACACCATTTATGGAGGAGACAAAAATGTCCAAAGAGCCAAGCCAGAGAGCCTCAAAGGTAAGTTTGATGACATGAGAATGGAAGAAGGTGAGAATATTGCTCAATATGTTTCTAGAATAAAAGAAGTTGTTAGTGCAATAAAAGGTGATACTGGTAAAATAGATGATGATATTGTGCTAAGTAAAGTCTTGTGAACATTGTTGCCTATGTATGTCATTAGAGTATTTTCAATTCAAGAGTTAAGATGTATACCAAGAAATGATCTAGCCCTTGAAGGTCTGGTAGGAAGACTTACTATTTTTGAGTTATCTAATTTTGACAACTAAAAACTAAAGAGTATTGAATCATCTTTCAAATCAAAATTGTTACTGAAGGATTATGAGGAGGTGAAGTAGAAGAAGAAGAAAAGAAAGATAAAGTATGCATCTAGTGATAGTAACACAGATGAGGAAGACATTGAACAATTGAAAGCATTGTCGGCCAGAAGATTTCATAGAGGAAAAGGCAAGTTCAATGGTAAGTTGCCTATCATTTGTTTCAATTACAATGAAGTTGGTCATATTGTAGCAAGATGTACATAAAAGAAGAACTTCAAAGAAGGGAACAAACACAAAAATAGAAGAGAAGATGATGGAAGAGATTATAGAGATAAAGGTAAGAAGTCGTGCTACATTGTTGATGAACATGACTCTAATGAAAATGATGATGAAGTGGTATATGTTGAAATGAAGGATGAATTAGATGAGGATGAGGCAACTACACTTATGACTTATGTGAACAAGAACGACAAATGGATCATTGATAGTGGATGCTCACATCACATGATTGGAGACAAAAGTAAGTTCATTACCTTAACCTATTATGATAGAAATAGTGTAAGATTTGGTAATGATGCACCATGCTTGATAAAAGGAAAAGGGTCTATCAAACTCACAAACAAGATTTCATGTGACAATGCTTATTATGTTGAAGGATTGAATTATAATTTGTTAAGTGTGTCACAATTGAACAATTTGGGATGCAAAGTTGAGTTTGAAAATAAATTAGCAAAGATATATGATACAAATGGAAACTTCATTGGTAGAGGTGATAAAACTAGAAGTAATCTGTCTTATTTGGATGTAGAAGATGGTACTTTTCTTATTGCAAAATTTGATGATGTATGGCTTTGGCACAAGAGATTATGTCTTGTTAACTTTAATAATCTGATTAGTATCAGAAACATGAAAAGAGTTAGAGGTTTGCCTAAGTCGAAGGAACCAAAAAATATAACGTGCAAACAATGTTAGCTAGGCAAGATGACAAAGTCAAGTTTTAAAAGTAAAGCTTATACCTTTAAGGAAATACTTAAAATTGTTCATATTGACTTGTGTACCTATTGAAGTGCAAAGCTACAAAGGAGATAAGTATATAATGTTGTTTGTTGATGATTACTCTAGAATGATGACAGTCATGTTTCTAAAACAAAAATCAAATGCTTTTCAAATGTTTAAATGGTACTTGGCAAGGGTGGAAAAAGAAACAAGTAAGAGTTTGAAATGCTTGAGATCAAACAGAGGATGAGAGTTCACTTCACATGAGTTTGAGATGTTCTATAATGATAGAGGAATCAAGAGATAGACATTTGCACCTAGGACCTCTCTACAAAAAGGAATTACTAAAAGAAGAAACAAGTCAATAATGGACTGTGCTAGAACACTCATGATGGAGAAAAATGTTGCTCTAAAATACTGGAGAGAAGTTGTAAGTACTGTTGTATACACCTTGAACCATGTGCAAGTAAAGAAAGGTACTCACTCAACACCTTTTGAACTATTGTATGGTCATCCACCTAATGTGAAATATTTTAAGGTATTTGGAAGCAAATGCTATATTCTTAAAGATGTTAGGAGTGGAAAGTTTGATGCAAAGAGAGAAGAAGGTATATTCCTTGGTTACTCCACAAGAAGTAAAGCTTATAAGTGTTTAATTACTAACACTAACAAAATTGTGGAAAGTGCAAATGTGAATTTTGATAAGTTTATAGAAGCACATGAGGCTGAACCTACAAAAGAACTAGAAGCATAAAAATCATTTATATACTATTACGAAGGAATGCTTGCTAAAGAAGATGCTACAAATCATGCAGCAAGCCAACAACAAGTTTTAACAACTATTGAGTCACACCTTGTGAATGTCGAGTTGCATCCAAATGTCAAGTTGCAGAATGAAGAGAATCCACAATCTAACTCTAAGATTATCACACATGAAAGAGATGTTGAAACACCTGATAGAGATGCAACATAGTGATACTAAAGCTGAGAGATAGAATGCAGCCACAAGAATTGAGCCTAGACTGTCCAAATATGTCAAAAGACACCATCCTGCAGATCAAATTATTGGAGACAAAGATGCAAGGCCAATGACAAGAAATAGATTGAGAGGTGAATCATGTTTGTTAAGCATGAAGGAACCTAAGATAGTGAGATATGTATTGGAAGATGATGACTGGTACAAGGCTATGGAAGAAGAAATTCAACAAATAGAAAAGAACAAGACTTGGAGTCTAGTTCCTAGACCAGAAGATGAGAATGTGATTGGCACAAAATGAGTATTCAGAAACAAGCTAGATGAGAATGGTGAAGTGACAAGAAACAAAGCTAGTTTGCAAAGGGTATGCACAAGAAGCAGGAATTGACAATGGTAAAACATTTTCCCCTATTGCAAGAATGGAAGGAGTAAGAATTTTGCTTGCTTATGTTGCATATAAAGGTTTCAAAGTTTATCAAATGGATGTCAAGTCTACATTTCTGAATGGCATATTAGAAGAAGAGGTCTACATAGAACAGCCAAAAGGATTTGTGGATAAGAATAACAAGAACATGGTATGTAGATTGCACAAAGCCCTATATGGATTGAAACAAGAACCTAGAGCACGGTATGAGAGACTTCATACTTATCTTATTAAGGTTGGATTTGAAAGGACAGATGATAACATCAATTTGTACATGAAGATAGATAAAGAGAAAGGTATAATGTTATCTAAAATATTTTTTTATGACATCATATTTGGACGACAAGATGCTTTGTGTAAAGATTTTGCAAATCAAATGAAACAAGAGTTTGAAATGTCAATGTTTGGTGAGATCAAATTCTTTGTTGGATTTCAAGTTTATCAAATAAAATATGGTGTATATATCACTCAGTCAAAATATGTCAAAGAGATATTAAAGACATTTGGACTTGAGGATTCAAAATTAGTAAGTACACCTATGGTGACAGAACTTTAGCTATCAAAGAATGATGATTCGGCTGAGGTCAATCAAACATTATACAAATCCATGATTGGAAAATTGCAACATGTAGTACATAGTAGACCTGATATTGCATTAGCTATGTGTATAGTTGCAAGATTCTCTGCTAATCCTAGAGAGAACCACTTGATGGTTATGAAAAGGATAATGAAATACTTGAAAGGAATAGAAGAGTATGGTTTATACTATAAGAAGAATGAAAAGTTTGAACTGAAAGCCTACACTAATGTTGATTGGGCTAGAAATATTGATGATAGAAAGAGCACCAGTGGAGGAGCATTCTTCTTAGGCAAAAGACTTGTTACATGGACTAGCAAGAAGCAAAGTTGTACTTCCCAATCTACTGTTGAAGCAGAGTATGTTGTTGTTGCTATTAATTGCACAAACATTGTATGGATCAAACAACTACTTAAGGGAATGAAGGAAGAGATCACTAAACCAGTGACACTTTATTGTGATAATACAAGTGCTATCAATATATCAAAGAATCATGTAATGCATACAAAGACAAAGCACATTGCAGTAAAGTATCATAATGTAAGGGAATTGGTTCAAGATAAAGAGGTGAAGATGGAATATATCAACACAAAGGAGCAAATTGTTGATATCTTCACAAAAGCATTACTTAAGGATGCTCATGAGTACTTGAGAGGTAAACTAGGGGTGATACCCCTATCAAAGGCTATGTAAAAGACAGAGGGAGTACCCTGCATCAAACAAGCTAACATTCATTTCATACAAATTGATGCAGAGGATTTTACTTTAGGGATTGCCTAAAGTAATTACAGAGCTGGAGTTACAAATCAGTTACAAGCAAGGTGACAGAGGGAGAAAATTGAAGAACTTGCAAAAGTCTATATTTGCATACAACAAAGATGTCAAGTGTTAAGTATATGTCTTTGGCATTGCTGTCAAAAAGGGAGAAAGTGCATTAAACTGATCAAGGGAGAGATGATCAAGGGAGAAAGTACATTAAACTGATTAGTGCAAGAGGAACAATGGAGAGAGTACATCATCAGAAGATTAGAAGACTGAAAGAAAGAAAGAGGGAGAAAGCAGAAAACAAAAAGAGGGAGATATTCTGATATTTTGTCGATCCATGGAAGAAGAGAGTGTTATATTTTGTAACCTAATCAGAAGAGGGAGTTGTTGATAGAGGGAGAAGTTTTAATCACAAGTTTTCTTTTTGGAGTTGCCTTATTGTTTTAACCTAGTTAGTTTGATGGAACAAGATGTTCATCATTTGTGTGACTATTGATCAGTTTGGTTTGGCATCAATGCCAAAGAGGGAGATTGTTGATATATGATTGAAAAGATCATTTGAGTGAAAAAATTGTTGAAGAAGAGTGTGTGTTTCAATCATTGTTTTTTTACTGATGTCAAACCTTCTACATGCTGGTAAGATAATCGCTTATATGTTTCAAGCACTATCACTTAGTTGATTGATGAGGAGGACTTGATCAACAAGATGTAACAAAAGTACCTAGAGCAAAGATTGAGTTATGATTATGTAATGAAGTGCAAAAATCAATTAAGATAGTGATAATATAATGTATTGTTGATCTACTTGAGGTTGCAAAATGACTAGCTACACTTAGAAAGATTAGAAGAATAAGGTTGAACAAAGTTCATTTGCCAAGCTTGACCAAGTTGATAGTAGGTGTCGAGCAAAGTTATTGCAAGCCGAACAAAAAGTTTGTTGGAGCCGAGTGAAAGCAAATTCTAGTGGATGTCGAGCAAATTAGTAGGTGCCAAGCAAGCTAGTTGATGCCGAGTAATTTTCAATTCATGCTAAGCACCAATAAAATCCAGTTGATGCCAAGTGATTTATAGTAGATGCCGAGTAACATAGTATATGCCGAGCATCAGTAAATTGATAATGCTAAGCTATTGCATTATGACAAAAGATCAAAGATTCATCAAATAAAAGAAAACAAGTTTATTTTCTTGGAACTTGTGAATCAGGAGGAAGATAAGATTGATGAGTGGGTGGCACAGAATCTTATCTAAACCATTTTGGAGGTGAATTCAAATGGATTCTAGGAGAAGTTTCTAAAAAAGACAAGATATGGGGTAGATATATTGTATCCTACCTAATCCATCGAAAACCCTAATTTTGGTGATGGATAATGAGCGAGAAAAGAGTTCTAATTTCCTATATGTAGGGATGTCTGGTCATGAAGCAAAGAGGTTAGAGAGTTTTGATGCAAAAATCTGACAAGAAGAATGAAAGGGGTTTGCTTCATCTAGTGACCCAAGAGGAGAAGTCTGCTAGGTGAACTAAGTAAGAAGGCTTAAAGAGGATGAATGCTTGAAGGGTGAACAAGCTATCGAAGCTACAAAGATTAGAAGCCAAGCAGAGTTGAGGACTGAATAGTGGTCTATAATCTGCAAGTAAGGTTGTAAGTTGCATTAGATCAAAGCTCTACTGTTACTTTTTAACAATTGTATCAGCATAGGGTAAATCCTTTGGAGTAAGGTTGACTTAACAGTCATTGAGAAATCCTTTAATAGGGTGGCATTCCAAGTGAATGGCCTAAAGTCCTCTAACAAGGCTCACTTTTAATAGGATGATTGAAATCCCTTAACCAGGTCACATTTAACAATGTGTGTTGTAACCTTTAATAGGGTTGGCCTTTAACAGGGCATCACTTCAGAAGAGTGAAAAATGAGTAACATGTTATTGGTGGTTTTTTTCGAATTGGGTTTCCACGTTAAATCATTGTGTCAAGTGTGTTGATGGATATGTTGTGTTTTATACTTTACATTTCTGCATATTGATTTAATAGCAATATATCAGTTTTGGTTAACACACAATGAATGCATGTATGGTTGAGAATGTTTTATAGATTCACTGAATTGTGAAAAGTGTTATTTGTACATATGGACCTTGAATAACTGATTCACCCCCCCCCCCCCCCCCCCTCTTAGTTATTCTAAAAGAATTTCAATACCTGTAGCCATCACAATTGCGACAGTCGCTCTTTCCGTCACAACTTGCGATAGCTAAAGTCCAATGCCCATCCAACAGGAGCCAATTCCTCTTGATGTTGGTTGAGCGATGGGATACAGTCAAAATTGCAATGGCAGACCATCTCAATTTGAGCCCAAATGTAGTAGTGGCTCATGATGAAGTGCAATTTTTTTCATGTTCAAGTTGGACTAGGATAGATTACAATCATGTGTACCATGCTCAACACATATTATCATGCATTATTGGGGAAGCATGATCCATGCTTATGCTACTTTGGAGAGAAATGAGATATTGAGATGAAAAGATAAAGCTAAGGGGGAATATTAGGAGGAATTATAGAGATGTAGAGATTTAGAGGTATAGAAAGAAGGTGATGGAGTGAGATGGATTGATAGAGGGAGGGAGGTGTGTCTAGATATAGAGGGGGAAGAGGAAAGACAAAGATATATAGATAGATAGGTAGAGAGACTAAAATGATGTTCCATAACTCTAACTCTATCAAAGAAGTAACTGGTGAATTTGATGAAAGATCAACCCCATAGTTCCCAAGAATCACCTACATGCAAACAATTGTCACAAAAAGAGAGAAGAAAGAGCTATGGAGGTTGGTATTCCCAAATCCATAGATGAGACTTTTTTATGAGCAAAAAAAAAAGAGATTGCTATTATGAAAAGTGAATTAGTTAATAATTACAAAGAGAGATCATCGTTATAAAGGAGATTGAAACTCTAAAAAGGTATAGCTTAGGTTACATCATAATAATTAATAAAAGAATTAATTATTAGATGTCTAAAGTTTAGCCTAAGCAAAACAAAGTTAATTAGGAAATATCTAATTACTCTAACAACCCCCCCCCCCTCTTAAGATAAACTTAGGGAGTAGCTAAAAACCTAGAAACTACTACTAAAAGTAGAAATGGGTCCCAACAACAAAGCCTGATGACGTATCTAAGCACAATCAAATCTTTGAAAAGGGAGGAATAGAGAAAATCACATGGAAAAACCCTACTCCAAAAAGAGATGGAAATAATGCTAAAAAGAACTAGTGAAGGACTAAAGAAGCCTCCACACTAGGGAATGTCCTAGAAGATAGGAACAAAAGATGATCATGAAGAACACCAATGAAGCATGTAGAAGCTGCAAAGCTCTGTTAAAAGTAACTATTGATCTAAAGAAACTCCACTAAAATAGAACCTAACCAAGTAGAGAAGACTATAATCTACATCAAATCAGGAGGCACATAAAGGCAAACAACCAAACTCGAAGATATAGATTGCATGAAACACCAAAGCCTGAAGAGTTGATTAATTGAACATTGAAGGTTGCATCCAAAGTAGGAAGGAAAAGAAGAGTGTCTATATGGTAAATGATCCATCTCACCGAAATGCATAGGTACCCAACCATTACATCTGCCTAGTACATAGGAACAAATATTGAATACAATATAGTTCACTCCATTGAACCAAGAAAGCATGAGAAACAACAAAAGAACCCCCATAACATAGACAAGGGTGAGGTGATAGGCAACTGGAAAAGTGGGCCAAAAGAATTGCATGTCAAGGAACTACGATCAAGATGCACAAAAGAGTACATATGTGTGTACTAAGGTGATCAATCTTAGATGCGTCATGTGGCTAATGTCACAAAAGGGAAACTCACTAGACAAATAAGATGACAAACAAAGGCAAAACATCAACCCCCCATTGCACTTTAACCAGAGTAGTGTATGTACAATAAGGCACAAGATATGGTGAATCCCAAGAATACAATAATCTAAATGAGTGTCCTCAGATGACACTACTCGAATCAGAAGGCAAAACAAGGTAAAACTACTGAAACAAAAATACAAATGTAATATGGCACTTTATCTTAGTGCATTTGCAAGAATGCATACAAATGATGTCTAAATAGACTAGAAGAGACTTAAGACTAATACAAGTCATGAAAAATCATCTAAAGCAACGAAATCAATCCCTGGATCTAAAACAACCAAGATATCTACTAGAATGCAAAAATGCAAAAGATTGAATAGAATGTGCCTAGAGTAGAATTTGGAAAAACAACTTGCATCATTGGAAAGATTTCAGTAAGATCTTTCTAACGATATAAGGAATTCCCAAATCAGAGATCGAATGCTCAAGATGTCTCCCGAAGTGCAAAACTATACCCCTAACTTTGATAGCAGAAAATGCCATCAAAAAAGCATCAAAATTGAAGATCACCTATACCGCTATGATGGACTCTGAACCATCTTTCTAGTGATATCTCATTTTTGGAAAACGGAGTTTGTATGCTCGAGATGTGAGCAAAAATGTGAAGGTAGGTCCAAATAGAGCTTAAAGGGCAAACATGATGATGATGTAGTGCTGACATGGCGCTGATGTCAACAAGTGACGAGCCCAAATTTGACGTTCAGATGATCGTCGAGACAAAAAAAAAAAAAAAAGCCTAAAAAATGACCCAGTTGATGGAAAAAAAAATTAGTTTGCTGGAAAATCATTTTCGCTGAGAAAAAAATGTTAGAGCCGAAATATTTTGGTGGCGAATGACCGATTCCTTTCTTAAAAATGTGACCTCCAAAAAGATCCACCCAATAAAAAGTTCAAGCTTTCCAATCAGCAAAATGCATGAGAACATACAAACAACCTCAAAATACCAAAAATCATGCCCACCAAATGGCCATGGAAATAGAGATCCGTCGATGGAATCCACAAAACCGAACTTCACACCAAATCATATATCAAAGGCAAATAAACATGCACTGCCAAAATATAAAAACTGAAGCTGTAATCGCCCACCAAACCACCTTATCACAAAACAAAGTCTGTGGCTCGTAGATGGCCATGTGACAGGGCTCGAGGAGAGGGCGCATCGAAGACTCCAAGCTATAGGTCAAAAAACCATAATTCACAAGATCACCCAAATCAACGGGTGTTGACAAATCGCTGACAGGGAGTACGAGCGACACAAGTACAAAAACACTAGTGCTCTAACCAAACACCACCTTTAACCATATTGATACTTCTGATGGATGCCAAATAAAGAAAAAAATGCAAAACGAGGAGGCCTAGAGCAAACCAAGGTGCAAGAAGGGTGGCTCGATTTTCATGCAGCCCCCAAAAACAATTCCAGAACCTGCCAAACAAATCTTGAAACTGCTTGTTAAGGTTTGGAAAGGAAGGTGATAGCTAGACTTGGCTCATGATTGGAGGCAGAGCAACAAAGGAGTCTTAGCAAATACCACCCAAAAAAGCCAAATATGTTGGGTGCCAAAATAAAATCATGCTTGTGTTTGCTGCATAAAAAGAGGCACAAAGCCCAAGAGCATGGGTAAAAAACTACAGTCACCCATTCACTAAAAACTAGTGCAAAGGTGAGTGCATGAAGAGGCTTGAGATTCTCGCAAAATGGGTGTATTCCAGATCTTGGTGGAGTCCAGAAACAACATCGAGAGTTAGGGGCCCAAAATCTTGTGCAAGGGTCAGAAAAGTTGACTTGGCACTACTCGGGGCCAGCAAATCCACTCACTAAAGGGCTAAAAAAAATGCATAAGTCCCAAAATAAAACTTCCCCCATGTGCTACTAATTGGTGGCATGATTCCTTGATCTACGATTTTAATAGCGGTGTCTGGGCAAGAGGGCTCATTGATGGGCAAGTGAGGGGTCGTTGAAGGATGGACCCAAAGAGGCTGAAAGTCTATCGCAACAACCAAGAAATCATGCCTAAAAACAAAGCATGCACTCCTCCAATCAAAAGGTGTGGCACAGTCTCCGAAACAAGGTGTGGATGTGAGAGGCCCCAAGGGAAGAACGCAACACCCAAGTAGTTAACCAAACTGAGGAGATCCTTTCAAGATGGAGGTTGATGGTTAGTGTGGGGCCTGAGGCCTGCATTGGGGGCCAATGAAGGTTGATTTAACCAAACAAAAATGCAGCCCCAAGGTGCATAAACTTTGTAAAAGTAAAACTTGTCTGCGTGCCAAAAACCAAAGGCTTGCCTTTCTAAAATGAAGATGTCATCCATTAAACATGCACAACACATGTAATAAAAAAAAAAATCTTTTGATGGTAAAGCTATTCATTTTAATAAAGAGCATAACCAAAAAAAAAAAATTGATATGTCTCGATTTTTTAGGCCTAGGTCAAAACAGTCCGAGTGCAAAAAAAAAAATTACCATAGATTTTAACATCCAAAATAGACCTTTTTAATATGGAAATGGGGGTTTTCAAGTTCTCTGAGCTCAACGGTAATATCCATTTTTGCTCAAAGTGCCTCGAAAATCAATAACCCCCCAGATCCAATAAAAAAATCACTAAAAGCTTAGATCTAAAAACCGATGTCAAATCTCTCAAAAACAAAACATGGGCATGAAGATCTAGGGCTCTGATACCATGTCGAAATTGATAAAAGATCAACTCCACAGCTCCCAAGAGTCACCTGCATGCAAACACCTGTCACAGAAAGAGAGAAGCAAAAGCTATGGGGGCTAGTATTCCCAGATCCATAGATGAGACATTTTTTATGAGCAAAAAAGAGAGATTGTTATTATCAAAAGTCAATTAGTTAATAATTACAAAGAGAGATCATCCTTATAAAGGAGATTGAAACCCTAAAAAGGTCTAACCTAGGTTGCATCATAATAATTAATAAAAGAATTAATTATTAGATGCCTAAGTTTAGCTTATGCAAACTAGAGTTAATTAGGAAATATCTAATTACTCTAACAGTAACTTCTTATTTTGGAAATGGGTCTCTCCTCCCCAATTTTTAAGAGAATAAACATACCTCTTGCATTCAAAAGATTATTAGTTATATACTATAATTATTATAGATTTTATGTATTCTATATTATTAAGTGTAATTTAAAAAAATTAAAACTATATTTTATTTTATTTTTTGTAAAAATGAAGAAGTTACTAACTATATTATATTATACAAAATTAACAATAACCAAGTCTCAAAATGGAGTAACTATCACCCAAAGTCTTGAATGTTACCATGAAGAACCATCTTGTGAGGAAAGAAAAATAGAGTCATACATCATATTTGCTAAGAAACAAAATAGGTAACAAATTATGAAACTTCCCATTGACTAAACCAAACCTCTAGGGGAACTTGTTGTGGTAGAGGTGTTTAGAGAGTAGCTTCCCATTATGCAAAGTAGTAAAACACTTGAGGACATCCAATACTCTTAGAATTCACCCTATCCATAAGCCTTTTCAATTTCTATTAAAGTAATATCAAATTCATCACAAATTATCCCAGCTCTAATAATGAAAAAAGCTTACCGCACTAACCATTTGAGAGAAAGTTTGACTTATCAAGGAATCCTCCAATTGGAAGCTTGTCATCATTCAGGCAAAACAAATTCCTGTGCAAATTTAAAATCTAAAATAGTGAAAAGAAAAGGTTGTGAGGTTGCATACAAGCATTAGCAACTGTACATAACATCTCACAAGAAGGATATTCATGCAAATGTCAAGAAACAAGAAGCCACCTCAATGTAGAGCCTATGAGAATAACTAGAAGCCAAAAAGAGAGAGGAAGAGAGAAAGGAGAGGTGGATAGAAAGAATATATAGAAAATCAACATGAGAGAAAAGAGAAAGGAATGAGAGAAAAGAGAGATGAAGAGACAAATGAGAGGTGGATATAGAGAAAATATAGAAAATCAACACGAGAAAAAAGAGAAAGGAATGAGAGAAAGGTGTGAGGGGCGAGGGGAGACCAAATGACACAATGTAGGAGAGAGAGCATATATTTCTACATCCCTCTCTTTCTATTTATTCATCTCTCCATATTTCTATATTCCTCTCTCTATCTCTATTTTTATATCCCCACTCCTATCTATTTTTCTTCTATCTCTTTGTCTCCCTCACTCTCTCTATATCCTTGTCTTTGTCACCCCATCACACCATATCTCCTTCTACCTCTTCTCTATATCTCAATATCTTCATCTCCATCTCCCATGTTCTTATTTATCTCCCTCTTTATCTATTTTTATCCTTCAATTTCTCTTTTGGCCCTTACCTATACCTCCATATCTCTGTATATGTATGTCTCTCTTGCACCATTTCTCCATATTTTTTCTTTCATGCCTCCCTTCATCTCTATTTTTACATCACTTCATCTGTCTCTTAACTTATATATCTCCTTTTCTCTACCTCTATATATCACTTTCTAGCCCTCCTCTCTCCATAGTGTTTAAACATACCATGAATGTATTGATATGGAACCTAATTATGTTCTTCATTAAAAACTTTATTGCAAAATCAACCTCATGTACTATACTGTATTTTTTTATCAATATACTAATTTTTTCTTAATTGACCTTTCACATATATTTGACATACCTATGGCACACAAAGATTCAACTAGTACATCCCAATATAATAAATATATCTCATAAAATTATAATTGAGAAGGTAACTACATCAAAAGAATGATCGACTGAAGTCCATTGCTATGACAACATAAGACTATAGACTAAACGACACATCCTGATAAGTAAGAATTAAAAAGACTATAACGTGACATGATAACATGAAAGAAAACTCGAAGTCCGTAAATGTAAATTCCAGCCCATGCTTGCCTTTTCATTTTAGTTTCAACCTTTGATTCCTTCCTATTGTCCCAACATAGTGAAAACACCCCAATGAACTATACAAACTACATTTTTATATATTTGTTTTCAGAAAATAAAAATATGGAACATGTGCGTTTGTCTCTGCAGCTACTCGCCTATCAGTAGAAGTTATATGCCCTCCATGCGGCCCACATATTTTTGTCTCTCAAGATTTTAATCTTCTTGCATCTTCAAGACGCATCTTAAGCATTTCCCTTCTAACAACAATTGAAATGCTGAGCTGATATCTGAGAATTCCATTCTCTGAGTCACATACTTGTCTAAATCAAATTCCTGCAATCACATGAATTTTCTGGTTTTACGAACAAATTGAGCCTACAATTAATTATGAATTGAAGTTATTGTGAAACTTGAATGTAGAGGACAAATGAAATCAATATTTTCAACTAAATCGACAGGGCATATAAGAAACAACAAGAAATACATTGTTCATGAATCTATCCACCAATTTGGGAACATCAGAAATCTTGAAACCCCCAAAAGGAGCAAGTTTTAGCTTCCGGCCATCGTGAAGCTCCAGTGGGCTGAAACATATCTTCTTGTCAATGTCATCTATACCCAATATCACCGCTCTACCCCACACCTGACATTTAGAAACAAAAATGGCCATAAAAATAATAGAGATAAGAAGAGTTGAGATCAATATATCTCCAAAATACCTCTATCTCGGTTACATTAAGAAAATGACTTAAAATACTCGCAAGATTCATACTAGAGAGAAAACAGGAATTTGTGTTACGAAATTATACAGGGTGAGCACATTGAAGAGTTGCAAGCATGAGCTCCACTCTTCCAATACATTCATAACTTGAATTCACTCCTCCTTTAGTCATTTCTTTGATCACCTGTTGTCATAAAATTGCTTGGTCAGTAAAAGCATGGCAGATACCATTAATGCAAATTATCTGCTGTATATACTATGCACTCTTGCATTGAGCTACACTCGACTATACTGAAAGCAATCCAGTATTTTTGAATAAAGTTATGAAATGTGCCTGAATCTTACTACAAAAGTCAAAAAATCAACAATTATTTTCTGTTATCATAAGCAAATTATACGCCAGATTGGTGGAATGCTCAATGAATATATTTGTTAAGTGATCAAATGAATGGGATGGAAATACCCAAATCAAGCCTCAGGACTAACAAGAAACCAATTCTATATACAGACGAAGGAAAATGCAAGTACAAAAGTAATTGTTGCAATTACAAACCTCTTGAATGGGCGTGTCAAAGTTTGATGGATTCAAGAATTCGGTCACCCCAAATTGTTTCGCTATTAAAGCATGAAAATACCGTCAGTTTCAACTTGTGAAAACTGGAGAGCAATGTCAAAACTTGCAGATAAAACACAAATATAATCTAATTCATTTGTAGAATGGAAGAAAATAGTGATATTGTACATATTTCTTCCTTTTGGGGATTAATATCAATGCCAAATATTCTAGAAGCACCAGCAAGTCGAGCTCCTTCTGCAGTCTGCATTAACAAAGGTTCAGTGAGGAAATTAGAACAAGAAAATTCTCAGAATCATTCATTTCAGCAATAGCTATATTCCACCTCCTTCGGCTGGTACAGCTTTGGCTGCTTGAGGTGGATTTCTTTTTATGAATAGTTTTGTAGCCTTCGGCCTGTGGCCGTGTGACTCTTGCAGGGTGATCATATTCCCTGGCCCTTTTTATATGATTATATAACTTAATATTTTAATTTAATTGCAAAAGCTTATTCATCAAAAACTTACAGCCAAGCCAATAGTACCCAGTCCAAAAATCGCCACTGAATCACCATGCCTCACTTTCCCAACATTCCAAGCAGCTCCATATCCTATAAATCAATATAAGCCCTCTTTTCTAAGCCTGATATAGAACATAAGGACGAAGCAGGGTTTCCAGAGTCTATAGTATAGTTGATTAAGCTGTTTCTTGATTAGATTGTGTTCGAACTTTTTATATGAACATTTTGGACCATACTAAGTGTTCCATCATCAAGAATTTGATTCCTTTAGATCTCTATCATCCTGATGATGGGTCATAAAGTTGTTGAGAGTGTTGACTTGGTAGTCAGCACATCCTTGGAGAATCGTGTCATTGATCCGGATAAATCTGGGCATTTGTATCAGGCATTAATAGTTTGATCTTTTGGTGCAATGGCAAATCCTACTAACAGTGGTATCAGAGCTTTGGGTCACGGATTGGTGCTGAGGGGGAGATTGTTGAGAGTGTCGACTAGTTGGTCAGCACCTCCTTGGAAATTCGTGTCTTGGATCCAGATAAATCTGGACATTTATATTGGGCATCAACAGTTCGAGCTTTTGGTGCAACAGCAAATATTACTAACAAAAGAATGATCCGAAATGTAGATGAAAAAGGTTAGAACACAATCTAATCCAGAAACAGCATCATAAGTAGCCATAAGATTGGCCGCATACCTGCTGATACCCCGCATCCCAGCAAACAGATTTTGTCCAATGGGGCTTCAGGATTCACCTTTGCTACACAAGATGCATGCACCACTGTATATTCACTGAATGTTGAAAGTCCAAAAAAATGATGGATGGGTTTTCCATTGATAGAGAAACGACATTTCTTGTCACTGTATGTAACTCCACTCATGAAGTTGAATCTAAAAACTTCACAGATGTTATTCTTGCCTCGGACACAAAGCTCACATTCTCTACATTCTGCCATGTACGATGGAATTACATGATCTCCTGGGCTAATCCCTGTAACCTCTTGCCCCACACTTTCTACAATCCTGCAATCACCTTTCAACTCAGCCTTAATTAAAATTAAAATTGAATGCATCCTTACTTTACCTATGAATCAAAATTGACCACATCCTTATTTTAGCTATGCATGGGATACAAGGCTGTGTTATACATACCCAGCACCTTCATGACCGAGAATCCTCGGAAACCAGGCTCCTCCATCCTACAATATTTTACACGGGTACCTTTAAGCCATTGATTTGTTTACAAAATGTCTAATAAACATTGTTATGATCAGCAACAAATTGAAAAGAAAAGCGTACTAAAATCTACACTAAGCAAATATGGCAATGTCACTGTAAGTAAATATACCTCACTAGACAAAATCAGGTTTTAAAAAAATGCTAGAAGAAGAATAAGGGTAGAGACCAAGGTCAATAAAACCAAGGTCATACCCTCTTAGATCAGAGAAGAATGAACATACATTCTACATTTTCAATTAAGTCATCCCGAATGACCACTTTTGGTATTAAAAAGCACAAAAGGATGGTAAGCTCTGCCATATTACTCTTAAATATAGAGGTTGGGACCGATATGGGTATGGTTTTATGGAGTGGGGATCAAGATTTCTCAGTTGGACTGCCATTTCTGGCGGTGCTAGTCTAGGGTTCTTGCTGTCTCTATAGTTCTGAGATTTTGCGGATAGTGTTGTTGTAAGTGATATAGAGATCAGTGCCACTGTTTCTGGAAAAAGACTTGCTTCTCTTTCTAACTGAAAATTTCACTTTTTTTTAAAAGGTTCAGTCTTATGGCTGGCTTCTTTGGTTAAGAATCAAAGATTGAAGAGTATTCATTCCAAATTTGTTCCGAGTACGAACCCAGCTTCATACTTTTCCCTGTTTTTTTGACATCAGGAGCCTTGCACTTAGCAAAACTTGATCCATGGTAAACGGCCTGATACTGCTGTCTTTGTGTTATTTATGAAATTGCTTGGACCCGTGATCCTAACAATCCTGGTTCTGTGATATTAAGACTAAAATGCATGAACTGTAGGAACAGGGCATGCTATGGCAATCTGTTAACAGGAACTGAACAGTATTTCCCACTCTCGGTTGCAGTGAACAAATGTTTTTCTGCATCAATTACCAATTTCATTTGGATTGTTTTTTCTTCTCATTCTAAGAGTGCTGAAAAGGTTCTCCGCAACCAACCTCTAAATTTAGAGTGTTTTAACTTCTAATAAGACATTAGAGCAGGTCTATTCAAGTTTGAACAATAGCTTTTTTTGTGGGTGATTGATACCACTGACCGTCCAACCAAAGCTTGTGATGCACAACAGTGCTGCTTGCAATTCTAGGTTATTATCCAAATTTAGGTTTTTAGTCTTGATCTACATAGCTTGTAGGCCTTTATGCTTGTGAGTCCATCAATTATTTGTAACAGATATTATATTGTGTGAATCACTGAATTGAGTTTCTATACAATCCTCTGAATTAAACTCATTTCTAAGTTCTGCTGTCTTCTGATAGAGTGTTCCACACACTATTGCTTAACGGATAAAACTGGTTAAATCCATTTTTCTTTGATAAGCACTCAAAAAATACCATGTGAGAGAAGCATATAAGGTGTAGTGCAAGTTGAACAACTACAAATACCTTTCCCTTCCAGAAATAAATATCAGTATGGCAAAGCGAAGTATGAGTGATTTTGATTCGAACTTCTTTAGCTTGAGGAGGAGCCACTTGAATTTGCTCCATGCTTAAAGCTTGCCCTGCCTCCCATACTACCGCAGCTGTAATTGCAGTAATTATCAGGAAAGTTTCATCACAATTAATCTAGTTAGAATTTTAGTTGAGTGCACTAATTCATTCATGTTTGTTGTGCTTACCTCTACAAGTGATGACTTCTCCTCCTGCATCGGACGCCATCCTTTCTTGATTGTTTGAGGGCAAAAGTATGATCTGATTCTACTGACTCCAATCTCTACCAATCATCACGATTCCAAGAAAGATGAAGGAAATGTGGTGAAAATCAGAAATATTGAAACTCACAAATATATATTTATTTGACAAGATTGAGAGAATACAATGATATAGCTCCTTTTCCTTGATTTCCTTTTGTTTTGGCTGCAAATAATGTTTAGTTTTGTAATTAAAACTATGCTAAGCTACGCTTAGAGTTGATGAGCCTTATCTCCTTATATTTAGAAAAATCAAAACCTTATCCTAATTCTTTCTAACCATACTACAGAAAAGAATGCCGTTTATATCAAAATGTAATGTAGGTACACACTGATACCACTAATGTAGGTATGCTCTAATACCACTGACGAAGGGCCACACCACCCTTACCAACTCACAACCAATAATGCAACAATATAAAGACAATTTTATTATACCTGAAAATTCAATAGCAATTACAATAACATTTTTCCAAGATCTCTCAAGATCCAATCCAAACCCAAGCTAGTCTAGATCCACACTCTGGTAGAAACCTCCAAGATCTCAACTTGTGCTCGCAAGCCACCAAGCAATCTCCTTGTTTCTAAACCGCAGCCACTAGCTCTTCTCACAAACTTAATCCAAGATCCAAGTGTAAACTTCCTCCTTCTCTCTCACACCTTGAAGCCTTCACACTTTCTAGCTTCTACTTCTCAAACTTCCCCTTGAGCTTTCACCTTCTTCTCAAGCTTGATTTAGAAATGCTCATAGGCCTTGCTTAAATAGGCACTTACCACCCCATGCATGACTTATCCACAACCTTCTAGAATTCCTCCACAACCTTCTACAACTTCCACAACCTTCTACATCTTCCACAACCTTCTACAACTTCCAAAACTTTCTACAATATTCATAACTTTCTAAAATTCTTCCCACACACCTCGATAAATGAAATGACAACTATTTATTTTTTTATTTTTTCCTATTATGCCACCTATGCACCTCGAAAATAGAAATCCTCTTTTTCTTTCTTTTCTCCTTTTTCCCCTTTTTTATTTTTTTATTATTTTTTCTCTAATTTTCGTCACTTTCTCTCTCCTCCACATTTTTTTTTTTTTTTTTTTTCAATTTTTTTTTTTTCAACTTTTTTTTTTTTTCCCAATAATTTTTCCATGCAAGATGCTCCTGCATCAAAATGTTGCCTCGCTTTTACTCAAAGGTTATGTAGCATCTGAGCGGGAAAGTTTTGATGCATTTAGTATCCTTCCCAGCAGCAGGTCTTGAAATTTATTCTCGAAATGAGGGTTTGCTACTGTTTACTTTATGAACGAACAAATCTTCTTGCAGCTGCTTTGTGAATTGAATAGGATAGTTTTCCATTTTATAGACGTAAAATAGGAAGGTGCAAAAACATCTAAAGAGGAATATACAATCAAATCTCATCAAATTTAGAGGAAAAGCGAACTTCATGTGTTAAATATATAATGATAAATGCTTAGAGCCCGTTTGGTTGCTGGAATACTGCAGTGAACAACCTCACTTTTCAAATCTACGGTTCGCAGCGTACAAGGAGCGTGCAAGACGATTGAAAGTGTGTACTCGGTTGATTTTTTCCCTCACTCTATGACCAGTTGTTTGGAGAGAACGTCGGGACGACTTTTCTTTATTCTAATTCATTGAAACTGCTACTTACACCAATTTTCATCGTGAGCCATAAATATTACTCAGCTTCCCCACTGGCATGTGAAGGACAACTTCGTTGATGCAAAAAAAACTCAAAAGTGCTGTACAAATTCAACTTTAAAGGTTGATAGATAGATAGATAAAATTTTAACGTCCACGAGGCCAAAAATAGCCTATGGGACAGCAAGACAACTCAAGCAGACTTAAGTAGCGCTGTTCGCTTCTTGTGTAGACTAATGATGAGCCCCCCCAATTGCTCAATGTACTCTTCGTTGAACAGGTTATGCCAAGAACTGTCACATATAGTATCCGCAAACTTATCCCTGCTATCCTTGTAGGCCTCACATTCTAGAATAAAGTGCTGTTCAGTTTCCACTTTCCCAGAATTGCAAAATCTGCAAATTCTCTCTTCCCAAGCCTCCTTTGGCCTCTTCCAACGCCCGGTCTCACAACGAAGTTGGTGAGAGTTGGTTCTTAGCTGAGCAATAAGAATTTTAGCTCTCCAAGAAATGTTGGCTTCTATGTACACTTTTTCGAGCTGATCACAAGTGGGGTTGAACTCATTTATATAATATAGTTTCTTCCTCCCAATCTCACTTCCCCAATTTCTCTTGTAGAATTTCTCCATAACAAAGACCTTTATTTCTTTATTACTTGTGGGGCACATATTGAAATGAATATTCCATTTACTCATCCACTTGATGTTTTGTTGCATCCATGTCCTTTTTCGCTTACATAGTGAGTCACTAAAGACAACTTTCGGCCATCTATCCTCTTCCATTTTTTCGATTCTTTTTAGATAGCTTAATAGGCGAACCAAATCATAGTTGGCACTGCTAAACAGCGGAAGATTTGCACCTCGACCACTGCCCTATATTTGCCCCACGCTGCCCGTCCGTTCTAAAAGTTCCAACCGTACTCTTCTACTTTCTGTCAAATTCCGTCCAATCACTATCTAGTTATTAAATTTGTACAGCATTGAATTAAACTAAGTATTTTTAGTATATGCTGATATTAATATATAATTGTTTTTAATTATTAAGTTAAAATTATAATGTTCTTTTATTTTATATATTTATATTTAAATGTACAAAATTTAATTTAAAGATTAAGTATTTTTCTATTTTTATGTGTAAAATTAATATTTTATTAATTTTATTTATTCAAATATTATAATGAGATTTTTTTTAAATCAAATCACAAATCAAAAGTTACCTTCAATTTATCTAACTCTCAAAATCTATAGCAAATTTTAAAATTATTTTTAGAAGAGAATTTGATGAATTTTAATTGACTTTATGAATTCAAATATTGAAATAAATATCTCTTATTAACTTTATTACTATTCATTTCTTTATAAAGGAAAAAATATAATTACAACAAAGAGGAAAATATTTTTATACACTTGTTAACTTTGTTTATTTTTATATTTTTATATATTATTAACTTCTTTTGAACAGTAACAAAGTTAATAACAATGATTTTAAATATTTTTAAATAATTATTTATTAAAATCTTTGTTATAATGATATATCTATATTTATTTTAAATCTATTAAAATAATTTATATTACTATTTTAGATGTAGCATTCTTTCTCATATTTTATCAAAAAATAGTAAAAATTAAGAAGGTACTAAATTGTAAAATTTATAATTAATAAATAGTTAATATTATAAATATAAATAAAATAAAAGGAATTGTTTTAATTTTATAGAATAAGAAACATAAACAATTTTAACTTACTATAAGTTTTACCTACTTCATATTTGTCTTGTGGAAATTTTTTTTAAAAATATTATTACTATAAAGATTCTTCTTCGTATTTTTTTTAGGTTAAGAATATAAACATTTTACACTTACTCTTAAGGAGTTTTTGAGTCACTTTATAATTTTATAATGTAATTTTTTTTTCTAAAATTAAAAAGATTTATTTAAAAATATTCAATTCATTTCATTTGCCTCATACAAAATAAAATTATAAACATTTTTATTTAATGGAATAAACATAAATAAACATTATTGATTTTCTTGTTTTTCTTTTATTTCTTTTATTTATTTTAATATTAAAAATATTTTAACTTTTTTACTATTATATTATATAAGTCAATTTAAAATCATAAAATCTTCTCTCAAAAATATATTTAAAATTTGATATATGTTTATGATTCAAGACAATTGAAGTAACTTCTAATTTTCGCTTTACTCTTTTGGAAAAATTATAATATTTAAATAAATGAAATAGGTAAAAATACAACAAAGCAATAATATTTCTTAATCTATAAAGTACCGTTTATACATTTAAATATGAATATCTAATCATTTGACAACGAAATTCAAGAATATTTTGTTATTTTAATTTATTAATTTAACAAATATACTTTCTAATAATTTCATTTTAAATATTTGGAGTATTATATCTTAATAAGTGTTGTACAGAATCAATTTGATACAGTGATTGGACAGAATCTGAAAGAAAGTAAAGACAAACACGGAGTTGTTAGAACGGACGGGCAGCATAGGGCAAATGGAGGGCAATGGCCAAGGTGCAAAACTTCAGTTGTTTAGCCAGTGCCATCATAGTTTTCCTTAGATTGTGCGCAAGTGAGAAAATAGAAATGGCTGAGTATAATTTCAGGCACATGCATTTGTCTTGACAAATTTATATTGCCACTTGCAGATATGTAGACATAAATACCCAATTTAAGGATGAAAAGGTGGTTGTGTTCTGTTTAAACTATGGTGGAAGTAGATTTAGAGTGAATAATTTTGGTAAGTACACACTGAATTGACCACAAAGATAGTAAGTGTATTCACAGAAGTGAAGATTATTTTAAAAAGAAATCCATGAGTCTATTGCATGGAATACCAACTATTTTGTCCTCTCTCTATAGATGGGAATGTGAAATAAATTGGAAACATTACGTGGGCATGCCTGTGGGGAAAAACAACACCATCAGCTTTGGATTCATGCACAGAGAGCATTTGTTGTTCTTTTTTGTGTGAGCATACAATGAACAACATTATAATTGCATTTGGATAGGACCCTTTGATATTAATTCCAGTTTGTTTGGCTGTGCACCTCTTCAACCACAAAGTAGTGTCTTTCCCATGATGCTATGCTCTGCAATTTCTTTGTGTTTCCATGTTCCCATGTGCTAGGTTCTGGTATTTAAAAGTGGATTAGGAAATAAAGGGGTTGCCTTGACAAACAACATTTCCTAACTGGTTCAACGCCATACTTCGTTAACCATATATGAAAACTTCACCTGAAAGGGAGGCTTTTCATGATATTGAATATTTTCTCAAACTTACCATTCCACTTGCATTAATTATCTCTCATCTACTAATTTGAAATACAAATATGTCAATTCAATCAAATAACATTAAACACTTGTTTGGTTATTATTAGTCCCTGAGACTATAGTTTTTGTCCTCTTTATACTATTATTACTTTTTCAAAAAATCTGAAAACATTACCAAATGTTAAATGTCTCTTAATATTATTATTAATATACATATTTTTCACACTTAAATACTATTTCTTTATTGGTTATTACTACTTTTGCTAGTGGTTTAAAGATTTTTAAAAATCCATTCAAATTCTTTTATTGCTATGTGAAAGGAAAGTGGCTTAAATAAAGGACTGGCATTTAATTTGGCCTTAGTAGTTGCATTATATTTATTAAACTTCCACCATATATGCATTTTATTGAGCAATTATATATGCATTTTATTGTTTTTGCCATGTTTATACTATTATTACTTTTTTCAAAAATCTAAAAACATTACCAAATGTTAAATGTCTCTTGATATTATTATTAAAATACATATTTTTCACACTTAAATGCTATTTTTTATTGGTTATTTTTTTTTTTAATATTATAAATCGAGGGATCAAAAAAAGAGCACCAAAAAGGAGGGAGGCAGGGCCTCAACCAGCTAATCAGAGAGGAAGGTCCAGCAAAGAGGGACCATCAAGTAAAATACATATAGAATGGAGCAATAAAAAAATCCAAGAGAGTCAGCAAAGCAACCATAAAAGAACTAATCTTGAAGGATGAAATCTTCAAACTTGTTGACCCAGGATGTCCAACCAAGCGGTCCCTCCATCCATATAGCTTTTTTCCGTGCCATCAGTTGGTGGAAGACATGAAGATTATCAACAGAGGGGCTTTTGCTGATTTTAATTTCTTGCAGGAGCTTGGCAAGGGCTTCATCAAACGCCATCTGATTGTCCATTGTAGTAGCAAGCTCGTACCCATTTGGCATCTCGTAAATAAACATTGTGGCCCGGCCATCACGCAAAAATCTTAGCAGCTTTCTTTTCTCCACGTTGAGCACACAGCAGACCTGTGAGGCAATTTTGAAATATATGAGATTTCTATGAAATCTAGTAAGAGATCTGGTAACACCTTGGAACTTAGAATCATTTCTAAATTTCCATATATGCTAAAGGATAAGAGAAGAAAGCACTTGCCAGAATAAGTTAGCATCTTTTCTAAGTCCTTCAATAAAACCAGTAATAATATCCAAAGTATAAACATAGTGAGTAATGCAAATACCAAACATGAGCCAAACTTCACAAGCAAAAGAGTAGTCAAAAAATATATGTCTCATAGTTTTAGGAACTCTGCATATAGAACAAATACCAAGAGAGGCATGCTGGTTTCTAATGGGGAGCCTGTCCAACAGGAGCTGCCATTTAAAGCATTGAATTTTAGGCAGAATAGGAGCTTTCCAGAGTTTATCAAACACTTTATACCAATCAGAGGAGGAAGAGGAACAATACCAAATGCCATTAAGGTGGTGGAAAACGGAGGTATCATGATTAAGAAATCTGTAAATATCTTTAGCCTTGGCAGCAGAGAGGAGAGTACCATCCTGCCACCTAAAGGAGAGAAAACGGTGAGAATCCATATCAGTAGTACGGGGGAGATTAAGGTAAGAGCAAGCCATTCTGATAAGATTATAAGTTCGCTTATGAGAGGCAGGGAGATCAAATTGATTGGCAAGGCCTTCCCAACTGATAAGCTGATTATGCTCAAGAACATCCATGATACACTTAACACCTTTGTTGGCCCATAGTTTGGCCGAGCAACCTTTAGTCAAGGAAAGGGGCTTACCCTTGTGCAGAAGATTCCACCAGATTGATCTCTCCCCATGAAGAGTATAGTGATAATCAAAGGCCGAGTTATCAATATAGTGTCAAATGTTCTCCCAGGCTTTCCATAAGGAACGAAAGACCCAAGTTCCTTGCACAAATAAGGGGAAATTGCCAAAAACCAGGTCACTGAAAGGGAGATGCTTCCATGATTGAGCACTTTTAGGAACTCCGTTTTGAATGTTATTTCTGACAAGCACTTTCCAGGGCTCATCACCAACCAAGGATTGAAGGATCCATTTAGAGGCAAGAGCTATTCCCTGGAGTTTGAGATCTTTTAAGCCAAGCCCTCCAAGACTTTTCTCCAGATGACACCAATCCCATTTAACAGAATGCGCTTTCTTAGATCTTTTACCATCAGACCAGAGAAATTGCCTGATGGCCTTTTGAATCTCCAAAATCTGATAATTACTAAACATCCAGACAAAAGAGTAGTATATACTATAGGAGGAGAGAATCTTTTGACAAACCTGAACTGTCCCAGCAAGGGATAGGAGTCTGTGATTCCATTTTTTAAGTTTTCTGAAGATTTTTCCTTTAACCCATAACCACATGTCTTTGAGGGAAGGCTGCACCGAGAAGGGGATACCAAGATACCTAACAATCTTGTTAGGACCCCCCTAGGAATAGTCAAATTGACAAAGCCAGATAGGAGGGAGGTCACTCCATCCCAGCATAATGGATTTAGAGCTGGAGATATGAGCTCCAGAGGCCTTACTGAACAGATCAAGTTTATTACGGAGGCAATTTAGATTATCAAAACTGAGCTCAAGGAAGAGGGAAGTGTCATCGGCAAATTGAATATTAAGGAGCTCCGAGCTGTTAGGCAGAGTTATTTTATTAGGCAGAGCTATTTTATTGGTAAGAAGTTGAAGCCAAGATTAATTATTATGTGTTATGATTAATTTTTATTATTATTTGTTAAGCACAAGTAGATTTGAACCCAAGACCTCTTCAATAAGAAGCTCACAACTTACCCTCGTGTTGTAGGCTCTTGCCTGGTTATTACTATTTTTGCTAATGGTTTAAACATTTTTAAAAATTCATTCAAATTCTTTTATTGCTATGTGAAAGGAAAGTGGCTTAAATAAAGGACTGGCATTTAATTTGGCCTTAGTGGTTGCATTATATTCATTAAACTTCCACCATATATGCATTTTATTGAGCAGCCATATATGCATTTTATTATGAATTGCATTTCATGTCTAACTCATGATTAAAACTTATTGGATTAAAACTTATTGTTTTTACGAGTTTTAATTTAGTATTTTTAAATTTAATTATAAAATGCATATAGTTAGATGCAAGTTTTTTAACTACATAATTTCTATTAAATATTTTTTGATGATTTGATTGGGTGAATCATTTTGAATCTTATATGCACTAGATTGAAGTTAAATATTTTTATTTGTGAGTAAGTTAGTTTAGATTTTTATAATTTCAATATTCTATTTTTAAGAATGAATTTTTTTCATTCAACTAAAATATTTTTAAAAATATTATCTACATTTATATTATATAATATTTTAAGAAACACTATTATATATCATTATTATTAAAATATTTTTATTTTTATATTATAATTTATTTATAATAGTATATATGATATATATGAATAGAATTTAATTATACAAGATTCACGTTGATTAAAATATTTTATATATTATGATAAATTTATTATTTTAACATTAGATTTATACTAAAAACTATTAAAACTAAGGAAAGTACTAAACCATTATATTGCACTTGTTTTATATTTCATACTTGCTTTCTGGAATACTCACAAAGCTTTGGTGTTTTTTTGGGTTGGGTTGGAGATAAGTAAAACCAGTGTAGTTGTCTTTCTCCATTTTCTGCATTATATTCTATGGCTCATTCTACCTTATGGCTTTCTTGTCTTTTATATTATTTGGGTTTTTTTTGTTCATATCACATCAATATTGGATTTGTATTGTATTGTAACAACCTTATATATTTTTATGAAGGGTTTGTATTTTTTGCAGGGATTCCATTCTCAATAATGCATCAAAATAGAGTTATATAGAGTTCATATTCTTCAAGTAATGAAAACTCCAAGTCAGAGTGGTTTGTTATGTACTCCTTGGATTAAAATGGTGTTTAACATTATACTTTAGGAGAGGATGTCTACTCTCATTATGAAATTAATAGTACATAGTTTTTGTCATTGTATGGAAGACTCCAAACATCTTCATTCTTCTTATTTTCGTAATTTTCAATGTTCTGGGCATTTTTTATATTTGTAGTTACTAACTTTCAATTTGTACTACCATTCAATGTGAAGTTCCTCCTCGGCCATGTATCTATTCTCCTCCTTAGCTAGGTACATATTCTTTGACATCTCTTTTTAAAGAAAATATTTTTGAAAGATAAGGCTTTGTTTTCACGGTGAATATTCTAGTGTTTGGCCCATCTTGTAGTAAATTTCATAATTTCTTTCTGCTTTCTGATTAATCTTTTTCTTGCCTTCAAATTTTTAGACTAATTGTTACATGTGATATTTTGAGGGACAAATAGGTGTATTTAGATATCTTTTCTCTAAAACATCAACTATGAATATATATTGAAATAAGTATATACAATTATTTTATTATTGTCTATCTTAAAATAAATTTATTTACAATAACTAATATTAATTTTGTTGCCATAAAATTATTTGCAAGAAATGCATTGGATCTTATCCATACTATATATTTGTACATTATGTTCTAATTACATTCTTACGGATTAATATTTTTAAAAATATATATGATTAATACAAAATTTGACAAATCAATCACTAAAATAATCATCTATTTTTTCACCAAAAGGCAAGGACTCTAGCTCTTGCAGAGCCCTTGTTTTAATTAAATTGGTGATTCATTCTAATTTTAGATTATAGACCATAAAATCATTAAATTGGTCATTCATTTTCATTGAAACCAAATGTTTGCGAATTTTTAGATTATAGACCATTAAATTATTGATGATTTTATGATCATTGTATTTTTAATGATTCATTTTAGGTGAATCAATCTAATCTACTTATCTCTAATGTATGAAAATTGATTTAATTTGATCACTTGTAATAAACATTCACTCTTTACCCTATCTCCTCCTTGGTGTGTATTAGTGTATGTTGCAATAATTGTGATACATAATCTCATTTTTCTTTTATCTTATTGTATTTGCACTATTGCATTCACTTATGTACAACTAATACAATAATTATATTGTTGCATACCAATTACTAGTAACTATTTTTTATTAGTTCAATATTTTGATAGATTTCATATTTATTTATTAATTAAATCTATCAAACAATTTATTTATTTCCAAAATGATTGGTTCAATTCAATTTGCGTTATAGGAACCCTTTTTCAGAGGCTCTCCATATTACATTTTTCCTGTAAGTAACCTCTTAATTGCTTTCAAACATATACAATATTTATTATTCTTTCCCTCAATGATTAAATTAATATGAAATAAAACTACATCTAAATCTATTGATATTTTTAACATTTTAATTATAATCAAATGCTAAATAAAAACCTAATTGTCCATAATCCTTTTAAAGAAATCTTGTACTAATTTGGGGACATAATATACCACACTTTCACATCTAGGTTCACCAAATTTAAATAAATATCTAAAAATTATTTAAAATGAATTTTTCAATTAGTATTTGATTTTTCATATCAAATAATATATTATATTAGGTGTTCTCCATCTTTTTATTTAGAAAAGTAAAAAATAAATAAAATAATAATTTGAAAAAAATACAAGTAACTATTTTTTGATTAATTCAATATTCCTTAAGCTTTCATATTTATTTACTAATAATATCTATCATATAATGATTATTTCAATCTTTTATATTTTACTTGACGAATCTATTGTAACTAAGGGCAAATTCTAACCACTACTAGCACTTGTGTTGAAATAATTTAATAGTGTTCACCAAACTTCTACACTTGACCATATGTAAACAAGATCTTTATGTATAGGGTTAGTATTGTAGACATTGCTAGGGTAATGTGTTACATTGTGCTTGTTATTGTGGTTAGGGTTACAATTATGATTAAGGTTAGCTTGAGCTTTTCTTTTAGGGATATAACTAATTTTATGGTTAAATTTAGGGCTTTTATTAAACGTATGATAATGGTTTCAATTTACGTAGCTAGAGGTGTATTTACAGTATGGGTTTTAATTTTATATAGTATTATAGTTATGGTTAAGATTGTGGTTTAATATTTGCAATAAGAATCAAGGGTAATGATTATGATAATGGAGCATGATTATTGTCTACACTATTAAGTTTAATTAAATTTAATTGAGGTTTATGATGGATAGTAGTAAAAACTAGAAAAGTTTTTCTTTCCGTGCCAATCTCATTTGCTTCGATCCATCCATATTAAACCCTTAGAGCTTAAAAAGCTAAATCTCAAATATTCCTTAGTCTAAACAAGCCCAGTATGTGTGTATGCTTTAAAATAAATAAACTTCAAATAACAATATGACTATTGGAAACTCTAAATAAAATTGTTTTGGTTGTTGGAGTAATGAATTAGCTCAAACATAGGTTTGATCTATATGTGTTATTATCCAAACAAATAAACCAAATATTTTCCTAAATTGACCTTTGATATATCTTTGGCATACCCCATCTTAGGTGCAATTGCTAGTAAATAAATAATATGATGTTGACAAGAAAAGATGAAGACCACAGACCAAAGAACACAATGTTTAAAGATATTTTCTTCCTCTTTTTTCTTTCTTATGAGTGGTGGAACTAGACCATTCATAACTCTACAAGGCATTTGACTTTCCTACAGATGACATGGAATCAGATTTGTTAAAAAAGCAAATCTCTTTGGGAAAAGCTTTTTCTTTTTATAAATTATTTTTGCACTATCTGTGCACATCTTTTTGAATTCAACTTTCTAATATAAAAAGGAGTCAGCATATGATTATCTATTAGGTTTCAGTTATAGTTCATTTTATTCTTATTTAATTTTAATTTTTTAAAAGAATTATAAGACTATTGGAATTGCTAATTAGATGTAAGTGTTTTCTATGTTTTATTTTCAATTTTAATTTTTCTAAACTATATATGTGCATTTTTTAATTGATGGTAAAAATATCAAACAAATTAATCAATTTAAAGTGACGAAATCATTTGATTTGATTTTATTTCTTAATTAAAGAAATAAAATATTTTAAAAGTTCCATAGGAAAATATGAAAATGTTAATTACTAAATATGCACTTATTTATTATGCTCAATTTGTATTAGTTTGTTTTTAAGAATTTAAATTTATATTAGTTAGATTTTAATTTATTTTTTTTAATGTTATAATTAGCAATTTATTTGGTTTAATATTAAAGAATGTTTTTTATTTAGTTTAATGTTAAAGTGAAGAAATCATTTATTTTAAACTTTTTCTAACTTATAAAATAAAATATTTCAAAAGTTTCATCTAAAATATAATAAAAATATTCAAAGTATTAATTAAAATATGACTACAATCAATTCAATTTTCTATTATAATTATTAAATTATTATCTTAAATAAACTTATGTGTTATTCTATCTAATTAAATTATTACAATTATGGAAAATACAAATCACTATGTGGCACTTGTTTATATGTATATAACATGGATTTTGTTTTTGATATAAAAGCAGCCAAAACAAGGGGGTTGGCCCTTTACAATAGTAGCAAAGATACTAGCAGAAAACCAAGAAACAACTAGATAGGCCCCTTAACGATTTAGATCAAAAAAAAAATTAGCATCATAACAATAAATAAAAGTACTAAAGTTCATGCACTTAACACTAATAGAGTTTAACAAATTAACAAAAGGCATGTGGGTGGTCAATGCATCGTACCACCCACAACCCATACCCAAGTTCAACAGAAAAAGAAAAACCATTAAAACATGACAAAAAGAAACAACTAGCAGAGAATCCAAAAGAACACCAGGCATAGGATGCTACAATTATTAGAGAGTAACAATGACTTGACTTGATTGCTGATGCAACTGACTTTGTTGATTCAGATCTCAGTTCTGGCTTGATTACTTGACCCTCCTTGATCAAAATGTTCTTTGCAACTCGTTCAACTTGGATGCTCTGCCCTTTATAGATATTCTTCAAATTTGCTTCCTTAATTAATCTTCTTCGATTCCATATTCAATCCTCAACTTGATCTTTCATATACATGATTCACCTTGTCAATTCAACTCAAATATCCTTTTAATCAAATAAATTTTATCCCTTAAGTCAACTTGTATTAACCAATAAATTTATCACACTCAATTTGCTGGCAGTTGGCTAATACAAAATTGAATACTCAGTCAACACTAAGAATCTCTTTGTTAATCGACCCAACTCAGTTAGAATAGGAGTTCTAGCATTAACCAACCCAACTTGGTCAATACTAACTTTATACTAACTTTCATTTGGTAACCAAGTGAGCTCAATCAATACAAGATCTGCTTCATTAACTGAGCTCGATCAATATTGTCTCTGAACTTGGTTATCATTGAGCACTTGGCATGCATAGGAAACTACCTTCAATACCCGAGTAAGCTCATCTATCACTAATTGCTCAGTAAAGGCTTCACATTTTGTGTAACATCAAAGACAACATACAATTGAATAATTATTTTCAACAATCTTCCTCTTTGGCATTGATGGCAACACAACATGTCATAATATAAATAAATTTTAGAGAAAAATAGAAGTAAAGATAATATCCTTAGTTTCATTCTGTTTCTCATCTATGAGAACTCCCTCTAACATCAAATTCTCCCTTTGGAATGATTTTGCTAATGACAACAAACTCTCCCTTTACAAAATTCCTACAAATTTTTTTTGATATCTAATATGATAGCAAACTCTCCCTCTTTGACATCTCATGCCAAAGACAACAATCAATGTATTTTGCACATGTACATGATGTATTGATTCATATGCAATCTTCTCTAACAATACTGCATCAACTTGATTGATCTTCAAAATGCTTGGTTGATGCACCACTAAAATTTGATTAGTGAGCTTCAAATAGGGCAATAACCAATAGCTTACCTCTTAGATACCAAAATACATCCTTAGGTAATGACTTGGTGAATATGTCTATAATTTGTCCTTTTGTATTCACATATTCCAATCTAACCTCTTTGTCTTGCACCAATTCTCTCAAAAAATGATACTTTATTGCAATGTGCTTTGTCTTGGTATGCATCACTAGATTCTTGGATACGTTAATTGCATTGGTGTTATCACAAAAGATAACTATTGGATTCTTGATTTCTTCCTTCATACCTAACAACAATTGTTTGAACCAAATGATGTTGGAACAATTAACTATTGCTACAACATATTATGCTTATGTTGTAAACTGAGAGATACAATTTTCTTTCTTGCTTGTCCAAGACACTAGCCTTTTTCCAAGAAAAAATGCTCCACCACTAGTGTTTTTCCTGTTATCAATACTTCCCGCCCAATCAACATCAGTAAAGGCTTTCAATTCAAAGTTGTCTTCTTTCTTATACCACAAACCATAATCTTCAGTACCTTTTAGATACCTCATAATTCTTTTTATTGTCATCATATGATTTTCCTTTGGATTAGCAGATAATCTTGCCACCATACCAATTGCTAATGCAATATCAAGTCTTCTAGGTACTACATACTGAACTTTTTCAATTGTTGATCTATATGTAGTATGATCTACCTCTTTGGAATCATCGTTTTTGGAAATCTTATGCCCAATAGACATAGGTGTCTAACTAGTCTAGAATCTTCCATTCCAAATTTTTGCAATATCTCTTTGATGTACTTTGATTGAGTAATGTAGAAACCATCTTTCTTATGTTGAATTTTCAAGCCAACAAAAAATTTAATCTCTCCAAACATTGACATTTCAAATTCTTTTCTCATTTTCTTAGAATTTTTTTTGTATAATTCATCATGTCTAGTAAATAATGTATCATCTACAAAGATTTCTGCCAGCACTATCTTCTTTTTTGATACTTCCTTCATGTATAGATTATTTTTGTCATTAGTCTTTTGAAAACCAATCTTTACCATATAATTGTGCAATCTTTCATTTAGGCTCTAAGGACTTGCTTGAGACCATATAAAGCTTTGTGTAATCTACAAAACATATCCCTTTTGTTAGGATCTATGAAACCTTCAGGTTGCTCAATGTAGACTTCTTCTTCTAGGATTCCATTCAAGAAAGATGACTTTACATTCATTTGATATACTTTTAATCATTTATGTATAGCATAAACAAGTAGTGTTCTAACATCTTCTAGTCTTGCAACAGGACAAAAGTCTCTCCATAATCAATACCTTCTTCTTGAGCATAACCTTTGCATACTAACATTTCCTTGTTCCTTGAATAGTTGAAACTCTAATTCATAAATAGGAAGAAGAGTTATGAGTACTTTTTGACCACTATCACAACATCTATTTTCCCTCTTGAGGCTCTGATTGCACTTATACTTTCTTTGATTCTTTTACTATATTATGCAATGTTTTCATCTTCTCTCATCTTCATCTGATCAAATTGACCTCTTAGACTTTCTACCTTATCTCTCCTCACATTGTCATCTCCTTCATAGATATTTTTTAGCTTGATCCACATTTCATGAGTAGTAGGGCAATCTTTGAATTCATCAAATTCAACATAATTGAGAGTAGAAGCAATGTCAATCATCATTATGTTGTGATTCTTCTTTTTCATAATTTGATCCACAGACAAAGGTCCAACAAGTGCCACATATTTTTTCTCTAAGTACTTTAGGCCTATGTCTCCAATGGTTTCCAAATGCAGCTTCATGAGTTCCTATCATGCTTATCTATATTCAGCTTAGGAATCTCCCTTCTGTAAGACATCTTGATCTTTAGCTTAAGTCCTTGAAACCTTCTCTACAAGCACCAAATACTCTAATACCAATTTTTGGAAATGGAAATGAGTAACTAAAAGGGGAGGGGTGAATCAGTTACTACAAAAACAAACCCAAGTCCCTTTAAGATGTCAATATTATATAAAACTAAAAGTTGTTGTAACTTGGTTAACACTAAATATTCTACTGTAACTCGGTTAACACTAAATATTCTACTATAACTCAGTTAACACTAAATATTCTATTGTAACTCAGTTAACACTGAATATACTATGGTCAATCAGTTGACACTGAATATACTATGGTCACTTGGTTAGCATAGATAATTAGATCTTAAGATATTAATGTGATTAACCTTTATTAACTTAGTTGCAAAAACATAAAGGAAATAACATGAACACAAGTGACACCAAGATCTAACGTGGAAATCCAATTTGGAAAAACCACCAATTGCAACTAGTTACTTATTTTTCACTCTTCTAAAGTGAGCCTTTTTAGAAGTAAGCCTTATTAATGGTTACAAAACACATTGTTAGATGTGACCCTATTAGAGGATTTAATTCACCCTATTAGGAGTGGCCTTGTTAAAGGTCTTTAGACACTTCAATCTAGAAATGTCACCTTGTTAGAAGATTTCCTGAATAGCTCTTAGGCTAACTTTGTTAAGAGATTTGATTCACTACTACAATTATTAGATAGTAACAATGACTTGACCTGATTGTTGATTCAAATCTCAATTCTGGCTTGATTACTTGATCCTCCTTGATGAGAATGTTCTTTGTAGCTCGCTCAACTTGGATGCTCTACCCTTCACAAATATCCTTCAAATTTGCTTCCTTAATTCATCTTCTTTGATTCCATATTTAATCCTCAAATTGACCTTTCATATATATATGATTCACCTTGTCAAGTCGGCTTGAATATCATTTTAATCAAATAGTTTTCATCCCTTAAGTTGGCTTGTATTAACCAATAAAATTAACAGACTCAATATGTTAATAGTCAACTAATACAGAATTGATTACTCGATCAACACTAAGAATCCCTTCTTGAACTGACCCAACATGGTTAGACCAAGAATTCTACCATTAACTAACCCAATTCAGTCAATATTGACTTTATGCTAACTTTCCTTTGGTCACCAAGTGAACTTGGTCAATACAGGATTTTCTTCATTAACCAACTGAGCTCAACCAATACTGTCTCTGAACTTGGTTATCACTGAGCGCTTGATATACACAGGAAACTACCTTTGATGCCCGAGTAAGATTGGCTATCATTGACTACTCAGTAAAGGCTTGACATTTTGTCTAACATCAAAGACAACATATAATTGAATGATTGTTTTCCATAGTCCACTCCTAATAGGGTAATTCAAATCCTTTATAAAGGTCACACTTTAAAAAAAAAATTTAAAAATAGACGGAGCCACTATATATATTATTTTATTTTGATGGCATATCTTATAAATAGGTATATGAATTGAAAATATAAAAAATAATTTAAAAATATATTTTAAGAACCCGAAGATGAGCGAAGAGATAAGTGATAAAAAGTCTTGTATTTCTATTATATGGTCCATACACTCTAGGATATTAGAGCATTTTTAGAGTGGTGGTGGATGGTATTTGACTATCCACCACATGCTAATCATGAGGTGCCCATGTACTTTCTCAAGAAATTATGAGCAAAGTTCAAATTGGGTTTAAACCCAATTATTTTGATATGAAACCATTTCAAGGGGTCAGTGGAGGGATGCCTTGGGATAGGCCTGGGGAAAATCCTAGTGATAATACCAGGAATCGACAATGCCCTCAGCCACTTGTTCCTCTTCCTGTACTAGTGGTTTCAGTGCTTGTCCATCATAGAGTAGTGCCATCTGCTCTTAGTTCGTTGGGTGCCCTTCTGAGAAATTTAGTATAGTTTTGGATGCAAGAAAGGATTGTTCCTAGCATTGTACACATTTGTGCTAGTTGTGGGGATATATGCAAAGGCCCCCCAGAGTGAGCTAGATGCAACATAAGATGCCCAAGTTGTGTAGGATGATAATTTTGATGATGAGGTGTATGCTTGTCATGGTGGTGGTGATGAATGTTTTTAATTGTCATCATATGTTGACCTTCTTTGTGTGGAGGAAGATATTCTGGAGAAATAGGTACAAATTTAATTATAATTTATAAAGTACATAATTATTTAAATTCTACATATATATAATTGTATGAACCATAATGTAAGTTGATTTTGAATGAACAGAGGATGGATGATATTGTTCCTCCTAGGAGACAGTATAGCATTTTTTTGAGACCTTCAACCATTGGCATCCCTCATTCGGTATGCACTTTGAATTACACTTAAAATAATACATACATTGGATCTTAAATTTAATAACAACTAATGCATTACTTTTGTTTGATTTTGTAGGGATTGTCATATGTTACACATGTAGATACTTCTACAGGTCTGGATCCATCCACTAGTGAGGCGCAACCTTAAATACCTAAAGTATGAACTTTTCAAGAAAAAATAATTTTTACTATTTTTATGTACATGCTTATTATCTTCAACTTTGATTCATGGATAATAACATGTTGATTTCACAAACATGAGATGGATGCTATTGTTCCATCTAGGCCTCAGTATAGTCTATTTTTTAGAACTTCACCTTTTGGTAGTTTTACATGTGTCGGTGCATCCATTAGTGAGGATCAACCTTAAATACCTATTGTATGTACTATTTCAAGATCTTTTTGTTATTTTTTATATGTACATACATGCTTACTAACTTATATCTACAAATTTGATTCATCTCCATGTATTCCAATTGTAGGCCATTTGAATATGTGATCATCATGGTGCAAGCATATTGGTAGACCCATCTGTGACACTGGCCAGTATTCAGGTATGATATATATGCTTTTATTTCATAAATTTTTAGTGTAAATTTTGTACTTTATAATTTTCATGTATATGTAATTTTGACTCAAGTTTTATATATTCATGATTTTATGAGGATATCGCCATGACTATTGGTGGTAGTATAGGATTGAGCCAGATGGAGGTACACACATTGTCCTTTGAGGTCAATATTGTTATTTATTTAGGCTAGTGTGATCTTTATCAAAAATTTATGGACATGCTTACTATTTTTATGTATCCCCTTGCAGGAGTTGACAATTGCCACATTTGGTGGCTATGAGAGAGCACCTCCTCTATCATAGAAGGATGTCATGATCACATGGAAAATTTTAAATAAGTTTATTATTTTATTTTATTTGTGAAGTAGATTATGAAAACCATTTCTATTAAGCATGCACGTGTTGTCTTCTCAGGGTGCCATAGAGGATGTCGCGTAGGATGTTCCATAGGATGCCACACATGTTGTCGTGTAGGATGCCCCACATGATGTTACATAGGATGATCCATCTGAGTCCTCTTTACGTGGAGTGAAGAGGACTATAGATTAGATATATTAGGTCTTAGATTTTCATTTTAGGACTTGTTACAGGGACACATATACATTATATTTTTATGAGATATTTTGTTTATTATGATACACTTCGTATTAGGACACTTATCTATATTATATTTTTATGACTTGATGTCATGTTATCATACATAAGACCATGTTGTATTTTTATGACTTGTTATCACCCTAGTATATGGTATATTCTTATGTTATCATGTTAGTATGACACACTTTATTTATTATGACACGTTTCATGGTATGTTCTTATGTTATCATGTTATCTTAAATTGAATGTTATCATAAATTAGACTATGCTATATTGTGTTTGTAGAACACATTTAATAAATAATATGATGAACTTTTACATTTCATACATTTTGTTATCATTTTTTAAATTGACATATTTGTAGAAGCATATCTAATGTACACTTATATTTAATTAAACATAGGTACAATAATTTATACATGTTTGAATGTAAAATTAATGGAAACGTATAGGATATCATTAAAATTTGACAAAGAAATTAATATTAAGTGCACACCAATAACCTTCAAATAAAATTGAACCAATATATTTTAAACAATTGAACTCCTATATTTAAGACAAGTAAACTCATATATGTAAAACAATATGATGGACATAAATAGAAGTGAACTCATGTTTTTAAATGTTTACAACATATTTCGAATCAAATACAAAATTGGATGAACCCATTTTTTCAAACGAGGTCCTACAAAACAATATATTAGTAAAAGCATAATTTTATAAGTCTTATGTGTATAATGCAAATATGTTTAATGTACACTCACCATGTGTAATTACATAAGATGTTGATGTTGGATCCATGACATCATAAAAAAAATTCATAAGCTATACTTAAGATCTAAATAAGAAGTATATAAATTAATACTATTGACAATGTGTACGTACATTTATTATACAAGTGCATATAAAATGAGCACAATAAAAAAACTTACAAGTGTGTATTTTGTAGTCAACCTATTGTACCATCTACATCCTCTCTCTTTTGTAGTACATCTATGATTGCTTCATGCTCTTCCATTGAAATTGTCCATAGTACCTTATTGGTAGGTCTCCCTTTGTATATCTTTGATATGATATTCAATGCCACCACCAAATGAGAATAATGTAAAATCTTCTTTTTTGATTGATCTACTTGATAAAATATCAATTTTTTCATATGTTCCACACATCTAGCTAGCTAGTACTCAATATGTTCATCATTCTCATCAGGTGTAATAACAACATAAACATGTCCTACAAGATAAGGTAAAGTACACATGTGTGTACTTGAATTATATTTATGCCATACATAAATGAATAATATAAATTGAAGCACAATCACGAAAGATTGAATTAAGTTGTACATACCATGTTGTATAAGTTCTGAAACATGATGACAGTCCTCTAATGCAAATGTAACATTTGGGCCTTCATTTATCATATCATCTTCAATGTGTGCGTTAGTAGGTGCCAATGATTTTTGTGGCCATTCTTCAACCTGCTCTATATTATCGCATGCTTCCCATTCACCTGTAAAACAAAACTGACAAAAACATGCAAGCTCCCTAGTCCATATAGTCCAAGTGTTAGAATTAGAACTCCTAAATGAATGTCATTTAGATGACCTGCTAATTGTATGACAACCAAATTGCAATGCCCACCCGTAGTTTGCTTTTCCATTTTGATTGTCAAAATCTTTTAGGTCAATTTCATGCATTGGTTAGTTTTAAAGATATTTGATTTATAGTTATATGATATTATTTCATAACTTGGATTTGAGATATATTAGTGATGATTACTTAGTTGACTATATTTTATGTGTTGTTTAATGATTATGGTTCTAGTGCATTAATGATGTTTCAAATGATTCGTAATTAATAAATGTGATGGCTTTCATAATGATGTTAGATGGTAATTTCATATTCGTAATGATGCATTTTTATATCTAAGCATTCGATATTTGACTTGTGATTATTATGATACTTACCCATACTTGCATGTCCTCTGTTTCATCTTTATGTCTAACGTGTTGGATGTGGTTAAGGGAGGGAGTC